>JAZKJV010007325.1:0-363917 GCA_037367405.1 Ottelia alismoides
TGGTCACATACAGACTGTGTGAAATAACTTGTTTGCTCAAAGAAAGTGACATCAGCAGATACATAATATCGACGTCCAACAGGATCATAGCAGCGATAGCCTTTCTGGGTACGAGAGTACCCAAGAAAGACGCATTTGATGGCACGAGAAGATAATTTGTCAGCTGCATGAAAGTTATGAACAAAGGCAATACAACCAAAAATTCGCAGAGGTATGGGAAAAGGAGACTCGGTAGGATAAAGGAAAATGGAGTTGCCCCTTTGAGAACTGATGAAGGAACACGGTTGATGAGATACACTGCAGTAAGGATAGCATCTCCCCAATATTGTTTAGGAACATTCATTTGACTAAGAAGAGATCCGACAACATTTAGCAAGTGTCGGAGTTTCCTCTCAGCTATACCATTCTGTTGTGAGGTATATGGACATGATGTTTGGTGAACAGTTCCCTGGGATGCAAAGAAAGAGGTCAAGTCATGTTGGGTTAACTCAAGAGCATTGTCGGTACGAATGATCTTAACAATGCTAGAAAAGTAAGTTTTAACATATTGAAAGAAATTTCTGACAATTTGATTAATCTCCGAACGCTCCTTTATTAGATAGACCCAAGAAGATCGACTATAATCATCAACGAAACTATAAAGTAGCGATGACCACTAATGTGTGGATTGGACAAGGTCCCAAAAACGTCACAGTGAACAAGATGAAAAGCAACAGTACTACGAGACTCAGTACGGACAGGAAACGAAGTTCTATGGTGTTTCCCGAACTCACATGCCTCGCACTGAAAGGGCTTCAGAGCAGAGAGTTCAGGAAACATCATGGAGATGGCCTTGGCAGAGGGATGTCCAAGGCGGCGATGCCATAGGAGCGGATCTTCGGAGATAGATGCAGCACCAACAAAATTGGAGTCAGAGGGTATGTCAAGGTAATATAGGCCGTTCTTCTCATGACCCCCACCAAAAATCTGCCTCGTCCGAATGTCCTGAAAATAACAACACAACTCATCAAATATCACACGACAATGAAGCTCAACACAAAGCTTGTGAAACTGACAACAAGCTAAGAGGAAAATCAGGAGCACAGTGAACCCCCGAAAGTCGGAGTTTGGAAGAGAATTCCATAGTTCCGACACTAGTAATCTGTGATTGAGTCCCATAAGCAACTCGAACTGACTTCACAGAGGTAGATGGTATGTAAGAGGTGAGCAGACTACCTTCTCCAGTGAGATGAGTAGAGGCGCCGGAATCAATAATCCAAGCTGGAGTAGAAGTGATAGCAGAGTTGGCCATGGTACCTGAAGGAGTGGCCAGAGCAGCAGTTGTAGTGTTACTAGTGGTGGTAGGCCCTGGAGTCTGAAGGATCTGCATTAGGCGGGAGTAATCTGCATCATTAAGATGAACAGTCTTGCCACTGGAGGTAGGCGATGCTTCTTCTACATCATAGGCATCCTCATAAGCATTATTGGCATGATAAGAAGGTACACCAAACTTCTGCCAGCATCGTTCAGCCGGGTGGTTCCACTTACCACAGTGAGTGCATGGGGCAATAGAGTCACACCCACGACCACGACCAAAGTCACGGCCTCGTCCAGATTCCTGTCTACGGCCACGACTTGGATCGCGACCGCGTCCTCCTCGCAAGCCGAATCTGCCTCCTCGCCCAGATGAGGCGATGTGTGCAAAGTTCTCTGTTGATGGTAAGACAGGAGGCCGGGCAGCGGATGTCTCGAGCTCCTCAAGTTGGCCAAAGATGATCTTCATTGTTGGCAGCGTGTCTGATATAAGAAATTGCTCCTTCGCTGCATGGTACCTAGAATGCAGGCCATCAAGGAAGCGGTATACCTGCCAGTCAGAACGCTCTTGTATCTGTTTGGTGCAACATGAGGGCTGGAATATTGCAAGCTCCTCATACAGACTGGAGAGATGCATGTAGTACTCGATGAGGGTGGAATCACCATGAGATGCCGACCAGATTCGCCTGTAAATATCTGCAAGGCGTGACTTCGTCTTCTTTTGGGAGTATGTTTGCTCGAGATCCTCCCACATTTCCTTGGTCGTATTTTTATAAAGAAGATTTGAGGCAATATGAGCCTCAACACTGTTGGTCATCCAGTTGATAACCAAATAGTTATCAGTTTGCCAGTTGTCGTACTCTTTGTCCTTTTCATCTAAAGGATCTTTAGTCAAAATGTAAAGTTTCCTCTAACCACCAATTAATACCATAAAAGATCGAGACCAGAGTACGTAATTTTCTGTGCCCTAGAGTTTGATAGTAGTGCCTTGTGCCATAATATTTGTGGCCAAGGGCTTTGTCTCGGTAGAAGAAGATGCCATGGTAGTCTTAAAATAGAAAGACGATCATGTGATCAACTAAGGATGCATATAAGAGCTAAAAATGCCCTAAAACTCATGTTTGCCCTTGACGAAGGGCTGAAAACCCCCAATAGACAGCATATCTGGATTCTTGGAAGCGATCCGTGATGAATTTTGGATCTCCAAAGAGTCCTACGGTACCTGTGGAGGGTAGTTGTGGGGCTGACGACCTTCGTAGGAGGTCCTGAAAGCGTCGGGTAGCGCTAGCGGGAGGGCTGCTGCACTAGAGGCGATTGGAGGGCCTTGCGCGGGGCCCTAATTCAGGGAAGAGGGCCCCGCACAGGCTTTTGCGAGGCTTGAAGTTGGCGGTGGGGATTGTTAGAATACTTCGATATTTATTCCATAGAGACCTCGGGTCTCTTATATAGGGAGAGAGCCCTTGGGTAAATTACATGAGAGGTACATAAAGAAACTGAAATAATAAATAACACCAACGACAAACAACTATCTCTACACTCCCCCTCAAGATGGAGCATAGATATCTATCATGCTCAGCTTGGAAGAACATCTCTGAAAAGGTCCTCGGAGCAATGGCTTTGTGAATATATCTGCTGTCTGGTCCTCTGAGCTGACGTGAGACGTGGAGATGAAGCCCTTCTGAATCATGTCCCTAGTGTAATGGCAATCCACCTCTATGTGTTTTGTTCTCTCATGGAAGGCTGGATTGTTGGCAATGAATAACGCTGCCTGATTGTCACATTGCAGGTTCATAGGCAACGGAACTTCAACATTTAAATCTTCTAGGACTGCTTTAACCCACATCATTTCAGTGCTTGCTTGTGCCATGGCCCTGTACTCGGATTCGGCACTTGATCTCGCCACAACAGTCTGCTTCTTGCTTTTCCAGGAGACTAAGGAGCTTCCTATGAAGATAGCAAACCCAGAAGTAGACTTACGATCCCGTGGACATCCCGCATAATCCGCATCTGCGCAGGCTGAAATCGACAAATCTGTGCCTTTCTTGAACAGCAACCCTGTGCCTGGTGAAGACTTCAGATATCTCAATATCATGTACAATGCATCCATATGTACTTGCCTTGGCTGCTCCACAAATTGACTCACCCGGTTTACTGCAAGTGCAATATCCGGTCGAGTTATAGTGATGTATAAGAGCTTGCCCACCATTTCTCTGTACCTTCTCTTGTCCACCTCCTCAGTGTCATCATCGTACAGCTTCATACTCGGATCCATCGGTGTACTTGAAGGTCTGCATTCAGTCATTCCTGTTTCAGCCAGCAAATCTGTGACATATTTTCTTTGAGTCATCACCATTCCTTGTGCATTTCTTGCAAACTCTATCCCCAGAAAATACCGTATAGTGCCTAGATCCTTTGTAATGAATTGGCTGCCCAGCATAGACTTGGTTATCTCAACCCCTTGTGCATCATCTCCAGTAACCAATATGTCATCAACATATACCATAACAACGATGGTACCTCTAGGAGTCTTCCGGACGAACAGTGAGTGATCCGCATTTGATCTTCTGAAGCCTTGTTGTTCAATAAGCTGGGAGAGCTTCTGGAACCATGCACGAGGACTCTGCTTAAGGCCATAAATAGCCTTATGAAGTCTGCATACCTTCTGAGTCTCCCCTCAGCAGCAAACCCAGGTGGCTGCTGCATGTAGACTTCCTCCTGTAGATCACCATACAAGAAAGCATTCTTAACATCAAGCTGGAATATGGGCCAGCCACGTACCACAGCAACCGATAGAAGAATGCGAAGGGTAGAATGTCTCGCCACTGGGGAAAACGTGTCCAGGTAATCTACCCCATATGTCTGTGTAAACCCTCGTGCTACAAGCCTGGCCTTGTATCTGTCAAGACGACCATCTGCATGATATTTAACTGTAAAAACCCACTTGCAGCTCACCACAGACGCACCTGGAGGAAGAGGGACTAGAGACCAAGTCCCTCTGGATTGTAAGGCACGCATCTCCTCTTCCATTGCTTAACGCCAGCATTCAGTCTTCATGGCATCCTGATATGTCCGTGGTATCTCAACTAACGATACAGCAGCGGCAAACTTCTGGAAATCCCCAGTGAGACGATGAAAGGAAACATGAGAGGCTAGGGGATATGAGACACACTGTCTTCGCTGTTTCCTATGAGCAATAGGCTGTCCAAGTCATCCAAAACAGTGCTGACCGGTTGGTCCTCCTCCTGTGGTACAAGCTCCTGCACATGTGCATTATTTAACCCATCATTAATGTCAGAACATACCTGAGGCGTGTTGGATGGTTGAGATGTAGCTTGAGCTGGGCCCGTGCGTCTCGTGTAGAACTTAGGGAAAGGAACAACTGGGGGTGGTGGTGGTGGTGGTGGAGGGTTTGGTGGTGGTGGTGTTATTTGAGACGCTGGAGTAGAGGACGGACCCAGGCTTGGAGGTAGAGGAACATAGACTTTGGGAGTCTGATGATGTGGAGGAGAGCAATCTGTCACCTGCAGGGGAGAAGTACATGACAGGTTCGAAGAATGTAACATCTGCACTCACATAGTATTTGTTATGGACAGGATCATAGCAGCGGTACCCCTTCTGTGTCCTGGAGTAGCCCACGAAAACACACTTGATAGCCCTAGGGGATAGCTTATCAAGCCCCGGAGATAAGCGGTGAACAAAAGCAACAGTGCCAAAAACCCGAGGTGTCAATGTAAACAAGTCTCTGTCCGGAAAGAGAACAGAGATTGGAGACTTTTCCCCAAGAATAGTTGTAGGCATTCGATTGACCAAATAACACGCAGTAAGTATAGCATCACCCCAAAAGGTTAATGGAGCACAACTCTGAATAAGTAAGGTGCGAGCAATGTCAAGGAAATGTCGATGTTTTCGTTCGGCAACTCCATTTTGTTGAGAGGTGTAGGGACATGTGGTTTGGTGGACAATGCCTTTAGATGAAAGAAAGCTGGCAAGAGAGTGAGTGCAGAACTCCAATGCATTGTCAGTACGCACATACTTAACAGTAGATGAAAAAACATTCAGAACTTCATTAATTAGATTTTGAATAACATTTCCTGCTTCAGATTTATTCTTGAGAAGAAAAGTCCACGACACTCTGAAAAAATCATCAACCACAACTAGATAGAACCTGTGCCCCTGGTGATCCGGGACACGACTTGGACCCCAAATATCTATATGAAATAATTCAAACGGGGAGCTACTGCTCCGACTCTGACGACCGGGGAAGCTAGACCGATGGTGCTTCCCCAACTGACATGCTTCACATCGAAAAGAAGAACTCGGAGATATCTGAGGCAGGAGATGACGCATCTTCTGCAGCGGTAGATGACCGAACCGAAGATGCCAGGTGTACGGAGAAACAGAGGCCTGGGTATGCAAGGAGACACCAGCGTAGGAGTTACGAACGAGACGATAAAGGCCATTGTGCTCAGAACCACAGCCAATCACCCTGCCCGTCAGTATGTCCTGAAAAATAACAGACGATGGATCAAAAATAGCACGACAGTGCAAATCACGTGTAATCTGACTAATAGATAAAAGGTTCATCGAGAATTCTGGAGCATGTAGCACATTCTGTAGGTGCATAGAGGGTAGCAAAGCTGTCTCCCCCTGACCGATGATAGGAGACTGGGTGCCATCCGCAATGAGTATAGAGCGACCTGGCTGAACAGCCCTGTATGACTGCAGAATATCTTTCTCACGGCAAAGATGATGGGTAGCTCCAGAGTCGACGATCCATCCTGTGAGATCATGACTATGAAATGGGGCTGAAGGACTACCTGAAGCACTGGCTGAGGCCGATGTACTGGCTGACGCCGAAGCCGCAACATCAGAGACATCTGCACCCTCTGATGAAGAAGATTGTGGCATGATATCCCGAAGTCGTGCCACCAACTCCTCGAACCTGTGATCTGAAGTAGATGCGGGTTGACCCTGAACATGATCAGCTACTCGTGCAGAAGGAGGAAAACCATGCTTGGAATAGCATGTATCCTCCGAATGACCAGTACGGCGACAATATGAGCACGTAGAGCGTATGCAGCCTCCACGGCCACGTCCACCACTTCCCCTGCCACGAAACGAGGACCAACTACCACGTCCCCTGGAGACTGCCATTGCTGACGGAGTCGCAGTCGCTGTATTGGATGGAACGGGTACACGACTGAGCCGCATGTATACATCTTCTATCGGTGGGATAGTGGCATCTGCCAGTATCTGAGCGCGTGCTGCCTCGTACTCCGGATCTAGGGCAGCAAGTAATACATCCACCATAGTGGCGTTGCGGAACGTCTTCTGCTGTTCCGGCGTGGCTGTAAGCGGAATGGTGCTGTAGAGCTTCTCGAACATGCCACGAAGCGACGTGTACAAGGAATGAAGAGGCTTCCCATTCTGCTTCGTGGTAAATATGTCATGCTGCAACTGGAGCATCTTCGTCTCATTACGGACCTGAGAGTACGTCATAGCCAAAATATCCCACATCGCCTTAGCGGTGGGCTGGTGAAGAACATCATTCGTTATCTCCATTGTGAGCGTACCTGAGAGCCACACCTTGGCGTACGCATCATCCGCCTCCCATGAGACATAGATTCCTGTCTTCTCCGGCGGTTCATCCTCGGTAAGAATATGTTTCTTACCACACGACTTCATGAGACTGAGGAACTGCATCGCCCACAGTTCGTAGTTCGTCCCGTCCATCTTGACGATTGGTGCCGAACCTTTGAAGGCACCTATGGCGGGCATATTAAACTTCTGATCGGACATGATGCCGGAGAAGAGCAACTACTGATAGACCAAGAAAATACTGTCTACCAAAACCTTGTAGGATTCAAGTGCATAGGTAGACGATTATGAACTTGAATCAAACATAGCGGCGAGTCCTAGGAAGAACGCGGCACCGAGTAGAGGCTGTGAGAGCCTCTACTTGACGAAGACGACTTCGGAAAGGCGACGGCGGCTGCTGGACAGCGGTGGGGGCGTGCCGCTGTGACTGGCGGCAGGTGGAGGGGCTGGTGGAGGGGCCCGACGGCGTTAGGGTTGGACCAGCGGCGTGGGGGTGGCCGCTAGGGAGGCCCGGCGGTGGAGAGGGGCCGGTGTGGAGGCCCCGCGGCGGTGGAGGTGGGCGTTGGGGAGGAGAGAAGTGTCCGAAACCCTAAAAGGAGAGGTGGGGGGGGCGGCGGTGGAGAAACCCTAGGTTAGGGTCATGGCTCTGATACCATGTTAGAATACTTCGATATTTATTCCATAGAGCCCTCGGGTCTCTTATATATGGAGAGAGCCCTTGGGTAAATTACATGAGAGGTACATAAAGAAACTGAAATAATAAATAACACCAACGACAAACAACTATCTCTACAGGGATTTTAGATCAGAACCCCGGTCTAGGACCGTTGCTCTGATACCATGTGGAGAAGAGGAAGGAATGGGATGTCTATTCCATAGGGCTAGGGTCTCTTATATAGAGAGAAAACCCTACAGAGTACAAGAGTAAAAATACATAAATACCCCCGAGGGGTTACGGAACTCGAAGAGTTAAAGGTTACGGAACCCGAAGGGTTAAGGGTTACAGAACCCGAAAGGTTACAAATATAATTGTAATATAATAATTCTAACAAAATCCATAGAGCATAGCAGGTCTCAAGGCTGCTTTGTAAAACTTCCTTTAATTTTTAAAGGAATTTTCTTATCACATAGAACAACAGAGGCTCCGCTTCACTTTAGCCAACCTGCATTTATTCTATTAGTGGCATTTCCATCAATTTCCCCATCATGTTGCAAAATAGATCTCGGATATCTAAAAGAATCTCTATTTTGAATGTTATCATCACCAATCTTCACCTCGATTCCTTCACCATTGCTTCCATCGAAGGTGCACTCCATATATTCCGTCTTAGCCCTACTTATACGAAAACCTTTAGTATCCAACTCATGTCTCCATACCTTAAGCTTCCCATTTAGTCCATCTCTAATCTCGTCAATCAACACAATATCATCAGCAAATAACATACACCAAGGTAACTCATCCTGAATGTGACTTGTCAACTCGTCCATAATCAAAGTAAAAAGAAATGGACGTTTGAGGTCTTGTCTCTCTCCAATCGCTAGTTGTTCACATATGGGCAAAATATCGATGAAATATCGATGGCATATCATCGATATTTCCATTTCACCAAGTCATCGATATGCTATCGAAATTGATGTTTGAGGCCTTGCCTCTCTCCAATCGCCAGTTGTTGTGTGTTTACTTTCTTAAGTTGCACCGTTAGCTGGCTCAGGTAAGATTCTCTCTTTCGCTCATTCTATGGTATCGGTTGAAAAGAGTTTTTTGCCATCATTGAGTACTTTGATGTTGTTGAGATTGTGGCGTTCAATATTTTCCTTGTTCGGACTTTCAGAATGTTGTCATGATACCTGCAACTTTATCAATGAATGAATATTTGATGTGTTGTCCTATCATGTACTGTCAAGACGCCGTTGTTCCTATACAAGATCCTTTTGTATTGTTGGTTTCACAATATAGAACTACTATGCTTGGTTAGGGAACACAAGTACCCAAAAGGTTTTGGATTTGATGCTTTCAATTTTATGAGAAAACACATTACACGATTTCTTTCACAACTTCATAGAACCATCACCACTACAATCATAGAAAAAGTGAATTACGTGCTTCAGAGATCCATCACTATTTCGAACATGTCTTCAATTGTATGTGAATTGCGTGCATGTGAATAACATTAGAATAAAATATTTATGAGTAGTGATCATAATTACAATTATTTATAGACGTACTTGATTTGACATTATTGCATGACTCGTTAAGTCACATATGTGGTTGACCTTTATTGGCTTTTATTATTTTTACAAAAAAAATATTTATCAAGACATGTTTTTTTGTTCCACCATGATCCACCAATACATGATAGAAATAAGCTTACCTCATGGAGAAGATGGATTCGAATATGGTGATTTGCTTGTGTGGCAAGGTCTTGAAAGGAGAAATCATCCGGATGAAACAAGATTTTTGACACATGAAAGGAATTTTCAAATCATGCCCCAAGGCTAATTCTGAGGTACAAAAGAAGATATTGGATTATGGTGAGGGAATTATGAACAAGAAGAATGAGAAAGTTGTTAGTTTAAAAAAAGTGAGAAAGGGGATGGTGGTTAGAGCTACAAACTCTTTCATCATTCCATGGAAAGAAGCATGTGCTTGAGAAAGATCACAAACATATGAGAATGATGCCTCAATTGGCACAATGCGTCGAACAGTTATCACATAAACATTAGTCAAGGTGGAATGCGCACACGTCAATAAATACGTTGCAAAAATTAAACTGCATTTGTGACAATCCATTTCACGCCCGCGACCAAGAATTCCTTCAACCGCATTTGTGAAGCGATTGGACAACAAAATGTGAATACAGATCTCTATCTGATTATGAAATTGCAGAAACTTTATCAAACGATGAAATTAAGAAACAAAGGAATTCTTAAAAGAACACAAGGGAAAATTTATTAAATTTGTTGCCAAAACTTTGTTCATTTTTTCGTTAATGGCATTTGTGATGACCCCCATCTCAAAATCTCGGTCACGTTACTAAAAGGGATTTTTACACCCATAACCCTGAGTAATTTCGCAATAACATTCATAACCCTGCATAATCGCGAATTACACGAGAAACCCCGAGTAATGCTTAACCTTTACATGACATAACCCTATGGCAAGTGCCGTTTCGAATCTCCGTTAACTTCGATGAAAATAGTTAATTGTGGACAAATTGGCCCTTCAAAATATTTTATATTTACAAAATGATGTTTCCCTCCCCTTCCTCCAGCCTCCTCACACGTGGATCTCCTCCCCTTCCTCCAGCCCCCTGCCGCTTGAAACCACCCTCCGTTGACATGTATAGGAAGCCATGAGGGCATCCCCCAACCGTCGTTACCTCGCCTCCTCACCTTCAAGCCTGCGTTCCCCCCCCCCCACATTCGAAGCTCCTGCTCGACCCCCTCCCACCTGCGAGCTCCTGAAGCCCCTTGCCCGCCGAGCTCCCTCCTCAAATCATTCCCTCCCAAGTCCATCCTCGAACCTGCCCATGTCAAGTTCCCTCGAAGCCCCCCCGGTCGTCGACCTCGATGCCCCCCTCAAATGCCCTACCCTCCCTCCAGATCCTCCTCCCCTGCTCGAAATATCCCCCCGTCGCCAAGGACCCACTGCCCGCATCAAGTTCTTGACCCGTTCCTCCCTGCTCCCCCCTCCCACGGTCGAATCCTCCCCTGCTCGCCCCATTCGTGCCCAACCCTGATTGCTCTCCCTCCCCGCCGCTGCCCGAGTTACCCATTCCCCCTCCACGGTCGACCTGAAGGTCCCCACACACACCGAGGCGTTCCCCCCTTCTCCCTCCCCCCACGACCGAATCCTCCCCTGCACCCCCCCCCCCCCGGCCGAATCCTCCCCTGCTCACCCCCGATACCCCGCAGTTGACCCCCCCCCCCCAGCCGAGTTGCTCCCTTTCTGCTCACCCTACGCAGCCGAGCTCAAAGGTCCCCCGGGCTCGAACTGCTCCTTCCATGTTCGCCCCCTGCAGAGCTCAATGCCACTCCTTTCCTGCTCGCCCGACCCACTGCTACCGAGTTGCTCCTTCCCTGCTCGCCCAATCCGCCGCTACCGAGTTGCTCCTTCCCTGCTCGACCGATCCGCCGCTACCGAGTTGCTCCTTCCATGCTCGCCTCCCCGCAGTAAAGCTCAAAGCCACCCTCCTCTTGCAGCTACTCCCCTTGGTTGAAGCTCCTCCTGATCCCTTGTTCGAGTCCCCATCCAGCAGCATGGTTTTTTTGTTTTTTCCTAGCCGGTGGATTGAGGATGAGTTAGATTAACTCATTCATATGGTTGAGTTAAGATATTAAACTAACGGAGGGTTACGAGTGTGAGACGGAGTGACTATTCAGGGCTTCTCATGTAATCATGATTATGCAGGGTTATGAATGTTATTATGAAATTACTCAGGGTTATGGGTGTAAAAATCTCTTTCTAAAAAAGTGGATGTTCAATAATAAAAAATGCATGAATTGACATGAGGGTAAGTATAATGAACTTATGTGTTAAACGTGAGTTGAGCACATATTTTAAAAGTCTATTGATGCTTCGACCGACTCTCACACCGATGATTACATATCATCTTTAGTTGATGATTGCATCAACGAAGTTGGCATTGCATCAAGGAATTGGATGCTTTTCAAAATTCATTTATTGAAATCACATGATACTAAAAGGTATATGTTTATATTTCATCTATGTTACATTTTGTCATAAATCTTTAATATTTTTGTTACATTTTTAATTACTTTTATTTAAAATAACACAAACAACATAATCCGCATACTTTCACACATTCACTTATTTTCAGATCACCTGGCCCAATACTAAATATCGACTTTCCGAACATTGGTACCGGTAGTATATAATCCAATAGTAATACTACCAGATATGGGAAAAATGACAATATGTAAAGGCTCTGAAGGACTCTCCTCAGTAGAAGGAGAAGGTATTACCTCAAAAAGTATATTATCTTCGCTAATACTGAAGTCGGATCCAATTAACCTGAGGTTCACAGAGGAATGATGACAGGCATCAGTTTTACAGAGGAATGATAACAGGTATCAGAGCAATCTCCGAGATAATTGGGGAGGATAGACATGGGTACATGCACGGAAGGCCGTATCGATATCGATATCATTTCAATATCGTATCGATATGATATTTCGACGATATATCGCCGAAATATCGCCCACATCGACGAGCCTTTGTGAAGAAAATGTCTGGAAATCGGGATATATCGCCATATCGGTCACATGTCGATATCGATATATCACCGATATATCGTTGATATTTCCTTCCATGGGTACATGTACTCCAAAAGAATGTAAAGGACTAGAGAAATGTGACATCTGCATTGATATAATCCCTTCATGACCCCGGATCATAGCAGCGATATACCTTCTAATTAAAAGAATCTTTAAGAACACAAATTTGTCTACTCTAGCAGCCAACTTATCTCTTCCGAAGCCAAGAAGGTAAACAAAAGCAACACACCCAAACAATATGAAAGGAACTGCACCTCCTTCCATGGGCAGAGAACCTAAATATGTTACACGCTCATTAATAAAAGTAGAAGACATGCAATTAATTAAAAGGTCATGGTGAACATTGCAATCCCCCAATATAAGCTTGAAAAATGAAAATGGATAGGCACGGTGTGCACAACATTAACAATATGTCGATGCTTGCAATAAGCAACGCCATTTTGATATGAAGTATGGGCAAAAATTGCTTGAAGAATCCCATAAGATGAGAAAAAGGTCAGCTTGTCATGGGAAGGGAATTCTCGTATATTGTCAAAATGAAGAGTTTACATTAGCATCAAATTGAGTTTTGATCTTACTCACTATGGCCGAAAAACATGGGAGAAATCATCAACAAAAATGAGATAATAACAATACCCCAATCGATCAAGATGTCTCCTACGACCGTCGAACACTAAAATGAATCAAATCATATAATGTAATGGACTGGGTACTAAAACCAGACAAAAAAAGAGCTTCGATGATGCTTCTCCAGTTGACAAGCCTCACATCTAATGACTAGTGGGAAGGAGCTAAGCATTTGGCGAAGTTTCTGCAGAAATGGGTGGCATGCATGTTAGTGTCGAATAATGCTTGAAGGGGTAACTTACACACCGGAAGAAGCATTGACAATAAGATACCGAACCAAACAATACGCATCCCCTTCTTCATGACCCGCATCAATTGTCCTTCCAATGAGGATGTCATGAGAAAAAAAAATGATGTTGCATCAAAAATAGCTCGGCAGTGGATCTCTTTGCTGACCTAACTAACAGATAACATGTTGAAAAGAACTCGAGAATATTGAGATATTTGTTATCATTGTTATCGTTTGCTTTTTTTTCTTTTTTTTATCCTCTTCTTGTAATTTTCCCAGTATAAGAGAACCCTAGGGCCTCTCATTAATCAATTCATTCTTTTCCCACAACATAGTATCGGAGCGACAGTCCTGGACCGAAGTTCCTGTATCCTATACCCTACCCCCCCCCTCTCTCCGCCTCGCTACCACTGCTGCATAGCCGCTCTAGGCCGCCGTCGACCTTCCCTCTCCTTCAACAGCCACCCAGACCGCTGTTTGAACCCCTCCAGCCTTCCAGGCCGCAACCCAGGCCATCGTCGGTCACCGTCCGACCTCTCCAGGCTGCCCAGGCCACAACAGGTTGTCGTACAGCCTTCCCAGGTCCCCCCAGGCCACTGTTGGTAACAGCCCTTGCCCTCCTCAGCCACTACCGACCCTCCCACGCGCCTTCGTGAACCTCTGAGGTTCGATCTGTGGTCTGATTTCGGCTGGAGAATGTGATTTCAGCCACATAAATCGTGTTTTCCGACCCTGACGAGCGCGAAGGTTGATGAGGATGGTTGTATGAGTCTACACGTGCACCTAATTCTCTGTATGTTTGTGTAGACTTGTTCACACCAGTCTACTCTCCAGTTGAGTTCCGTATTTGGTCGTCTTATCATTATGTCAGAGAATAAGGGTGACATTTTCTCGTCCGGAGCCTTCAAGAACCCGGCACTCATCGCTAAGATGGATAGGACCAACTATGAGTTGTGATCCATGCAGTTTCTCACCCTCAAGCAATGCAATAACAAGAAGAATATCATGACAAATCCAGAGCCAACGGATAAGACTGGGGCAAATGCTTCTTGGAAGCAAGATGACGTGTGCGTGTGTATTTGGTTATGTGGGACCCTCACCACAGAGATAGCCAATGGTATATTGAACCAGCCCGCCGCAAGGCAATGTGGGACGCTTTGGCTTCCACCTATGCTCAAGCGAAGAATGAGGCCAAGATTCTTCAACTACAATTTGATATCTACAACGCCAAGCAGAATGGTTGTCCCCTGCACGTGTACTCCTCTCCACTCCGTCGCATGTTCGAGAAGCTTCATAGCTATATGCCTATTTCGACATCTCTAGAGCAACAGAAATCTTATAGGAACTCCACAATGGTTGGCGTTTTCATGGCAGGCCTTGATAAAGAGTATGATGTTGCGCACACACAGCTTCTCAGTAGGGCTACCATACTTCCAATGGAGGAAGCCTATAGCTGTCTCAGCCGGATTATCATGACTTCTACGGCCACTCCTCCGCCATCTTCAGCTATGGCCGCTTCTCGTGGACGAAGAGGGCCGACCCAGTCTAGAGGACGCACCCCTCGTGGCAGAGGTGGTAGGCGTTTGCGTGGTCCTTGCACCATTAGTTGTAGGTCGGGACATGCTAAGGATACATGCTACCTGAAACATGGATATCTTGTTTCGGGCCGCGTAACAGAACAGAGTGAGCCTTCAGAGACTCTAGCTTCCCAAGTCGATCCTCGCACGGATAATATTGTCTCTCATATTCGAGAGGTCATGACTCCTAGTGTTGGTACCACCACTACAGGTACCGCAGCCGCAACCAGAGCCTCTTTGAGCTCCTCAGGTATCGCTTATGCTTTTACCGGTAGTACTGGTGCAGACATGACAGAGTGGATTATAGACTCTGGTGCTTCACACCACCTATGTGGAGACAGAGCGTAGTTGAGGCCCTACAGGACTATACCACCTGTCATATGGGTTGTCATTGCTAATGGCGACCATTTACCTGTTACAGGACAGGGGGAGGTGCATTTGACGTCGTCCATGAGCATTCAGAATGTTTTATATGCTCCTGACTTTCAAATGAATTTACTTCCAATTAGTCAGATTACTAAAAATCTGCATTGTCGTGCCATTTTTTACCCTTCATCTCTTGTGTTTCAGGACATACTCACGGGCAGGATAATTGGATGTGGCAGTGAGCAGCGGGGGATCTACATATTGGTACAACTACCTCATACTGGAGCTTCTACTATACTTGTTGGACATGTATCTCCATATTTGTGGCAAATTCGTTTTGGCCACCTTCCTCTGCAGAAGTTGTGTCATGTTCTCCCTCAAATTTCTACAAGATCCTCCTTTCAGTGTGACGCATGCCAGTTTGGGAAGCATCACCGTTCCTCCTTTCCATCGCGTTCAGTTCTCAGTTATTTGAGCTCCTACATTTAGACATTTGGGATCCAAGTCGTGTTCCTGATCACCAGGGACAACGTTTTATCTTGTTGTTGTCGATGATTTTTCTAGACCGTCCTGAGTCTTTTTATTGAAGAATAAGTCCGAGTCTGGATCTATGATCAAGTATTTTATTAATGAGTAAATGAATATTTTTCTGCCAAAGTCAAATATCTTCGTTCTGACAATGCTTTAGAGTTTTGCACTTTACAGCTTTCCGAGTTCCTTAGATCTCTGGGCATTGTTCATCAGACCTTGTGTACTTATACCTCCCAGCAGAATGGTGTTGCTTAGCGCGAACACCGTCACTTGATGTGACCAGAACCTTGTTGATACAGAGTCGTGCTACTCATGCTTATTGGGGAGATGTTGTCCTCACTGCATGCTATATGGTTAACCGTATGCCCTCCTCTGCGTTGGGAGAGAAGATTCCTTTCTCGATTGCGTTTCCCGAGAAGTATCTTTTCTCCCTTACTCCTCGTGTGTTTGGTTCTGATGCATTTATTCATGTTGTCTCTCCTGGTCATGACAAGCTCTCTCCCAGAGTTGTCAAGTGTGTGTTTGTTGGTTACTCTTGTACCCAGAAAGGGTATGTACCGTTGCTTTGATCCACGCAAGTGGAAGTATTTTGCCAGTGCTGATGTCACTTTCTTTGAGTCTTTCACGCAATTTTCTCCTACATGTATCAGACTTGCTTCAACTGACTCTAATGTTGAGATCTACATGCCTCCTCCTATACAACCACCACCACCTCCACCACTACCGCCTCCTCCACGCCACCTACATCTGCTCATATGGCTCCTCCTACTATGACTCAATTTTTGCCTCGTGTTTTTACTCGCAGGTCTTGCTCTATCCCCCTTGTTTACATGCCTTGCCCGTCATCTAGCCATGGAAGGATACATCGATATCGATATCGTGTCGATATCGATATATCGGTGATATATCGGCGATATATCGCCGATATATCGATGTATCTAGGGAAAGTTCTGAAGAAAATGCCTGAAATCGGATACGTTGATATATTGATTTCGATATCGGTCCCATGTCGATATCGATATATCGGCGATATATCGCCGATATATCGGGATATGGCCTTCCATGCATCTAGCACACCTCAGGTATGTAATGAGCACATTGCTTCTACTAATGGCACTGATGAGTTGTTTGTGCAGCAGGATTCCATACAGGATGAGCATATGCCCTCTCAACAAGGTTCAAAAAGTCGGTATGCGATATTTGTTCGGTCAAGCGGTCTAGAGCGAGTAAGCAAGCAGGCGGAAGTATATGCGAATTATGCAGTTTCTATTATTTTAATTAAAAAATAATTAAAAATATAATAATAACTTCAAACATTAGATATTTATCTTTAAACAAATATAACATGGAAGAAATATGAAGTGAAGACTTTTTGTACAATGTGATATCAACCAAAGCATTTTCAAAGGTAATTATTTTCAAAAGATAAAGATGTTAACGGTAGAGAGTAAAAAATGTTGTAAATTGATTGAAGATAGAAAAAATGGCAGATATCATTGTCCAAATTGGAAGGTAACATTTTTTGGAAGTGTAACATGATTGGTAAACACAACCATGAACCTTCGTACTTTAGTAAATGGTGTATTTGTCTACTCAAAGTCAAATATTAAAAAATCAAACATTTAAATTAAATATATGTAATTTTTTTTGTTCAGTTATAAAATTCCATACAAATCAAATCTAACATCTATATTCTTTTTATAACATAAAAGATCTTAGATAAACACATGTAATTTATTTTATATTCATGCAGTTATGATATACGTAAAAAATAGAATTGTTGCTAAATAATCTAAAAAAATAGAGTTATTGCTACTGAATCTAAAAATAAAGACATTTATGGCTAAATAGAATAATCAGCAAACCTTGGCAAAGGAGAAAAAGATGACGGAGGAACAACTTATGTGGAAGTCAAGAAGGTGGCAGAGAAGCAGAGTTGCCTCTATTACATATGTGGCTGCATATGCGTATTCCTCGACCGAGTATACCCTATAACACATATACGAAGCGAGTATAGCATATTCGGTGCGGGTAGGGGGTCCGCCTCTGCATATGCGATCGCCTGGGCCATCTTTCCAAACACTGCCTCTCAGGAGGGAAACTCATAGGTTACGAACTTGGCAGATGATCTTGATGTGTCAATTGCTCTTCGTAAGCCGAAATGTAAGTGTGCTACTTATCCTCTTGCAGCCCAGGTTTCCTTAAACATGTTGTAAGGGAATTTTAGGAGATTAACCCTGACACTATCAGATGTAAAGATACCACGGTCATATCAGGAGGCTCTTCAAGACAATCAGTGGAGGTTAGCCATGGAGGAGGAAATGGCTGTGCTAGAGTCACATGGTACGTAGGGTCTTACTTCTGCTCCAGTTGGCGTATATGTTGTGGGATGCAAATGGGTGTTTACTGTGAAACATCGTGAGGATAGCAATGTGAATCGCTAAAAGGCGATACTTGTAGCACGTGGGTTCACCCAGACATATGTTGTGGACTCAGGATACTTTCTCTCCAGTTTTTTTTGAAGCCAAGAAAGGGAGAGACACTCAATGGCGTTCACCCCTGGATTTTATTAAAGGAAGGAGAGGAAGAAGGAAGTACAAAAAACACGCTATTCGCTCCAGGAGCTTAACAAGCCCGACACCTGAACTTTTACATTTTCCAAATAAAAACTCTAACCCGCGAATAACAGAGCATTCCTGACAAGCCAGATGGCCCAAATCGTAGCCAGCGGTCGCAACAAATCCCTTATTTCCTGTCGACCAGCTGCCACCATTTCACCGCAAAATGCCCCCACGTCTGAAGTGTTGAACCAACGCATGGACGGGTTGTCCCAAAGGGGTGTCACCCCCCGACAAGAGAAGAAAAGGTGCTCAGTCGCCTCAATCTTCGTGTCACAAATAGGGCATCTGTCGGAGACAACCCCCAGAAGTCTGGCACATATGTCCTGTGTCATCAGCCTCTTCCTCCTGAACAGCCATAGAAGGAACCCGATTCTCTCAGGAAGGTCCAGCCCCCAAAGGAGGGCGTAGTCCCTTGCCAAAGCCGCTGGAACCATGTTGATGTCTATTCACTACTTTTTGCTGATGTGACACGAGATTAGCTTCTTTACCAGCTTGATGTGAAGAAAGCCTTCCTCTATGGTGATTTACAGAAGGAGGTCTAGATGCAGCAGCCACCTGGGTTTGTTGTTGAGGGGGAGAGTCAGAAGATTTGCAGGCTACACAAGGCTACCTATAGCCTTAAACAGAGTCCAAGAGCATGGTTCCAGAAGAACTCGAACTTGATAAAGCAACAAGGATTTAATGCGATCGACTGTTGATCACTTCTTGTTTGTGTATAGGACTTAGAGAGGCATTATTGTCATTCTTGTTTATATTGATGACATTGTTGTTACAGGCATGCAAATGGGTGTTTACTGTGAAACATCGTGCGGATAGCAATGTGAATCGCTATAAGGTGAGACTTGTGGCACGCGGGTTCACCCAGACATATGGGGTGGACTATCAGGATACTTTCTCTCCAGTTGCAAGACATTCTACTCTGCATATTCTACTTTTTGTTGATGTGACACGAGATTAGCCCTTTTACCAGCTTGATGCGAATAAGGCCTTCCTCTATGGTGATTTACAGACAGAGGTATAGATGCAGCAACCACCTGGGTTTGCTGTTGAGGGAGAGTCAGAAGGTTTGCATG
Source organism: Ottelia alismoides (assembly GCA_037367405.1). Classification (NCBI taxonomy): domain Eukaryota; kingdom Viridiplantae; phylum Streptophyta; class Magnoliopsida; order Alismatales; family Hydrocharitaceae; genus Ottelia; species Ottelia alismoides. Next base: position 19,214 of record JAZKJV010007325.1, read on the forward strand.
CTACACAAGGCTACCTATACCTTAAACAGAGTCCAAAAGCATGGTTACAGAAGAACTCGGACTTGATAGAGCAACAAGGATTTAATGCGATCAAATGCTGATCACTTCTTGTTTGTGCATAGGACTTAAAGAGGTATTATTGTCATTCTTGTTTATATTGATGACATTATTGTTACAGGAGATGACGAGCAGGGCATTCAGGGTACCAAGAGCTTCCTAAGTCAACAATTTGTGACCAAGGACCATGTACATTTACGTTACTTCCTTGGACCGGAGTTTGCTAGGAACCAGCAAGGCTTTGTGATAACTCAGAAGAAGTACGTTATAGACCTTTCAGAGACATGCATGGCAGATTGCAGACTTGCCACTACTCTTATTGACCCGAGTATGAAGCTCTATGATGATGACACTGAGGAAGTCAACAAGAGAAGGTATAGGGAGCTTGTTGGCAAGCTACTATATGTGACTATTACCAGGCCTGACATATCCTTTGCCATGAGCAAAGTGAGTCAGTTTAAGGAGCAGCCCCGACAGGCATATGTGGATGCAGTCCATATGATTCTGAGATATCTGAATACTTCACCTGGTACGAGACTCCTTTTCAGTAGAGGCGCATCTCTTTCAGTTACCGCATGTGTAGGTGCAGATTATGCTGGGTGTCCAAAGGATAGGAAATCTATATCAGGCTTTGATGTGTTCATAGGGAATTTCCCGGTTTCATGGAAGAGCAAGAAACAGACTGCGGTTGCTAGATCGAGTGTTGAGTCAGAATACGGGGCCATGGCGCAGGCTAACACAGATATGATGTGGGTCAGATTTGTTCTTACTGACTTGACTATAGAGGTGCCTCTTCCCATGCACCTCCAATGTGACAATCAGGCTGCTCTCTTTATTGCCAACAACCCAGTCTTTCATGAGAGAACGAAGCACATAGAGGTGGACCGTCACTACACTTGTGACATGATATAAAAGGGTTCTATCGCCAAAGCGTAGTATCGCCACAATGCATGTTAGTTCTAGAGACCAGACAACAGGTGTTCTTACTAAGGCTCTAGCCAGAGGGCCTTATCAGAGATGTTGATCCAAGGTGACTCTGATCGATATCTATGCTCCAGCTTGAGGGGGAGTGTCGAGATATTTGTTGTCAATATTATTGTTTTGCTTATTTTGTATTTCTTTTGTCCTCTTCTTGTAATTTTTCCAATAGATTCCTCTCCTATATAAGAGAACCCTAGGACCTCTCATTAATCAATTCATTCTTTTCCGACAACTGAGAACAAATATAATATCAGTGAATCTTGCAGAAATATTTCTTATTTTTGCACCTTTTCCTTATTTCTCTTTATGTTCTGTTCTCCTATGTAATTTACCCATAGGTATCTCCTCTGTATAAGAGAGCCTAAGTTCCAAGGGATAATTATCTCATCTATTTTTTCCAACACGGTATCAGAGCGGCGAACCTAGAGCGGTGCTCTCGTACACCGACCCTACCATACTCGTCACCTCTCTCTCTCCTTCGACATCGTCACCGTTGACACCGCCATCTCTCTCTCTCTTCCGCAACCATCGGGACCGCCGCTGAGGTCACCGCCGCCATTTGGGCTGCCACCGCCAAGGTTGTTGTCGCCCCTTAGGGTTATCATCGTCGTTGATTTGGTTGTCGCCTCTTAGGCTTTTGGCGTCGCCCCTTGGGCCATCACTGGTCCTCTATGTCAACTTCGGGCCAATCACCTTTGTGTGTTTGATTTCGATCACCGCCGGCCTCTACAACTTCTCGCTCATATCAAGGCTCGTGCGTGTTGATGGATCTGATCGTGTAAGTCTACATATGCGATCATATTATTATATGTTTATGTAGACACTCATTCTGTCATGGCCTTATATTTCGGCGAAATTCGATCGAAATTCGGTCGAATTTCAGTTTCGGTCGAATACCGATATCGAAACATACTGATATATCGTTTTCCAAGATTTCGACACATGTCAACCGAAATTCGGACCATTTCGACATCTTTCGGCCAAAATGACCGAAAGTTGGAATATCTTCACATGCAAGCATCGAATTTCGATCAAAATTTGTTCTTCTCGGCCACTTTTGGCCGAAATGGTCAAAAAATTGGTCAAATGACTAAAGAAAAATATCAAATGACTAAAGTTAGCTAGATTCTTTGAAATTTGAACTCACTAGGACATCTAGCTAGTATTTTAGACACCAATAAGAAGATATTTTGGATTTCATCCATATTACATTGGTTGTAGGCCCTTGATAAAGATTCTTTGGAGGCCTATAAATGGTGGCATCCATTGCACCATTTCACCACACACACAACTCAAAGAGTTCTCACTAATACACAAGCCTTCTTGCTCTTTTGCTCTCTCCTTGACGACAAGTTTTGGTGTGTTTGTGATTGTCTGTAAGTACTTTCATTATAATTTTGTTGTTATACACGACTAATTCTCAATTTCTCGTTGCTCTAAATATGTAATAAGTGCATGCTACACCATTTTGAATAATTAGAGTTGATTTTCGATGCTGAAATCAACATCTAAATATACATCATTTTCTTTTCGACGAACGCCACCACTATTATCAGAGAATGCATGCCAAGGTGAACAACCATATAAGAAAAAATTTTGGGATGTGTGCGTTGCCCCCTACAGCCCCCGCAGGGGGGGGGGGCCAACCTGGGCCCCCCCAGCTCCCCCAGGCTCGCTGATCGGGCAGCGAGACCCCCGTACTGGTAGGGTATGGTGGCACGGGGGGACATCGGACTGTTCTACATATGTGCTCAGCAGAACATACGGTTAGGAATCAAATCATACGATCCATATCGACACTTTGGATATCTTTAATGACAACTATAGCCAATGACTCCCTTTTTGATAAATATTTTAGTACTAAATACTAATTATAGTAAATAATTTCTTTTGATTGGGTACAAATTTAGTAGATTGGCTTATGGATTTTACATATCCATTTTTTCATGTTCTTATCTTCATAATATCATAATATATTACATTGTTAATTTGTTAATGTTAGAGAATATTCTGTGTGGCTATTTGTTAAGAGAATATTCTATAGAGAATATTCTCCTTTGAGCACCTATATAAGGATCCCCACACCGTCTGTACTCACTGAGAAAATCAATAGACAAACACGCCCAATTTAAGGGCTTCGCCTGTGGTTTCATCCCGCTCCTCACGGAGTAGGGTTCCACGTTAAATCCCACGTTCTTTATTTGCTCTTTATCCTTTTATCCATGTTCGCTTCCGCTTTCTATTTCTTAACATGGTATCAGAGCGGGTTCGATTCTCGAGGATTTCAAGTTATTATATCTCTAGTCAGATTCGATTCATTGTTTGTTCATGAAGATTTTTCTTTGGAGATAATGTTCGATTTCTATTATCGAGTTTCTTGAAACCCTAAAATATCTGGCATCAAAGCTTACACGACTAGGGTTTCTATTTCGATGCACCATAGATCTTGCAATCTCTTCAGGCAACAAGCAACTCTTCCTCGGGCGCCAACTCCTGCAGATCAGAAACCCTAGCCAATCAGACCCACGCAACTCTAGGTCTCGCGCAACAAGAAGAACATTTGACGGCGCATATGGCGGCGCATTTTCCAGTCCAGAACACAAGCCCGGGCGTAGGCGGCGCAAGGGCTCCACGCGGCGACCCTTCAGCATCAGGCCGCGAGAAGGAGCAGATCCAGACCCCACCGGACTTCTCCTCGCATGGCTTCTCCTGCGCAATCTTCACCGCGCGCTCCTCCTACAGGCGGCATCGCCCCTGCTGCCTCCATGCGGGACCCTATCTCGCCGCTCTTCCCGCGCACGATGCTCCATACTCCTGCGGTGATTCGCCTCCTCTTCTCGCGCAACTGCCATCTCTAGGCATCGGTGGTCAACCGTCTTCAGCCCTCCAAGCACGTGCATCGCGCGCGCATGCCCAGGCACGTCTCCAACCCTGCGCACGAGCCCTGCGCGCGAAGCCCTAGTGTGAACTCCAACTTCACAGTTGGAGTTCACCCCAACTGGGAACCCTAACGTATGGAGAATAGGGCCCCGTTGCCCTTTCTTTTATAAAAAATGAGGGGCTTTTATGGTAAGGCCCAGTTGGGCGTTAAAAAGGAATTGACGAGGGGAAGAGAAAAAGGCCTCATCGGCCTTGTCTGTTGAAAAAAAAAGAGAGGGAAAAGAAAAGGATGTGTTGGGCCAAATGGGCCACATTAAAAAATGTGCAAAAAAAAGGGAAAAAAAGAAAGAAAGAGACGCATACACGCTTTCAAAAAAATGAATTGTGAAAAAAAAGATTTGAAAAGCCAATTAAAAAAATGAATGTCTTATAAAAAAAATTTATGTCTTTTGGTTTCTCCCAACTTGATCCGCATTCTTTATTCTATCAAGTATGGGAGAAAGGGGGAGTCACAGATGTATTCTTCACTACTGTCCATCTACTACGACTGACAGACCATCACTCCAGCTTTTTTACAGATCATCTGTCTTCACCGAGCATCATCTTCTTCAAGGCGCATACTTCTTCTTTTGCGACCCGACTACTATTCTGCATTGGACTTCTTCTGCAGCGATTCTTCTCCAAGCACGACAGAGATACGTTCCGATGACCTGCAAGCACGACAGAGATACGTTCCGGTGACCTGATATCGCAGCAGTTCTACAGGCATGATAGAGATACGTTCCGATGTCCTGAAAGCCGCAGACCCGTCCTCGTGCGAGGTCTTCTACCAGCAGCGGACTTAGGTTCTTCTTGTGAAGTATCGTGTGAAGATGTGTTGTATACTTTCTATCAAGGTTGCAGAAGTCGGCAGTCGGTACTCGGTCGGCAGGGTCACTGACTAAGGATTAATCGATAGTCGGGAGAGTAATCGGATTTAGTCGGACATTAGTCGGTTTTGATTTTTTTAATTATTTTAAATATATAAATCAAGTTTTATAACATATACTCTCATTTATATTCATATATTTAGCAGTTTTAATATTTTTGAGAGCTTAAATTGATGTTGGTATCTACTTTAAGAAGCATTTTGTAATTCAAGTATGGTGATAAACTCAACTGTTTATTTAATATGCCGAGAAAAATAGTTCCCTTTCATCATTTTTTTGCTTTATTATCATTGGTGCTTTCCAATTTATAAAATATAAGAAAGAGAGGATGGGAACTAGTGAAAGAGAGTAGTTGTTCATGACTTGATAAAAGTAGTTGGTAATCTTGTGATTAATGATGTTGTAATTTATAAGTGACAGTAGCAGTTGGTAACACAATTTACTTTGAATATCGGGACGGGTTGCTATGTTCATTTTCCAAATTTATGTAATGAGCATTATCATCAGAACGTGTTGGGAGTTTCCTTTCACATGCATTAATTAAATGGTAAGACCATATTAGAAAGCATGGACAAATTAAATAGTTGATAGGTTACTTTGCACTGCATCGTTTATATATAAAGCTTTATTTAATTAATTGGTTCTAATATAAACTTGTTGCATTATAATACTGGAACAGCAGTGCTTCTATACGTCTTTCGAACACTACTCATGAGTTGGATAGATTACAAATTATAAGTGAAAAAGAGAGGATGAACTTTGGAAACTTGCAAAAGAAAGTAGAGTCGATGCAGATAAGAGAAAATCTGCAATCTGGTTCAATTCTGCTTAACAAAAAAGTCAGCCAAAAAATCTCTATGCAAAAGTCGGCCGACTAGGCCGACTAATCGGGCGATTAATCGGGTCTGACCGACTATTGGCCGATTTGGCCTAGTCGAGTCGGACCCCCCCCCCGACTCGACTAGTCGGACCGACTAGTCGGCCTAGTCGGTCGACTTTTACAGCAATGCTTTCTATTTTGCAAGCTGCAGCTTTCTCAGCTCCAACTTGAGGGGGAGTGTTAGAGAATATTCTGTGTGGCTATTTGTTAAGAGAATATTCTATAGAGAATATTCTATAGAATATTCTCCTTTGAGCACCTATATAAGGATCCCCACACCCTTTGTACTCATCGAGAAAATCAATAGACAAACACGCCCTATTTAAGGGCTTCTCTCGTGGTTTCATCCCGCTCCTCACGGAGTAGGGTTCCACGTTAAATCCCGCGTTCTTTATTTGTTCTTTATCATTTTATCCATGTTCTCTTCCGCTTTCTATTTCTTAACAGTTAATGCTCAAGATGTGAAGATAATGGCTTCTGACTCTGGTTCCGACTCTCAATCTACAATGGCTGGTGGAGAGATTGGATGGAAATATGCTACTGCTCCTGACAGCAACAAGTCAAAATCTCAGTGCAAATTTTGTGGGAAGATAATTGGAGGAGGAGGAATCACAAGACTGAAACAACATCTCGTTGGTGTCTACGTGAATGTGGCTAAATGCCCAACATGTCCAAAAGAGATCAGAGCTGAAGTGAAGGCTCACTTGGAAGGGAAGAGTGAGAAGAAGAAAGAAAAGGGGTAAAGAGATGAGGAGTTTAATGAATTCATGTTCCATAGAGAGTTCAATGTCTTGTCTGATTCCGATGATGATGATATCCAATATCCACAAGATATTTAAATAAAGGCTGAGAGAAATGCATATAAGGCAGCATTACGCGACTCTATGGGTTCGTTTGGTTGCAGGCTTGGGCAGGGTTGGGTACTATTCACAGGGCTGGGTGAATAGTAAACTGTGAGAGGTAGTACCTTTGTGAATAGTACCGAACCCAACCCAACCCTGTCGAACCCTGCAACCAAACGAACCCTATGAGGAGCGAGCATGAGAGACGGGAACTCGGTGGTCGTGGTGGCCATGGGCGAGTCGGTGGCAGTTCAAGGTTCCCGATAAATATTGGATCGGGAAGCGGTAGTGGAAGTGGTACAGCTATGGTGCCACCAAAGAAGAAACAAAAGGGCATAGAAGCATTTCTGAGAAGGGGCAGTTCCGGTCACTATGTTCCGAGCAAAGATCCAAAGCAAAAGACATTAAAGGGCATGTTCGGTAATATGAGGGAGTAGAAAGGGTTGTTACAAAGTTGTTTGTTAGAGAGGGTATTCCGGCAAACGTGGCAAAGGAACCCTTCTTGCAGCACGCAATTGATGAGATTGTTGCAGCAGGAGGAGGCATGACAGCTCCTACTCGGTACGAGATAATGAACAAGTATCTCCCCATGGAGAAAGAGGAGATTAGGGAGTATATTGCCGAATTGAAGAAGTGGCCGGAGTATGGCATGACCCTCATGTGTGATGGTTGGACAAGTTATACGAGAAAGCAAATCATCAACTTCCTCGTATATTGTGATGGAAAAACGGTATTTATAAGGTCTGTAGATGCATGTGAGCATGTCAAGAGTCACTAATACATACTCAAACTCTTGAAAGATGTTATAGAAGAGGTCGGTCAAGAGAACATTGTTCAAATTGTAACCGACAATGGGAGTAATTTCAAGAAGGCTGGTGAGATGATCATGTCTTCCAACAGGTATGGCATCTTTTGGACACCTTGTTCTGCACATTGCATAGACCTAATCCTTAAAGATTTTGGAAAGAGGAAAACCCTCATGAATTTTGTTGATAATGCACGATCAATCACGACATTCATCCAAGGTTGCAAAAAGCGGTATGTGGTATTCAATCGGTAGGGTCACTGATTACTGTTTAAATGGTATGCGGGAGTTTAAATGGAAATTAAACGGGTTATGTGGTTTTGTATTTTTAATTAATAAAAAATATTTACATATATATAATTAATAAAAAAACATAACTACATTATAAAATATAATCACATATTCACACTATATATCAAATATTGTCATATTTAAATCATATGAGCCATCCTAATATCTACTCCATAAGGTTTAGGTTGATTTCCATTTGTGTATGCTTGGTTTTGCATTGAGGGTATAAACATGGATGTAAAAAACGGGGTTTAAACGGCATTTAAACTACCGTTTGACGCTGATTAAGCGGCATGGCCGCATATGTGCCCGTCTGGGCATAGTCGGTGCGGTCCAGGATCGCATGCGTGTAAACGGCCGTTTAAACGGTCGTTTAAGCCGTTTTTTACATCCCCGCATTCATCTATAACCATTCAAAAGTCCAACCATTGATGCGAAGGATGTGTGGTGGTGACATCGTAAGGCATAGAATTACAAGATTTGCAACCAATTTTATAGAGTTGCAAAACATGCAACAACACAAAGTTGGTTTAAAGAAAATGTGTTGTTCAGGGGAATGGTTCGAGATTCTCGAGGTTCGTACCGATTAAGGAAGAAGAGCAGAAACCTTGATCAACAACGTCAATTTTTGGGACGACATTGCCAGGGCGATAAAAATTATGGAGCCGGTTGTGTCAGTCTTGAGAATAGTGGATGGTGACAAGAAACCAACCATGGGTGTGATATACGAAGCTATGCGGGTGATGAAGGAGAAAGTGAAAGAAAATGTAGGAAAAGGTTATAAGGTTGGTTGGGCATCATCGATGAACGTTGCTCGAAAATGTTGTCACATCCTCTTCACTAAGCTGGTATGCATTTTGTACATTACGCTCTTTAAGTTAATATTTTAGCTTTATTCAGTCACTCTTACGTACTTTTCTGTCTATTTTCAGCGTATTATCTTAATCCGAAATACCACTACAAGCACAACCTTGGCACTCCTTCCGATCTCTTATCAGCCCTTCAAGTTGTGGTGGAGAAATTAGTGAAGTCAAGAGATGTCCAAACACATTGTATGAATGAGGTATACAATATCATATCTTCCTCCTAATATCTGATGTCTTCTCTTCTTAAATTTATTATTGAACCTGATATTTTCTACCTTGTAGATAAAATACTTTAGGGAGTCCTTGGGTTCTTTTGGAAGAATGACCACGATTAACAGTTGTAATAATACTCTTCCAGGTATGTATTAATGTATGATCTTGAAGTATCAAGTAGTTATGCAATTTTGCCTTTATCTTATATGGTAGTAATATATTAACATTATTTATCTAGCATGACTAAAATAATTTGTACCTTGTAAGTGGATGATGGACCCCGTATGGATTAGATGCACCTAATTTGCAACAAGTGGCTTTGAAGGTATTGTCGCAGACTGCATCCGCTGGAGGATGCGAGAGAAATTGGAGCACATTTAACCTCATCCACTCCAAAAGGCAAAATTCCTTAGGAGTACAAAAGCTACATGATCTTGTCTATATCCACTACAACCTCAGGTTGGCAAAATTCCTTAGGAGTACAAAAGCTACATGATCTTGTCTATATCCACTACAACCTCAGGTTGAAAATGAAGCATGCAAGGAAGGACACGACAAGCAAGAATACATAAATCCCATCGACCTTGCATATATATTCAAGATTAAAGATGACGGTGACGATGAGGAAGATGTCTTACATAAGTGGATGGATGATAATGGCGCTCCCATACTCGACGAGAGAGGAGGGAGACCAAATACGCAAATTGCCTTGCAAATAGAGGCAAACGTTGAAGATTATATGGCTAGATCGGGGAGACATCCAGATCCAGCTGTAGGGTTGGAAAGTGATTCTGATAACCCCTCCAGGTCTAAATCAAAATCCAAATCGGGTAGTAGTGGAGGTGTTGTTGCAGCAGAAGATTACATGCAAGATGAAGGGGCGACATCTGGTGGGGGTGCTATTGGATCTGGATTTGAAGGAGTACATGATGGACTTCCTGTACAAGAATACACGGGCTACCGTACAAACATACATGGTCAATATATTCCAAGTCCTAATCGAGACCCAGCTGCAGAGCAAATGGATTACTGTCCATACCCCTCGTACATGCAATCCCACCCTCGGGGACAAGTCCAAGATGACACCATTATGGAAGATCTCATATCTTCGGTGGGATCATTGAGTATGGATGTTGGAGATTCGATATTTGCCGGCGGGACAACTTCAAGCCCCTTCAGTGGATATGGATCTCAAGGGCAAAATGATTCATATGATGGTTTCCCTCCCGGATATGGGCCGTATGGCTATAGTAGTGGTACTTATGGGGTATTTCCGGGAAATCAACAACAATATACCAATACCTCATCCCAATCCCAGATTGGTGCGGGATCAGAATATGGTATATTTCCATATTTTTACCCTGCAGTACCTCCATCTCAACCCCTTCAGATGGCTTCTCCTCCTACGGCTCCTGCTCCATTTTATTCATCCCGAGGTTCTCATGTTGCATCCTCCTCGCGTCGACCTCCGCATGATTCTGCGGCCTCTACCTCTTCGGGTGACAAGTATCCTAAGATTGGCTTCCTCGCATACGTGATTGAGCATGAATATAGGGAGTATTTAATGGACTACAAAATCATGTACTCCTATATGACATGGGAGGATTACGTGGAATATAGGGACTCCATCAGGTCACGTTATGGAGGAAGGAATCATACAGAATACATGGATCCACCTAAGAATTCTTGGTTTGGATGATTGAATGTCATTCCTAGTCTCCCAGATAAAGAAATGTGGTACTAGACTACTACTACTAGTAAGGTAGTGCATCTGTGTATGCGTATTATGTGTTTGGAATTTCATGTGTCATGTTACGTGATTTTGTGGTTGTGGACTTGTATAATTATAATATGAATTATGATATTTCAATTTTAAAGGCATCCATGCATATAAAACCGTTGCTTTTCTTTACTTCAATCTGTGCTTGAAGGAAAATTTCAATGTCAAAACTCAATAATATTATTATATGTACCAAAATTTGATTCCAGCCAATCACTGATATGGTGACCGAAATCGAAATTTCAGGCCTTGATCATGAAAACAGCTTAGTATTATAGTAAAAACTTGTATTTCTATCTCAACTAATGCTTGATCAACATCAGAAATTTTAATTTTATAAAAAATGAGATTTCAAGTCATTTCCAGAATTTTCGGCCATTTCACCGAAATTCCAGCCAGTCTCCGAGATGGTGATCGAAACCGATATTTAAGGCCATGATCATGAAAACAACTTATTATTATAATAAAAATTTGTATTTCTATCTCATTTAATGATTGACCAACATCAGAAATCTTAATTTTATAAAAAAATTGAGATTTCAAGTCATTTCCAGAATTTCCGACCATTCCACCGAAATTCCTTTTCCGAGGTTATCGAAACGAAATCGAAATCCGACATTTGAGGTCTTGTTCTGTGGTCTACAAACCCTAGTGATCTTCATCCGGCGACATGTCAAAAAACAAAGTCGACGTACCCGCCACATGCACATTCAGAGGTTCGACACCAATTGTCAAGATGGACGGGATGGATTATGAGCTCTGGCTATACAGTTCATGAATCTTATGAAGTCTAATGGTAAAAAGCACATTCTTACAGAGGAGCCGATGGAGAAAACTAAGGTTAACACCTCGTAGGGGTGGATGATGTCTATGTCAAATTCTAAATTTCAGATACATTGACGATAGAAATCGTAAATTATTTATTACATCAACCAATTGTTAAGGCAATGTGGGACATCCTTGCAGCAAATTATTCTCAGGAAAGTAATGAGACCAAGATCCTCCAATTCCAGCATGATATAATCCCTGTCAAGCAGAACAAACGACTTCGTCATTCGTTGTATACATCCTTGTGTGGGATATTTGAAAAGCTCCAAAGCTTCATGCCTCTCACGGCTACACCAGAGCAACAGAAAACATATAGGAATGCTACCATGGACGGTGTATTCCTAGCAATCTTCAATCCTGAATATGACGTTGTTCGCTCCCAGATCCTTGCAGATGCCACTATCCCTCCCATGGAGGAAGCCTTTCAAACTTAGCAAAATTACTGTCTAGTCCACTACTACTAGTCAATCTTCTTCGACAATGGTAGCCTACCAGGGTAGAGGGACTCCTCTTTTTTCCGTGGACATGAACCTCGAGGTAGAGGAGTTCGCATTCATCAGCCATGTATTTATTATCATCGTCAAGGTCATACAGAGGATACATGCTACTCTAAGCATGACTTCCCTACATCAGCTCGTGTCGTGGAGCAAGCTGACTCATCTGTTGTGACTCATTCAGATTAGAGATACGATGACCTAATTTCTCTATTGAGGGACATTATGCCCTGAGGAGGTTCCACTGCCTCTTCGTCTGCTCCACATGTTGATGTCGTTGCCAGTGTCAGTACCTCAGGTAGCATTTTTACCTTTACATCTTGTGATGGGCCTGATATTACAGATTGGATTATGGACTCTGGAGCTACACATCATTTGTGTGGGGATAGAGATTAGCTTACAACTTACATGCGACTACAAAATGTGTTGCATGCTCTAGATTTTTCTATGAATCTATTGTCCATTATTCAAATTACAAAGGACTTGCATTGTAGAGATATTTTTGAGCCATCTTCACTTATTTTTCAGGACATCCTTACTGATAAGGTGACTGGTTGTGGCCGAGAGCAAGAAGGCCTCAATCGTCTTGTTCGAACCCCATGTGCTGGCCTTTCCTCCCATTCCACGGGATATGTTTCACCTTTAATGTGGCATATGCGCTTCGGTCATTTTTCCCTTCAAAAGCTACATCAAGTTCTTCCCCGGATTTCACCTCGTTCATCTTTCGAATGGGAAGCATGTCAATTGGGAAAGCATTACCACTCGGTGTTTCTCAATAGTCAGAGTCAGAGCAATAGCTCTCCTTTTGAGTTATTTCATGTCTATATTTAGGGTCCAAGTCGTGTTCCTGACCATCAAGAACACGGGTTTTATTTAGTTGCAGTCGATGATTTTTCATATTTGCCATTGGTCTTTTTATCAAAGAATAAATCTGAGGCTGGAAATATCAATACAAGATTTACAAATGAAATGAATATTTTTTCTTCTTCTGTTAAAATTGTGCGGATTGATAATGCATTGGAATTTTATGCTTGTACTCTCGCAATTCATTGTTTCTTGTGGTATCATTCATGATTCATCAAACCTCTTGTGCATATACTTCTCAGCAGAATGGCGTGGCTGAGAGAAAGCACCGTCATTCACTTGATACCACTCGTACACTCCTTATTCAGAGTCATTCCCTCATTTATTCTGGGGTGATGCGGTCCTTACGGCATGCTATTTAGTTAATCGCATGCCTTTTCTAGGTGAGAAAATTCCTCTCTATAGTGTTTCCAGATAAAGAGTTATTCTCGCTTACTCCATGTGTTTTTGGTTCTGTGGTGTTTGTTCACCAGTTGTCTCCAGGTCTTGATAAGCTCTCTCTTAGAGTTGCAAGTGTGTTTTTTGTGGGTATTCTAGGACGCATAAGGGGTATAGATGATATGATCCACTTAACAGAAAATAATATGCTAACGCATATGTTACATTCTTTATATCGGTAATGTATTTGTCCCCTACAAGCGACAGGTTGACTTCTTCTAAATCAGATGATGAAATTTATATGCCTCCACCTATGCCAATTATACCACCATCCCCTACCACGACTCAACCATCGCCTCCTACTTCTCCGCCACACTCACCATCTCTACTACCTTCACCACCTCTCCCATCTTCAGTTGTTGTCATTCCACCCTTACCACGATATATACATGTCGGCCTCTTTCTCGCGGTCAACGCCCGTTCTCCAGCAAGACAAGGGTATATCTAAATAAATTGTTTCTGATGAGGCTTCTGGACAGGACCCTATGCAGATTGAAGTTCCCAAATGATCTGGATGTTCCTAGTGCACTTCGCAAGGCAAAGCGGAGCTGTGTCTCATATCCCCATGTCGGGAGGCATTTAGACAGTAACCCTCATTCCAGTACGCGACCCCCCGACCCCTCGACCACCCCCCTCTAGTGCATGATACCACCCGACTCTGTGCCGCATCGCTGCCTCCAGTGCCTCGCCGTCGCCGCCTCCAGTGCCTAGCCGCACCGATGCCTCCATCCTTGGGCCTCAAGCGCCTCTTTGCTCCTGTAGGTTTTTTTGTTTTCGCTTATATTTCTCTTCTAATTTTCTTAGGTTGATGATGTTGAACTTTGATGTTAATATGTCAATGTTATTGTTAGCAAATAGCAATGTTAGATTAGGTTTTCTTCATATTTTTTGTTTTTGCTTAGGTTGATCTTAGATGTTATTGCTTAGATTTGCTTAGGTTGATCTTAGATGTTATGTTAGGATATATTTTCTCTTCTAATTTGCATGTTGATCGTAGACGTTATTGCTTAGATTTTCATTACTAGTTTTTCCATTGTTAGGTTAGGGTTTCTTCTAGTTTGTTTATTTTAGGAATAAAAAAATATTTTCATAATGAAGGCATGTTGGGTATCTTATGTATAAGATTACTTTATTGTCTCATTACACCCTAAATGTTTGTTAATTTAGATACTTATTGATTTGCATTATGGTTAGGTAACTCGGGTACTTCAATTTTTGAGTTTAGTTATCTTTGTGTTTGTTAATTGGCTAATTTGTAGGTTCGATTAGATAGTAACTAGTAAATTTGATTAGCTTCGTGTTTGTTTATTAGTAATTTGTGATTTAGTGACTATGTAGATGGCTACACCTCCAGCGAACGTCGCTTCTGTTAGTGACTCATTGTTTTACGTGCCGCCAGGCTCAACTGATCCTGCATGGCAATATGGTTACCTTTCGAATCAAGCGGATCTGAATACGATTACCTGCAGATTGTGCAAGAAGGTTGTCAAGGAAGGTTTGTACAGGTTCAAGCAACATCTAGCACACCGAAAAGCCAACGTGGTTGAATGTCTTTGATGTTGTTTTCTCTTCTAATTTTCTTAGGTTGATGATGTCGAACTTTGATGTTAATATGTTAATGTTATTGTTAGCAAATAGAAATGTTAGATTAGGTTTTCTTCAGATTTTTTTGTTTTTGCTTAGGTTGATCTTAGATGTTATTGCTTAGATTTGCTTAGGTTGATCTTAGATGTTATGTTAGGATATATTTTCTCTTCTAATTTGCATGTTGATCGTAAACGTTATTGCTTAGATTTTCATTACTAGTTTTCAATTGTTAGGTTATGGTTTCTTCTAGTTTGTTTATTTTAGGAATAAAAAAATATTTTCATAATGAAGGCATGTTGGGTATCTTATATATAAGATTACTTTATTGTCTCATTACACCCTAAATGTTTGTTAATTTAGATACTTGTTGATTTGCATTATGGTTAGGTAACTCGGGTACTTCAATTTTTGAGTTTAGTTATCTTTGTGTTTGTTAATTGGCTAATTTGTAAGTCCGATTAGCTAGTAACTTGTAAGTTTGATTAGCTTCGTGTTTGTTTATTAGTAATCTGTGACTTAGTGACTATGTAGATGGCTACACCACTAGCGAATGGCGCTTCTGTTAGTAACTCATTGTTTTACGTGCTGCCAGGATCAACTGATCCTGCATGCCAATATGGTTACATTTCGAATCATGCAGATCTGAATACGATTACATGCAGATTGTGCAAGAAGGTTGTCAAAAAAGATATGTACAGGTTCAAGCAACATCTAGCACACCGACAAGGCAACGTGGCTGAATGTCTTTGATGATGTTTTCTCTTCTAATTGTCTTAGGTTGATGATGTTGAACTTTGATGTTAATATGTCAATGTTATTGTTAGCAAATAGCAATGTTAGATTAGGTTTTCTTCAGATTTTTTTTTGCTTAGGTTGATCTTAGATGTTATTGCTTAGATTTGCTTAGGTTGATCTTAGTTGTTATGTTAGGATATATTTTCTCTTCTAATTTGCATGTTGATCGTAGACGTTATTGCTTAGATTTTCATTACTAGTTTTTCCACTGTTAGGTTAGGGTTTCTTCTAGTTTGTTTATTTTAGGAATAAAAAATTATTTTCATAATGAAGGCATGTTGGGTATCTTATATATAAGATTACTTTATTGTCTCATTACACCCTAAATGTTTGTTAATTTAGATACTTGTTGATTTGCATTACGGTTAGGTAACTCGGGTACTTCAATTTTTGAGTTTAGTTATCTTTGTGTTTGTTAATTGGCTAATTTGTAAGTTCGATTAGCTAGTAACTTGTAAGTTTGATTAGCTTCGTGTTTGTTTATTAGTAATTTGTGACTTAGTGACTATGTAGATGGCTACACCACCAGCGAACGTCGCTTCTGTCAGTGACTCAATGTTTTACGCGCTGCCAGGATCAACTGATCCTGCATGGCAATATGGTTACCTTTCGAATCATGCGGATCTGAATACGATTACTTGCAGATTGTGCAAGAAGGTTGTCAAGGAAGGTATGTACAGGTTCAAGCAACATCTAGCACACCGAAAAGGCAACGTGGATGAACGTCTTTGATGTTGTTTCTCTTCTAATTTTCTTTGGTTGATGATGTTGAACTTTGATGTTAATATGTCAATGTTATTGTTAGCAAATAGCAATGTTAGATTAAGTTTTCTTCAAATTTTCTTGTTTTCGCTTAGGTTGATCTTAGATGTTTTTGCTTAGATTTGCTTAGGTTGATCTTAGATGTTATGTTAGGATATATTTTCTCTTTTAATTTGCATGTTGATCGTAGACGTTATTGCTTAGATTTTCATTACTAGTTTTTCCATTGTTAGGTTAGGGTTTCTTCTAGTTTGTTTATTTTAGGAATAAAAAAATATTTTCATAATGAAGGCATGTTGGGTATCTTATATATAAGATTGTTTTATTATCTCATTACACCTTAAATGTTTGTTAATTGAGATACTTGTTGATTTGCATTATGGTTAGGTAACTTGGGTACTTCAATTTTTGAGTTTAGTTATCTTTGTGTTTGTTAATTGGCTAATTTGTAAGTTCGATTAGCTAGTAACTTGTAAGTTTGATTAGCTTCGTGTTTGTTTATTAATAATCGGTGACTTAGTGACTATATAGATGGCTATACCACTAGCGAGCGTCGCTTCTGTTAGTGACTCATTGTTTTACGTGCCGCCAGGATCAACTGATCCTACATGGCAATATGGTTACCTTTCGAATCATGCGGATCTGAATACGATTACCTGCAGATTGTGCAAGAAGGTTGTCAAGGAAGGTTTGTACAGGTTCAAGCAACATCTAGCACACCGAAAAGGCAACCTGGCTGAATGTCTTTGATGATGTTTTCTCTTCTAATTTTCTTAGGTTGATGATGTTGAACTTTGATGTTAATAGGTCAATGTTATTGTTAGCAAATAGCAATGTTAGATTAGGTTTTCTTCAGATTTTCTTGTTTTCGCTTAGGTTGATCTTAGATGTTTTTGCTTAGATTTGCTTAGGTTGATCTTAGATGTTATGTTATGATATATTTTCTCTTTTAATTTGCATGTTGATCGTAGACGTTATTGCTTAGATTTTCATTACTAGTTTTTCCATTGTTAGGTTAGGGTTTCTTCTAGTTTGTTTATTTTAGGAATAGAAAAATATTTTCATAATGAAGGCATGTTGGGTATCTTATATATAAGATTGTTTTATTATCTCATTACACCCTAAATGTTTGTTAATTTAGATACTTGTTGATTTGCATTATGGTTAGGTAACTCGGGTACTTCAATTTTTGAGTTTAGTTATCTTTGTGTTTGTTAATTGGCTAATTTGTAAGTTCGATTAGCTAGTAACTTGTAAGTTTGATTAGCTTCGTGTTTGTTTATTAATAATCGGTGACTTAGTGACTATGTAGATGGCTATACCACTAGCGAACGTCACTTCTGTTAGTGACTCATTGTTTTACGTGCCGCCAGGATCAACTGATCCTACATGGCAATATGGTTACCTTTCGAATCATGCGGATCTGAATACGATTACCTGCAGATTGTGCAAGAAGGTTGTCAAGGAAGGTTTGTACAGGTTCAAGCAACATCTAGCACACCGAAAAGGCAACCTGGCTGAATGTCTTTGATGATGTTTTCTCTTCTAATTTTCTTAGGTTGATGATGTTGAACTTTGATGTTAATAGGTCAATGTTATTGTTAGCAAATAGCAATGTTAGATTAGGTTTTCTTCAGATTTTTTTGTTTTTGCTTAGGTTGATCTTAGATGTTATTGCTTAGATTTGCTTAGGTTGATCTTAGATGTTATGTTAGGATATATTTTCTCTTCTAATTTGCATGTTGATCGTAGACGTTATTGCTTAGATTTTCATTACTAGTTTTTCCATTGTTAGGTTAGGGTTTCTTCTAGTTTGTTTATTTTAGGAATAAAAAAATATTTTCATAATGAAGGCATGTTGGGTATCTTATGTATAAGATTACTTTATTGTCTCATTACACCCTAAATGTTTGTTAATTTAGATACTTATTGATTTGCATTATGGTTAGGTAACTCGGGTACTTCAATTTTTGAGTTTAGTTATCTTTGTGTTTGTTAATTGGCTAATTTGTAGGTTCGATTAGATAGTAACTAGTAAATTTCATTAGCTTCGTGTTTGTTTATTAGTAATTTGTGATTTAGTGACTATGTAGATGGCTACACCTCCAGCGAACGTCGCTTCTGTTAGTGACTCATTGTTTTACGTGCCGCCAGGCTCAACTGATCCTGCATGGCAATATGGTTACCTTTCGAATCAAGCGGATCTGAATACGATTACCTGCAGATTGTGCAAGAAGGTTGTCAAGGAAGATATGTACAGGTTCAAGCAACATCTAGCACACCGAAAAGGCAACGTGGCCGAATGTCTTTGATGTTGTTTTCTCTTCTAATTTTCTTAGGTTGATGATGTCGAACTTTGATGTTAATATGCCAATGTTATTGTTAGCAAATAGCAATGTTAGATTAGGTTTTCTTCATATTTTTTTGTTTTTTCTTAGGTTGATCTTAGATGTTATTGCTTAGATTTGCTTAGGTCGATCTTAGTTGTTATATTAGGATATCTTTTCTCTTCTAATTTGCATGTTGATCGTGGACGTTATTGCTTAGATTTTCATTAGTAGTTTTTCCATTGTTAGGTTAGGGTTTCTTCTAGTTTGTTTATTTTAGGAATAAAAAATTATTTTCATAATGAAGGCATGTTGGGTACCTTATATATAAGATTACTTTATTGTGTCATTACACCCTAAATGTTTGTTAGTTTAGATACATGTTGATTTGCATTATCGTTAGGTAACTCGGGTAGTTCAATTTTTTAGTTTAGTTATCTTTATGTTTGTTAATCGCCTAATTTGTAAGTTTGATTAGCTAGTAACTTGTAAGTTTGATTAGCTTCGTGTTTGTTTATTAGTAATTTGTGACTTAGTGACTATGTAGATGGCTATACCTCCAACGAACGTTGCTTCTGTTAGTGACTCATTGTTTTACGTGCTGCCATGATCAACTGATCCTGCATGGCAATATGGTTACCTTTCGAATCATGCGAATCTGAATACGATTACTTGCAGATTGTGCAAGAAGGTTGTCAAGGAAGGTATGTACAGGTTCAAGCAACATCTAGCACACCGAAAAGGCAATGTGGCTGAATGTCCCAAGATGGATGAAGAGACGAAGAAGAAGATGGTTGCATACCTTGATGATGTTGCTTAGGAAGAAGAGCCGGAAAGCTGTCGACGTTTAGGAGATGACAGAGGAAATTGACATCACTAGAGATGCATGTTCGGCAAAGAGATCACGAATATCTGACCCCGTGGAGCAAAATATCACAATGGAAGGGTCATCACGTCAAATGACTATAAAAAATGCATTCTGCAAAGATCATCGTAATAGGGTCACCCCCTATATAGCCAACTGGGCATATACATCAGCAATTCCTTTTAATGCATTGACGACGAAGCCCTTCATGAAGATGGTGGAGGCGATTGGGAAGTGCGAACTTGGACTAAAGACTCCCACGAGGTATGAGCTTAGTGGTCTACTTCTGAAGACGATAGTGAAGAAAAAGCATGATGACTTGCAACATCATCGTGATACGTGGAAGTCGACAGGATGCTCTTTGATACCTGATGCTTGGACAGATATGCGTGGAAGGAGCATCATCAATATTTATGTCAATTGCACCTTAGGGACTTCATTTTTGAAGTCCATAGATGCCTCAGATGATGCTCACACTGCATAATGCATCTTCAAGTTGGTGGAGGAGTGTTTTAATGAAGTGGGTGTGGAATGTGGTTCAGATTGTGGCGGGTAATGCATCTGTCAATGTAACAGCGGGAAGATTGATGTTCACCAAATATCCGCAGATTTGGTAGACTCTGGATGTTGTACACTCCATTGATCTTGCTTTGAAGGATATAAGCAGGAGACGTAGGTGAAGAGTGCAATCACAAAGGCAAAGAGGCTTACGGTGTTCATCTACTCTCAAACCAAAACTCCAAGCTTAATGCACAAGTTCACCAACAAGAGGGACATTGTAAGGCCCGGCCAAACAAGATTTGCAATCACTTTTCTCACTCTTGAGAGCCTGAATGACAAGAAAGACAAGCTTAGATTGATGTTTTCCTCAGAAGAGTGGAGGAACTGCAAATGGTACAAAACCAAGAAGGGAGAAGCAGCGAGTTCCATTATATTCAGCCCTACCTTCTGCAACCACACCGCACATGCCGTCCGAGTTTTCACTCCATTAATTCGTTTATTGTGTGTGGTTGATGCAGATCGACGTCCATCCATGGGTTTTGTCAATGGAGGGCTTGAAGAGGCCAAATGGGAGATAATTGCATCATTCAATGGCATGGAGTCATCTTAAAATTTTTTGTGGATGTCATTACCTCCAAGACCAAAGGGAGGCTCGATACTCCATTGCATCTAGCAGCTTATTACTTGAACTCATTTTTCTTCTACATTGATTCTCGAGGTGATCCGGATGTTGCGATGAGGAAAGGGTATAAGGAGTGCATGGAAAGATTTTATCCAGATTTGAATATAAAAGATGCAATTACGAGGGATGAGCTTCCGTCATACAGACTTGGTCATAGAGATTTTGGCAAACCTTTAGCTGTGAGACAGAGCATGACAAATGACAGTAGTTTTGATCCAGATATTACATCCCCTAGCCCTTTCTCTCTTTGACAAATCTTTTTTATTATATTATATCGACCAATTCTCTATTTAAATACCTAATTGGTGGTATAATAATGGAGATGACATGCCTCATTTGAAAGCCACGGCCATCAAGATCTTGAGCTTGACATCTTCATCCTCTGGACGTGAGTGTAACTGGAGTATATTTGACTTAGTAATGACTCCATTCCACCCACCAAATTTGATTACTAAATTAGTAATTGGTATAAATTTAAAATTTATATTTTGATCTTCAGATACATACCAAGAAGAGAAACAGGTTGGAGACGGAGAAACTGAATGATCTTGTATATGTGTATTTCAATTCAAACCTGACAGAAAGACGAGTTAAGAAAGAAAGAGATCATCTCCTATCTCGTGATCGTGCACATATGGCTGAATGGACCGGTGATGTCGATACTCATGATGAGGAGGTTTTTCCAGGTTTCAGATTAACATGGGTGTTGTAGCACATGCTAGTGGTGTTGAAGAGAATTTAGAACCGAGCAGGAGCCAACGAGGCAAACGTGGCTAGGGAGCTTCATCTTCAAGCTCCAATGCTACGCTGATGAATGAGAACGAGGATGAGTTACATCTTGAGGATATAAAAGAAGAAGAAGATAATGATGAAGATGAAGAGATGAACTTGGATGATGACATTGAGGATTGAGTCGATGGACTTGTCTCCTTTTCCATTTGTATTATTTTTTGGGCATGTTGTATGTGTTTTTGAACAGTTGCTTGTATTATGTACCAAATATTTTGTTCTTAACTTGCTTCATTTTTTTCTTCTCTTGCTATAATTTTTTAAGCTATTGCTAAATATTAAAATTGCTAAATATATGAATATAAATGGGAGTATATGTATTAAATTTTGATTTATATATTTAAAATAATTGAAAAATTCAAAACCGACTAATGCCCGACTAAATCCGATTGATTTCCCCACTGCAGATTAATCCTTAGTCAGTGACCCTGCCGACCGAGTACCGACTGCTGCTTTCTGCAACATTGCTATTGATCTAGTTGTTGTGGACATGCCACGAAATTATCAGGTGACTACGAAGGACAGTAGTTGGCGTCTAGCCATGAAGGAGGAAATGGCTACTCTACAGTCACGAGATACCTGGAGTTTGGTAGATGCTCCTAATGGAGCATCTGTTGTTAGCTGTAAATAGGTGTTTACTATCAAACACCATGCAGATGGGAGCCTTGATCGTTACACGGCAAGGCTAGTGGCACGAGGATTTACACAGACTTATGGCGTCGATTATCTGGATAAATTTCCGTTGTTGCTCGCCAGTCCATACTATGTGTTCTACTTTCTATTGTTGTTCGTGATTGGTCTTTATATCAGCTTGATGTTAAAAGTACTTTTCTGTATGATGATCTTCAAGAGGTAGTCTACATGCAACAGCCTCCGAAGTTTGTTGTTGAGGGAGAGTGTCAGCAGGTGTGTATACTTCACAAGGCCATATATGATCTTAAGCAGCGTTCCAGGGCATGGTTTCAGAAGCTCTTAGATCTCATTGAAAGGCAAAGGTTTAAAAGGTCAAATACAGATCATTCGTTATTTGTGCAGAGAACACCCAAAGGTACAATTGTTGTCATGGTATATGTTGATGATATACTTGTTACAGGAGATGATGTGCAAGGGATAAAGAAGGCAAATGAATTCTTGGGTCGACAGTTTATCACCAAGATCTTTCCACCCTAAGGTACTTCTTAAGGTTAGAGTTTACCAGGAATGCTCAGGGTCTTGTGAAGACCCAAAGGAAGTATGTTATGGACATACTAGTCGAGACAGGCATGAGTGGTGTCAACCCTCTACCACTCCTATGGATCCCAACATGAGATTATATGATGATGATACATGTGAGGTTAACAGGAGATACAGAGAGTTGGTGGGAAAACTCTTGTATGTTACTATCACTAGACCTAACATCTCTTTTGCAGTAAGTCGGGTGAGTCAGTTTATGGAGCAACTCAGACAGGTACACATGGACGCTATTTATATGATATTAAGATACATAAAGTCCGCTTCAGGTACAGTACTGCTATTCAGAAAAGGATCAAGTCTCTCTGTTTCTGCATGTGTAGGTGTAGATTATGCAAGATGTCCTAAAGATAGGAAGTATCCGAGCTTTGTTGTCTTCGTTGGCAGCTCTCTTATTTCTTGGAAGAGTAGAAACAAAGTGTTGTTGCTAGGTCAAGTGTCGAATCTGAATATAGGGCTATGGCGCAAGCAAGCACAGAAATGATGTGGGTTCGAGCAGTGCTAACAGATTTGCATATAGATGTACCTTTTCCTATACAGTTACAATGTGTCAACCAAGCTGCCCTGTTTATTACAAACAATCCTGCATTTTATGAAAGAACGAAGCACATTGAAATAGACTGCCAATATACAAGAGATGTGATCCGGAAGGACTTGATTTCCATTACTCACGTCAGTTCAGGAGATCAAATTGATGATATCTTCACCAAGTTGTCGCTCAAAGGACCGTCCATAAATGTTCATCCAAGCTGAGCATGATTGACATCTATGCTCCAACTTGAGGGGGAGTGTGGAAATATTTCTTATTTTTGTATCGTTTCCTTATTTCTCTTTATGTTTTGTTCTCCTATATAATTTACCCGTAGGTTTCTCCTCCATATAAGAGAGCGTAGGGTTCCAAGGAATAATTATCTCATCTATTTTTCCCAACAAATCTGATACTCAAAGTAAGGATAATAACTCATTTCCATTCAACTGACGATAGTACGCAGCAACATATAGAGTCCGATATGCATGCACATGTATCAATAGCCTAACGAGGATATTTTCTCCATAAAGATGTGTAGAAGCTCTAGTGCCAACCTACCAATATATATTGAAACCATGAAGAATTGAACAAGCGAGACTACCTAAGTGAGATGTAGCAACAATCATATTAAAATGATTATCACGTATATTAGTAAAAGCCAGGTATAGCCAATGCGGTCAAACTTAACAAAGAAGGTGCACTGATTATATCTCCATCAACAATATCATGCTCCAATGCCGACGGAGTCTACTCCTTGTTGTATATGTACAAGAGCATTTGTAACCACTTGGTATATTTGGTATCAATCATCTTTTGGATCGAGGCAAATGAGGAAAGCTATGTGTTTCCTCTATCACTTCCCATATATAACATATTGGATGAATCAGATTCATGCATAATAGGTGTTTTCTCATGGAACGCAAAAAAGTATAGGTTTGATTGAGATTATACCATCGTGTGGATTGTTGGAGTATATGTCGGCAATGACGGTGGGGGTGGTGCCGATGAAACCCGCTGAGGCCACATGGGCTATGTGGGTGGTGATAGAAGTGGTGGGGGCGCCAAAGGCAACGGGGGTCGTGAAGATGGTTGTTGTTGAAGGATATGGGAAGATCCTCAAGCGCATCACGGAAGCGTGAGGATCGCATCGTATGCGATCGAGAGCGACTATTCGCACTAGTTGCTCCGGGTAGCGGAATTTAAAAATTTTTAAATGATGAAACCACACGATCCAATAACACTTTTTGGATCGTTTCGTCTAAACCACAAATAGTACTAGGGTTACTTCTTAAAGCGTGGTTGCGATTGAGTCTCTAAACCAAGAGACCTCCTATCTCAAGTCCGATCCAACGGAGGAGACGCTTGCGAGCGCGGGGACGAATCGCGTGCTCCTCTCAATCCATGTTGATGATCCAAGTGGCGGATCTCTTGATCTCGTCATAGAGAACCAACATCTTCTTCACGAGCGAGACGCACCGAAGGAGATGAAGATCCACGAGTAGATGATCCGGCAGCATAACGTCGATGTTGCATCGATGACGACTCTCATAATGGCTCCATGGTGGACGGCCATTATAAGAGAGAGAGAGAGGGGCTTGGCATGTGGAGAAAAAGAGAGAGAGAGAGAGCATTCGTTATCTTGTATCGAAGAGCAGGGGGTACCTCTTCTTATATAGGGTTTTGGGAGTCCATGGATCGCAATCCATGGAAAACACACAATCAATGGTTGAGATTGAGTTGTGTTTCTCTCAATGGCAAGATGTTTAAAAAACACAACAATAAATGAATTAATTTAAATTAATAAAATATCGATAAATCAATATATTTAAATTCAAATCAAAACAATTAATTATCTTTGGAGATAGTGAGGACATAAACCATATCGCCTATAAAAGAGGGACGGCTACCAACATCTCATGAGATCTCATTATCTCGTGAGATACTATTATCTCATGATATCTCCAGAATTTACAACAACAATTGTTGTAGATTATTTTACAAAAATAATTCATAATTATCTTGTGAAATATTGCAATCATGCTATTGGAAAAATGTGAATCACATTCACATCTCAAAACAAAATGTAAATTATATTTTAATAAATCATCCAATGTGAAAATAATGCACATCAATAATCAATTAACAAATATTAATCACAATATGCTCTCTCTAATATATTATAAATCACATTTATAATATATATGATTAATATAAAGAGTGATATCCACATTATTCTTATCAATGATAATTAAATCACATTTAATCATCTTGGATCTCTTTTCTCATGTGCCCAAATAACACGAATCACATTCACATTATTCACATCTTTGATAATTAAATCATATTTAATTATCTTAGATATCTTTCCTTACAATATGAATTAAATTCAGATTATCCATGATAATTAAATCACATTTAATTATCAATTTTCTCGATGCTTGGTTGCATATATCAATAATGAAATTATCCATGAACTCTTTCAAGGATAATGCGCTTTCTCCGCGGATACTTGGAGATAAGGACAGGGCGATTGTATTGTTCCACATGTAGTGACTTGGATATTGAGATCACATCTCAAATCCAGATCTTGCGAACCTCCAAAAATGCTTGATTAAATCAAGGTCGTAGATCTAATCTTCTCATTGCATCCGAATCACATTCAGATCAAGGTCCAACATTTGGACTAAGATTAGATCACTTCTCTATGAGAGGAGTCACTAAAATCCAGACATGTTTCATCACTCCCTCGAAATGAAAGCGTCATGGTTATACAATCGTTTATGATCACATCACCCTCAGGCATTCCTAATACATGTACATCATGCATACAGGAAGACCCAGAATAAATATGAAGTATAAGATCAATTTTACACTGTCTACTTCAGAGTTTTGTCATCAAGTTTCTCATTTGACTATTGAGAGTTGGTATTGATCACATGTTTTCCAAAAGCATATATCATACCCAGGTGTTGATCATATACTTTCCAACAGTATATATCAAACCTACAAATTCATTCAAGCTTCCAAAGCGAGACGACCGTGCACGGAATTTGATTCTTCCCAATATCTCATGAGTGAGTTCATGTTTTCCGATTCAGTAAATGAACCTGTATGATCCCTTTGACAGATCGTATTACTCATATGCCCTTATATGTACACCAGCTCGCCGGTATATAGACCTTGATTAGGTCATCAACCTATCGGTCTACCAAATATACATACTCAGACATATAGTAACACATCTGTCTCCGGTCAGAGGATATGTGCCTATACCGTGACAGTATACGACATAGGTCTTTGGTTATCTCGATCTCGTTAAGTCAACTCTTTGACCTAACTAATCTGACACCTCCGAATCTCTATTCCTATGCAGAGGACCTGCATCAAGAGGTCGGTCAGATATCAGCCTATAGAGATAAGGATTGCCATTTCCTACTCAGGCTGGAGATCACATCTTAACAATCATTTGACGGTGCTTGATGAGTCCTCAATCTAACTCTTTAGATATTCATCCAAGCACCAGCCTCTATGATTCAATAATTGAATCTATAGCTATATGGTCATTAAGATGGCCATGGTACATAATCCTAATTGTACTAAGGGACCTATAAAGCAAATTAGTTATTTTTCATTTCAGATTGAGGAGTGAATTGCAATAATGGCTATATCATTTTTCATTAATCAATGTCAAAAAAGCAAATTAGTTATTCTTCATTTATTGCATAATGGCTCACCGTGGGCTCGCATGTCCAACAATTGTGGCAGAGACTAGGGCACGGGGTGTCCTAGAGGCAGCGCTTGAGGGTGGGAGTAAGGATGCAAACAAATATAAATATAATTATATCAGATCATTCACTATATATGTTTTAACTAGATTTTTACATCTCGTATTTGTGTGTGTGTTTTAGAGGTATTCATATCCATGAGTATGGAAATAGATCTCTTTGATATCCATAAATGTGTGTGTGTATATTCCTATATCATTTTTCATTAATCAAAAAAGTTGTCAATTTATTTTTAACCATATGTAACATAATTATATATCTTTTTCACCATATTTGATATGATTTTTAAACATGTGTCATTAATTTAATGTATTTTATATCATGTGTAATCCATCCAATATATGTATCTTTAAGCTAATTTATAGAGCAGTTGCAATATTTTCCATATCATATTCATATTTGTTTTACATTCGTATATGTTTCCTAGAGAATGGTAACATAATTTTCGTATACGTCAGTATCCGTATTTAAAAAATATATAAGGATCGGTGGGGATGGCAAGGGATAGCGGAAGATGGTGGCAGTAAATGGTAGCTAGGACAAGAGCATGGAATTGTCTGTGTGCATGTGTGGTTGGGGAGGGGGAGTTCTTTGGTACTAAGTTGAATAAAAAAAGCTTGGTCTCATTGAGAATGGGGACCTTATGCCACTTTATGAAAGGGGAAAGTTAGTGTTACATTCACCATGCAACATATGTAATGCAGATTTAGTTTTTCAATATTTGCAAATATTTGAATTAGCAATGTGCTTAAAATGTAAATGTCACTGCATATACATTCATAACTAGATTTAACCAATTTCTCCATATTTATATACAGTTATTCATTTAACACATTACATAAATTTGTTCATTATGTAAATATGATACTTGTGTATATTAGTTTATCCACACATTATCAAAACCACATTTTATATCCATACCAGACCTGAGTCTATCAATTATAATAATATAGTAACATAATGTTTATGCCTGTAAATATCCATGTTTCGGCATGCACTTAAGAGTGAATAAGATTTTGATAATGCATTATCAATATACCAATGCACGTTAAAACACAACCATAACCATTTGCATCCTTTGGTGCAACTGCCATCATAATGTCATGCCCTATACTAACTCAGAAATATCCATACAGCATTTGCATCTGAGGGTTGTGAGCATCATGTGAATATGGCATCGTGCAACGGTAGCATAGTAGTTGATAATGTGATGTTGGGAAAGGGTGTAGATTAATAAGACACACTTCACTATCACCGCATCAGCAATTTGGATATATCAGTTATTTAGATAACACTCATGATTTCATATATGCAATTAAACAGAACTTAAGTACTTGTTAATACTAAAGTTGAGAAGTTAGCGAAGACATCCTAGTAGTAATTTATAATTTAAGATTTAACCATACCAGTAATAGTGGTTTGATCAAAATAAATGCTCGGATATCTTACATTATCATGTCATTAAAGAAAAAATTAAGGACTGCCCCTACATAAATCTCATATTACATAACATACTCAATATTTGGCAACCTCTGGTAAGAATGGGCAAAGCATTTCCTAGCAATATTCGAAGTGATTAATAAATTTAGAAGTCATGGAAAACATATATATAAAGCCAATTTGCTTACTCATAGGAAACGATTTAAATATCATTGGGGTAGATCGCAGTGGTAATCCAACATTATGGGATTCTATTGGCACAAACTGAAGGGGCTTGGATTGCAACAAGATTCAAGCTTTGGATCTGATTCGGGTTATATGGCTAGCGAGGAACGGTGTAATTTTTCAACACGATTTTTTTTGGAAATTGTAATGAGCATGCTAAAGCTCTATCTTAGCTTATGCCTTTTAATCATTATTCTTAAACTTGTAAATATAAAGTTTTTTGCAATCCAATTCATTGGTAATCTCCATTTTTTTCTTTTTAAAAGATACTTTAATGCCATCTAAGGTGAGAGGCAGAAACATTACCAAAGCATCTATAATTTCCTCGACAGATTCATGGCCAAAGCATTTATCAACCATCTCCATCCTGTAAAAAAATAAGACAACTACCTCAGTGTATAGACGATGATAGGCCAGTTAGAGCAATATCTTAATCGGAGAGGCTTGTCTTATTGCATGAAGGGGGGAATGGGAGCTCAGCAGCTGTTTTAAAAAAAGAAAAAGAAAGGAGGGAATTGTCGGCTCCTATGCAAAATGCAGTGCCTTCGAAATATGGATCTAAAACTCCTCGTATTTCGAAATTATGAGTTTCAAGAAATCAGGATTTGTGACATGTTACTAATCATGCATTTCCAAATACCTGCGTATAATGCTTTCTTTTTCGGGGAATGCAATATCACCATATTGCTCAAGAGATGTTTCAATTACTGAAGGATCATCAGTGGCCAAGGTTGTGAGCCGATGATTAATCCACTCCAGCTTCTGTAGCAGATATTCAGGTAAAACACGTATTTAACAGATACATTATGATTTTGAGGTCTACAGAAAAATAGAATTACTTACTTCACTTGGGTAATAATGAGTTGCAAGTCCTGAGGCAATCATTTCTACCCCACTAAGCTTCTCTCCTGTTAAAGCCAGATACTCACCTACATGAAAAGATACATTACACGAGCACTACAAGAGTGGGGGTAGGAAGACGTCTCGAATTTTATTTGCATAAAGATGCATTAGAAAGGTGGGGGAAAGAATAATCCATGCTACAACTTCAGAGGAAGCGTTGGCATATATTTTTGTTATTATCATTAAAAAATGTTATTGCTATATTTCCTTCTTCACGTTTATTATGTGGGATTTTCACTGGTATTCTTAAAACTTTTGCAAAACACACTTGTGCCCTACCCACTTCACATTTACGCAACGATTCACAAAAGACATATCTACGTGTGTCTCCACAATTGACATTCACGAATCAAATCTTTAGAGACAACAAACGATGAAATTTGCATACTCAGATATTACCTTGTAAGCCTGATTTCCAATTCAAAGGTCTCGCGATCACTAAACATAGTTACATAGCAAATATATGATGCATGCGTTTGGTTGGCGGGTTAAGGCGGGTTAAACTGGTAGAGGATAACCTGTTTTTGTGTTTTGGTGTTTGGATAGAGGGTTAAACTGGGGGTGGGTTAGAAGTGGGTTTGGGGTGATATGATTGTATTGGAGTTTGAAAAAGTGAGTAGTTATTGTGATGTGATTGTATTGAAGTTTGGAAAAGGGAGTAGAAGTGGAGTAGTTTATAATTTTTATATGATATGATGGTATAATATATTATTTTTTGATAGGATTGATGATGTAAAATTGATTTATTTAATTTTTTAAAAAGGAATAAAGTGGGGCCCACGAGGAGAGAGGGAACCAAACGCTACCTAAGGAATTACATCGCACATGCCCAATCTAAAAAGAACATGTTCCCTCGTAGGGTCATTTCTTTGGTCTTTCTAGCTGAAGTTAATTGGATTAGATCTTCCACATAGCAAATCGTTTGGTCTTTCTAGTTTAGTTAATTGGATAAGATCTTCCGCAAAACAAATCATTGGGGACAGGGAGACGAGGATTGCTCATGTTTAGTAGATTATGTCCGGTTAAGCGACACTAAAAAATACAAAATAAGTAATGTAAATGGTATGAGCCAATGAACAAACTGCGATTATTTTAGTGACTTAGAATTATATTATAATGTTGCCTTAAATTTGCATGTGTCTTCACTTAGCAGGTTACCCGTGCAAAAAAGGTTACTCACCGATTTGGACAAGGGGATGCACCAGAGGCGAAACACAAGTCATATCTCTCTCTTCAAACAACTTAGCATCTCTCTCAATCAATTCACGCCATTTTTCTCTTTTTCCCCCTCTCCTCCGGGATGGACAGTTGGATTTGGAAGGTCGCACCATTCTTGGTACGCAAGGCTTATAATGCCATTTGTAGACGTCTGCCCTCTCTCGGAGGTGATGATTCAGGACTGTGAACTCATCTGGTCGTTTCGTCTCCCTGAAAGGATTGGCTTCTTCCTATGGCTCTTTAGACGTAAGCGTGTTTTGACTCGTAATCGTTGCTCCAAGTTTTTTCAGATGGCCTCTGATGGATGTCCCTTGTGTGACACGGACATTGAGACATTGGAGCACCTTTTCTTCCGTTGTGTCTCTACAGCTGTTTGGATTGAGGTGGATCTGGACTGGTTAAGCACCCGTGATTTCGATTCATTTTTGTCTTCTCTTTATGGGGCCAGCAATCGGCAAAGACAAGAGATTCCGGGTCCGACGGTGATGCTTTGGGCTACTTGGTTGGCTCACAATGTTGTCTTTTTTTCTGGGCACACTCCTACTATGAGAATGTGTGCTTCAAATACAAGCGGTTTATGGACTCTTGACTTTTGTAATTTGCATTATTTTATAATTTTCAATTAATATACTGGGGTGGGCACCATTATGTGTTTCCCTCTTTTTTGGTCTCAAAAAAATTCACACAATTTTTCTCTTTTTCCTCCTCTCCTCAAACAAAAGATATTATCTCTACAACAACTATAATTAGGGTCAGCTACATGGATTCTTTGCCTCCATTCGGATCTATCTTGAGTCAATCTCGGACTTCGATCAAAAAAACTAAGATCCCTTCGTATAGTCTCAATTCAGCACTTCTTGAGCCTTCCTCGCCCTCTCTTAGCCTGCTCAACATCCCAAAACTCGCATCTCCTACTTGGTGCATCGATCGACCTCCTTTACAAATGGTCAAACCACCTTAAACGGTTTTCTCGCATCTTATCCTCGGTCAGAGCTACGCCAACTTTTCTTCCGATTGCATCATTCTGAAATCAATCTTTACGCATGTGTCCACACATCCACAGCATTTTCATTTATGCTATTGTCATTCTCTGCACATGTATATGGTTCACATGCCAACATTCGGATCCATAGATCTCAAGTCTCATGATTACTTTGTAAAACTTTCCTTTGATTTTCAAAGGAATTTTCTTATTACAGAGAATAGTAGAGGTTCCTCTCCACTTTAGCCAACCTGCATTTATTCTATTAGTAATATCTCTATCAATGTCCCCATCATGTTGTAAAATAGATCACAAGTATCTAAAAGAATCTCTCTTGTGAATGTTGTCGTCACCAATCTTCACCTTGATTCCTTCACCATTGCTTACATCAAAAGTACATTCAATATATTCAATCTTAGCCCTACTTATATGAAATCATTTAGGTCATGTTTGGATTGAGGGTTAACCCTCCCTTTGGGGAGTTTACCCCCTAAAACCCACCCCTTCTCTCACTTGTGGGGTCCACTCTTCCTCTATTTTTTAATACATTATATAAATCATTTCTCTTTCATCTATTCCATCAAAAAATAATATATTATACCGTCATATCATTTAAAATTTATAAACTACTCAACTTCTACGCACTTTTCCAAACTTCAATACAATCGCATTGCAATAAGTACTCACTTTTCCAAACTCCGATACAATCACATCACAACAAACCCACTCAACACAAAACCCTCTATCCAAACACTAAAACACAAAAACGGGTTACTCTACCCCAATTTACCCTGAGGTAACCTGGCAACCAAACGCACCCTTAGTCTCCAATGCATGTCTCCAGACCTCAAGCTTCTCATTTTCTCCATCTCTAATCTCATTAATTGACACAATATCTCAGTGAATAGCATACATCAAAGTATCTCATCCAGAATATGACTTATCAACTCGTCCATAATCAAAATAAAAAGGAATGGACTCAAAGTTGAACCTTGATACAACCAATGTTGCTATCAAAATAATCAATCTTCCCAGACTGGATTTTTACACAAGATGAAGCCCTATCATACATATCCTTTATGAGGTTAATGTAAAGGACATATACTTATCTCTTCTCTAAAACTCTCAACAATATCTCACGTACGACAAAATCATAAGCATTCTCCAAAACAATAAAAATCACATGGATGTTCTTCCTTTTAACTCTATAAATCTCCATCGTTCTCCTCAGCAAGTGGATGGCTCAATAGTTGAGCGACATGACATGAATCTGAATTGATTTTCTTTTACTTCAGAAACTTGCCTCAACCATCTTTCAATCACACGTTCCCAAGTTTTCATAGTATGACTAATCAGCTTGATACTTCTGTAATTTGAGCAATTTTGAATGTCTCATTTGTTCTTATAAAGAAGCACCACGATGCTTCTTCTCCAATCTTAAGGCATTTCTTGCTTCTCCAAATAACATTGACTAAATTTGTAAGCCATGTCAAACCACACTCGTCTAAAATTATCCATACTTATATAGGAATTAGGAATGTCATCAAGTCTTACTCCTTTCCAATGTCTCATAACCTTCAAAGCATCCTATACTTCCTTCATATTCGTTTATAGCTTGCACGATTCAAGTTACTTTCACTACTAGCTAGATCTCCCAAAGTAACCTCTTTATTTCCTTCCTCAATGAGAAGCTTACGGAAATAGTGCTTCCATCTAGCCTCTATATCCTTCTGAGTCACAAGCACGTGACCTTCCTCATCCTTAATGCATATCACTTGAGAAAAGTCATTGATCTTTCTTTCTCTTACTTTGGCCAATCTGAATATATCATACTGGCCCTCCTTAGAATCGAAATTTTTGTATAAAACTTCATAAATTTTTGGCTTAGCTTCGTTTACAACCTTCTTAGCTTCCTTCTTCTCTAATTTGTACTTTGTGACAGTTTCCTCTGTTCTATCCTTAGACATAGCTTTAAAGCATGCTCCTTTGATTTTGAGCTTCTCTTACACCCCTCCACTCCACAACCAAGCCTCCTTTGGCGTAGAGCTCCTCCCTTTAATTCACCTAGCATCTCTTTGGCTACCCTTCGGATACTAGATATCAATGTCTCCCACGTCTCATTTGCACTTCTGTTACAATCCCAAGATAAGTCTTCTAACACCTTCTCCTTGAAGCTTGATTGCTTCTGTTGGGAAAAATATGGGACTTGTTTATTCCTTGAGCCGTAGACTTCTTATATAGAGGAGATGTCAATGGGCAAATTACATAAAACAGACAAGAGGAAAAGAAATAGATAAATGACTATAGAAACATAGAAACATATATCTACACTCCCCCTCAAGATGCAGCATAGATATCTATCATGCTCAGCTTGGATGAACACCTATGAAATGATTCTCTAAGTAAGGCTTTGGTGAAAATGTTTGTCGTTTGGTCCCCTGAGCTGACATGGGATGTAGAAATGAATCCCTTCAGAATCATGTCACGTATATGGTGACATTCGACCTCAATGTGCTTCATCCTTTTGTGGAATGCGAAATTATTAGGAATAAACATGGCAGTTTGATTGTTGCATTTTAGTGACATGGAAAGAGTTTCATCTATATGTAGATATGTAAGGACTGCTCGAACCAACATCATTCATGTACATGCTTGTGCCATAGCCCTATACTCAAATTCAGCACTAGATCTATCAACTACAGTTTTCATGCAAATAAGATTTCGCGACGATGAAAAAATATTTTGATGGTGGTATTTTCAGTGGAGAAGAAATCGGAGGGGTTGAGAGGAGAAAACTCATCGGAGAACCAGGGATTTTGGAGAAGAGAAGCACGTAGATCGCATCAAGGGAGAAGGAATAGAGAGAGGAGATATGAGATAAAATCTCAAATTTAATTACAATTTTAACCGTCTAAAACAATTGCCTACTATCCCCTTTATATCGGAGGGGTGGACTTACAAAGATAGAAATAAAATTCAAATTCAAATTGACTCTAATTGATTTGAATCAAAATTCAAATCTACCTTATCCTAATTTGACTCTAATTTTAAATTTGAAATTCAAATTGAAAATCGATTAACTTATTTGAGATCACGCACGATCTCTTTTATTTAAATAAAAATTCCGACGAATCAATTATTTGTAGATAAAATTAAACTCTAATTAAAAAACTAAGGCCCCATTTTGTTAATTTCGTGCTGCATCAATTCTCTTTCGCTTGAAAAATTCGTCTCCCGACGAATTGTTGGATCTGTGGGCTTGAAGCTTGATAATTTTACTTCAGCATTCTCGATTAGGCTATATAAGAACTGATGTGGAGCAAACGGAGGAATCCAGACGTCCTTGCAACGGAGGATGAAGTCATCGTCTTCATGCTAGAAAAAGAGATGTGGCATAGCTAATGGTGCCCATACGCAGGTTATTCCCCTGATGTGGTGTGGAAAAATTGTTGCGGCATCTTCATTTCGAGTTTCGCGGAGTTCGGAGAACCCATAGCAAATGAATGGCACAAAGTTACAAGGAGAGGAGATGTGGGTAATGAATAAGCCATGAGATCTTTAAATAGGTGAAACCCATGGTCCTGATCCTAGTTGGGTAAGGAAGCCACCCAAATTTCTTTCTTTCAGCACTCCCTTTTAAATATTCCTGCACTAAGGGGGTGGATGGCAATTTTCGCACCCCTTCATTTAAACAAATTTTGTAAGGGGTTCCTTTCTTATGACCTTCAAATAAAAATTTTATGAGGATGGGTTTGCTCACAATTTTTCCAATTCATATCCCTTATTCCCAGGGATCCGATTGAGGGCACCATGGTTAGGTTTTCTCTCGATAGATGGCGACGGCGCATAGGTGGAGGATCGTGGCGGTGGCGCGTTGCTGGGGTAACGCGGTGGCGGCTCACGAGATAGGGAGCGAGGCGGTGGCATCAGAGAACGGTGACAAGGAGGGTATCAACGCAAGAAAAGGACTTGACAGGCGGGGAGATGGGTATCATGACGAAGAGAGGGAGGGGGAGTGGCGTCATGGGCGAAGGTGGTTTGGGGTAGATGAAGGGAAACGAGAGTGGGGGGACGATGCTGGTGCGGGGGGGAGGGGAGTGGCTGGCGTTGGGGCCAAGAAGGGGGAAGGGGCGGAAGTGTCAGGGTTGCGGGAGCGCAGGCTGGAGTTGGCAGGAGGAAGAGGTGAGAGGAGGGGTGGACAGCGGGAGTGGCAGGAGGGGTTGTTGGGGCAGGGGGATTCGGCGGTGGTGCAAGGGTTGCAGCGGGAGGGGAGTTCACTAGGGGATGCATCACAGAAGGTGCGGGGTATGCGGGAAGGGGTCTTGGGGTGGAGAACTGCACCGCATGGGGTGCAGGAATGGCGGAAGGGGGAACTGGGTTGGGGGGTGTCGGTGTTGGGGCTGAGGCAGGCATCGCAGAAGGTGCGAGAGGGGGTTCTAGGAGTGCGGGGGTGGCAGCGGGAGGGGAAGCTAGGGTAGAGGGGTTCACCGGGGCTGGGTATGGGGCTGGGGCTGGGTTGAAGGATATAGAAGATCCTCAAGTGCATCACGGAAGCGTATGGATCGAAATGAATGCGATCGGGAGCGACTAGTCGAATTAGTTTCGCGATGCAACGAAATTTAAAAATTTTAAATGTGATGATGGAGGAGATGCTTGCGAGCGCGTTGATGAAACACGTCCTTTTCGCAATACAAGTTGATGATCCAAGCGGCGAATCTCCTGATCTCGTCACACGAGATCCGACGTCTTCTTCACGAGCGAGGTGCACCGAAGGAGACGGAGATCCACGAGCAACTACTCCGACAGCAATAACGACGATGATGTGGCGATGATGACTCTCTAAATGGCTCCATGGTGGACGGCGATAAGAGAGAGAGGGAGAGAGGCACATGACGTGTAGAGAGAGAGGAAGAGAGCATTTGTTGTTGTCGCATAAACGTGTCTCGAAGAGCAAGAGGTGCCTCTTCTTATATACAGTTTTGGAATCCATGGATATCAATCCATGAACAAAACACAATCAATGGATGAGATTGATTTGTTTTTCTTTCAATGATTAAGATGTTGTAAAAAACACAACAACAATTGATTTAATTCTGAATTAATTTATATCGATAAATCAAGAAGAGGGTGACGTCCACTTATCCCCACAAGAAGTGACCGTCCACTCCTCTTTTGAGTGGACTTGGTCTTTCTCTATTATCTCATGATTATCTCTTTAATTTACAATAACTTTTGTTGTAAATATTTTTCTCAAAAAATAATTCACAATTATCTTGCGAGAAAATTTCAATCAAGCAATTGAAATTATGTGAAACTCATTCACAACCCAAAACTAAATGTAATTATATTTTCAATTAATCATTTAATGTGAATCCAATTCACATTAACAATTAATCAACAAATATAAATCACAATATGCTCTCTCTAATATATTATAAATCACATTTATGATATACCTGAATAATATGTTCAGTGCTATCCACATTATTCATATCCATGATAATTAAATCACATTTAATCATCTTGGATCTCAATTCTCATGTGCCTAAATAATATGAATCACATTCACATTATTCACAGCTTTAATAATTAAATCACATTTAATTATCTCAGATAACTCTCGTTATAATATGAATCAAATTCATATTATTCATGATAATTAAATCACATTTAATTATCCATTTTCTCAATGCTCGGATATATATCAACAATGAAATTATCTATAAATTCTTTCAAGGATAATGCGCTTTCTCCGCGGATACTTGGAGATAAGGACATGGCGATTGTATTTTTTCGCATATAATGACTTCGATATTGAGATCACATCTCAAATCCAGATCTTGCGGACCTCTCATAGATGTTTGATTAAATCAAGACCGCAAATCTAATCTTCTCATTACATCTAAATCACATTCAGATCAATGTCCCAACATTCGGACTAAGATCAGATTACTTCTCTGAGAGGAATCACTAAAATCCAGATATATTTCATCACTCCCTAAAAATGGAAGCTTCATGGTTATACAATCGTTTATGATCACATCACCCTCGGGCATTCCTAATACATGTACATCCTGCATACAGGAAGACCCAGAATAAATATAAAGTATAAGATCAATTTTACATTGTCTACTTCGGAGTTTTATCATCAAGTTTCTCATTTGACTATTGGGAGTTAGTATTGATCACATGCTTTCCAAAAGCATATATCATACCCCAGGTGTTGATCATATACTTTCCAAAAGTATATATCAAACCTACAAATTCAGGCAAGCTTCGAAAGCGAGACGATCGTGCACGGAATTTGATCTTCCCAATATCTCTTGAGTGAGCTCATGTTTTCCGGTTCAGTAATGAACCTGTATGATCCCTTTGAGAGATCGTATTACTCATATGCCCTTATATGCACACCAGCGCACCGGTGTATAGACCTTTATTAGGTCATCAACCTATTGGTCTGCCAAATGTACATACTCAGACATATGGTAACACAGACCGGTCAGAGGATGTGTGCCTATAACATGTCAGCACACGACTTAGGACTTTGATTATCTCGATATCGTTAAATCAACTCTTTGACCTCACTAATCTGACACCTCTGAATCTCTATTCCCATGCAGAGGACCCGCCTCAAGAGGTCGATCAGATATCAGCCAAGTGAGAAAGAATTGCCATCTCCTACGCAAGCTAGAGATCATCTCTTAATAATCATTTGACGGTACTTGATGAGTCCTTAATCTAACTCTTTAGACATTCATCCAAGCACCAACCTCTATGATTCAATAATTAAATCAATACTTGTATGATCATTAAGATGGCCATGGTACATAATCCTAATTGTACTAAGGGACCTATTATACAAATTAGTTATTCTTCATTTCAGATTAGGGAATGATATTTGCAATAACATTTATTGCATAATGGCTCGTCGTTGGCTCGCATGTCCAACAATCTCCCACTAGCCCAAAGAGACATTAATGGGCTAATCTTTAAACCCACATTCATGTGACAATAATAGGCTATTTAGAAAAATAGCTACGTAAGTTGATCAATCACTCTCTTCCCGAGAGACTATGCCAAGTCCTTTTACGGCACTTGCATATGCCCTAGTAACAGTGCTCGCATCCAATGCTTTTGTTGCATCTTATGCAACCAATACTCAATCTTGTCAGTTATAGTGTCTTTGGTACCACATTTCAATAATTATTATAACCACTATGTCCATAATACTTATCAGAATACCCTTATTCTTGGAGATATCTATCTCCTAAGGTATACACAATTAAGACCTTTTAGATCACTATCTATAAAATCTTAAGTTCTTGAAGATAGACTTTGATATCACAATCTCAAAAATCTTGTCATCTTTGAAGATATTGTTATTACTGTAATCAAGTGTTTTATTTCCATAGTAGGGTTAGTAACAGTTTACTACTCCCACTGCATGGCAGACATATGGCTTTTGTACACATGTGGCATATACCCGGCTTCTCATAACTGATGTACAAGGGCAAGCAGTTTTAGCATTCACTTCCTCAACTCTTTGAGGTGTTATCCTTTTAGATAGGTCAGTACCATATCTTAAGGTATGGAAGCCTTTCTTGGAATTTTCCAGAAAATGGAATATG
The DNA here is from genome assembly GCA_037367405.1 of Ottelia alismoides. Taxonomy (NCBI): domain Eukaryota; kingdom Viridiplantae; phylum Streptophyta; class Magnoliopsida; order Alismatales; family Hydrocharitaceae; genus Ottelia; species Ottelia alismoides. The sequence goes on from JAZKJV010007325.1 coordinate 58,610, forward strand.
TCCATGGTGTACCACTAATGTGACGGTCCCAATACCCTCTTTTGTATGCTTCTGAACACCTTCAGAACTAAGATACAAGAGGTATCCATGAGATCAAATCTCAAGATATGGAATAACCCGTCAATAAAACATTTATTACTATCCTTATATCATTCCAAATAATCAGGATATCATCTACATTTAGCACGATGAATACAATGGCACTCCCACTAACTTCACATGGTACATCAAGATTCTGTCTGAAATCATAACATTTATAATTTCATCAAATCTTATGTTCCAACTAGAAGAAGCTTATTTGAGTCCATAGTTGGAATTTCTTAGCTTGCACACCTTGTATTCCTCATTCATGAAGCCATGGGGCTACTTCATATGAATATCCTCGGAGGGATATTCGTGGAGGAATGCAAAATCAACTTCCATCTCGAAGATGTCAAAGTCAAGTTGTGTAGCTATAGTTAGCAATAATCTGATGAGTTTAAGCATGGTCACTGGAGAGCAAGTCTCATTGCAAGCGATGTCTTCTATTCAGTGTGTAGCTCATGGCTACCATCCGTGTTTTGAAGGTCTCTACATTCTCATCAGGTTCCCTCTTTCTCTTGAAGATCCATTTACACCTTAACGGGCCTTACCCATATAGGTGGATCCTCGAGGGACCATATACAACACTTGTATACGAAGTCGACTTTAGACTTGATTGCTAACATCCATCTTTCCATGACATGATCTTCATAAGCTTCATCACATGAAGTTCGACCATTGAATCCATTCTCAAACTCATTTGAAGAGGTATTAGTGTTTCACCTTTAATTGTCCTTTTAGTTTCCAACTTCAGGAGCCTCTTCATATTCTCAAGATTAAATGAGCTCCTTTACTTCATTTTCATCTTGATTCTCAAGAGAGTCATCCTCTAAGAATCATATCCTTAGAGATGAGATCTTTTAAGAATCTCAAGGTCATAAAGTAGGTATCCAATATCATCATTTATTTTCCTAATGAAGTAGCACTCTTCGGTGCATGATTCCAGCATGCTAGCATGGAATCTTTTTAAGGATATATATTGTATTCTCTACTACATATATACCTTTGAAAACTAAGAGGTAATTATGCTAATATTCATCATTGATCAAATCATGTCAAACATGATCCAATTGTATCTCCATACAACTCTCTTGAGTTTAGGTATATTAGGAGGAGCGAGATAGGAATGATATTCATATCTTCATAAGGTATTCTTTGAATTCATGTAACAGGTACTTGCTAACTAGGTTAGATTAAATTTATTTCATCTTCCTTCAAACTTTGATTCCAAACCAAAATTGTGAAATCTTTGAACATTTCAAAGCTTTTTAAGGAAGAAATCTCATATCACTAATAATCATCGAATAATATCACATATCATCAATGTTTATTATGATATAGATGATCCACATACATCAATATGTATGAGATCTTGAATACCTTGACATCTAACACCATTGCCAGAGAAGGGTGCATTGGACAATTTATACTTTGAATACAATATTCACAAGCATGTAAGATTTGAAATTTCAGAAAGTCTAAAGTTTCATCTCTTACTAGTCTATTGATCTCATCAATAGACATGTTTTAGGCTAGATGCCAGATCATTGTAAAATGATCTTCACCCTCCTATTGATGTTATAAGGTTTAATTTTCAGTATTAGAAGTCTTAATGAACCATTCATTAATTTTCTAATTTAATAGAGTCCACTAGATGTTAGATTACTATCTGAAATATATCCATCATAACTCTTTATGATAGGTCAGAATTCATGTTTATTTCTAACAATTAGAAATAAACTATGAGTGTATTCTAACATCCATGTCATAAAGACATTCTCTAAGATTAAGGACTCTCCTACTGAAAATATGAAGTCTATCCATCTAATAAAGACTATTGCAACAATTGCATCAACATCTATGTGGATGTCTGTTAAACCTTAAAATCAAATCTTCTTCTAATATGTATGCAACCAATTGCAAGTGTTATTAGAAGATTGAGATACAATTATTAGACTTTTAGTCTTATCAAATAAGAAAGTCAATTTCAAAGGTTAAATGTAGATTATTCCGATTCACTATCCGAGTCCTTCTCTAAGGATTCTAGATAGACTTGATAGTCATACTATCAACACATCAGTTCATTGCAGTATTGGCATTCATCCAAGTCTTTGGATGTCATATGTGTGGAAACCATAGAAGTACAGTCAATTCTTTAACTTTTCTTCTAACTTGGGTCCGACCCATGCTTCCACAGCGTTGCTTTCATCTCTAAACAACCATTGCTTAAGATAAAGGATCTCTTATGTTGAATTCAAAAGATTTAAATATAAGAGTATTTCAACATTTATATATGTTTCATTTAATTCATACAATATGAACATTATGAAGCTTCATGAATGACTAAAGTATAGATAGTAGGATGATGGCACTCGTCATATCTACATACATCTTAACTCTTAAAGGATTAGGTTTAGGTAGGTACTTAAATATTTGAATACATCATCTTTTATAGAGCCACCATTCTGCATGATGTAGAGAACCATGTCATTCATGATAAAATATCAAGAGCACATATGCATGCCAAAACATCTTAGATTTTAAAAGGATTATTTGACCATTACGATCATCATCGACATGTCACTTCCAAAGTACATTCGATGAAATCAAGACTATAGAGACATACAAACCCTAGGGTTGTAGACAAGGTTCAGGAAAGCGGTATGCGTATGCGTTCGGACAGGTCACTGAATAGCGATTAAGCGGTATGCGGGGGCATATGCGGGGCATATGCGGTTCTACGCGGTTTCCTAATTTTTTATTGAAAAATAATTAAATATATACAAAAGTGACTACAAGAGAACTAAATTTATGTATAATTGTGGTCCAACCGAAGATCTAAGAAAAATAACTTTCATATAGAGTTCAAAACAATCTCTATCAATCAAATATCAATACTTCAATAGAACGGTTAGCACATAAAATAATTGACAGCAATCAACAAAATAGAAAAGTTAGCATACAAAATGCCTCTATTGTTGAATGTATTGTCATTTATCGTTGTTGTTATATTTATAATTGATCCTCCATCAAAAGTACCAAACTTTATATATAATATATTACATTCATTATAACTATTAGTTGACTAAATTAATTTGCTAAATTATTGGTACATTGTTCTTTTTCTTCCTCGCGTGTTTACTCCAATCTCGTCGTACAATTACTTTGATGATGGATTTAAATATTCATGGATGCATGGTTGGCATACATGCAAAAGCAAGAAAAATGTGGCACAAATAACATAATAAAAATATGGCAAAAATTAAAAAAATAAAAAAAATAAAATAATATGTATGCGGCCGCACAGACCGCATAGGCGGCCGCACAGCCCGCATATGCGGCCCGCATAAGCGCACAGGGCGCATAATGCAGGGCTTCATGAAAGCGGTGCGCTGAAGGCACCGCATACGCATATGCGGCCGCATATGCGGCCGCACAGACCGCTTTCGTGAACACTGGTTGTAGACCTATTGTCTAGTTAATTGTCATTCCTTATAAGTATGAGGAAACTTGCACATTACAATCACATACATTATGTGTTCAATTGCAAGTACAATATCTTGATCATGTATCCAATCCATGATAAATTATTGGTTATTATTGAGTATAGTATTGAGTGGGTTTAATGAGGATTATCTGAAATAAGAAATTTGCATGAATATATAAATATATATATATACATATTTTACTTTGATTTAGAAATTTTATATCAAAGTTGTCTTGCCTTGTCAACATTGAAAGTTCGTTCCCTTAATCACTTTCAATGTAAGAGATATACTTACCATTATATCTCAAGCAAGATCTAGGATCTCTTTCGTTATCTTTGTCACATCCCAATAATATGAGAACCTGTGACTCCGATAAAAAGAAGCGGGAACACATTCCGCCTTGCAAGTCCAACTTGCAATTCCCAATTCGATCTTTAACACCCGGGCCCACCACCCCTAAGGCGATGTTGACTCGTTGTTAATTGAATCAACCGTCAATAGGAATAGTACTCGCTATGCGCAATCCAATATCGTCCCAATAATATGAGGACCCGATATTGGGGTCACTACACATACGGCCTTACTCTTTCGATAAGCAAAGAGCATGATCCAGATGTGCTTGCATACAGGAGTTGTCACTTCGGACAGGCGTCTCCTATATACAATCCCTGGCGACGGAACCCTTCGCCTTGACGGGAGACCATGGATGTCACTTATGTGATCCTCCACCTCATATTCAAATTTTAATTAATTATCATGAATCACATTCATATAATTAATTCTTTCAAGGGATATGCATATTTAACATAATAGACTGAATCAATTGGATATAATTAATTTAATCTCATTAAATCAATTATCAATACAATTCAATCATCAAACTTGATTATTACTTGAAATAATGGTATTATCTCAAGGTACGTGTTATTAGAATTTTAATAATTAGAAAATACATCATGATCTCTCAAGCATCATCCGTTCCCTACCCGTTGTCATGGTCAGTTCCGACGGGAGTGGGACAGACCGCACACGGTGCAACCTGCTACCCCAACGCTCCCCGACTAGACACATATCCGCCTCGGAAAAAAATAATGCCAAGTCAATCACTTTGTATTTGAGATGATCATCAGTTTTTCAACCAAAATTATACCATATAGTAATAATCAAAAACATTTTGATTGCAAAGAAATTTGCTAGATAAATTCTCAAAACCTATTCAAGTAGCAAGTTTGATGAAAGTGTATCAAGTAACCAATTGTTGATCTAGATCTAATCTAGTCATTCATTGGTTGAGGCAATGTCATTTAAGGGAACAATTATCATTCTAATATTTCCCAAATATTATCCATAATTATTCCAGGAAATTAACCATTAATTACACAAGATTCTTAAATGGCAATCACAAGTTTCATGATTGAGTATTTAATTTTCAGCAGTGACCCCTACTCACTAAAATTAACATATCTCATTCATTTTAAATCCAAATTAAGCAAAATCAATTTTTAGAGTTTGATAATTAGATTTAAAACAGAAACCATGTGCTTAGCATGCATTTCCAGGTGTTTTAGAACAATAATTAACATCATAATTATGTCACTAACCGTCATCCCTGAAACAGTGGACATATGGTTACGAAGACGATCATAACTTGAGCAAACGAAATCCAAATTACGCAAACTCAGATTCCACATTTTTCTTATTTAATGGGGAACATAATCCATGTGATAAATTCATGTTTAAACATTTTAAAAAGGGCCAAAAAATATCACAAAACAGGGCTGCGAAAATTGAAATGCGACAAAAATTTTCACGAACCCCAACGAGCCCAAATCTTCATAGGTTCATGGATCTCATCTAAAACCTTCGACAACCTGACTCTGATACCACTTGAAGGATATGGGAGATCCTCAAGCGCATCACGGAAGCGTGTGGATCGCATCGAATGCAATCGGGAGAGACAAGTCGCACTAGTTGATTGATGCAGCAGAATTTAAAAATTTTAAATGTGATGAAACTATATGATCCAAGAACACTTCTTAGATCGTTTCATATTAACCACAAATAGGTATAGGGTTTACCTCTTGATGCGTGGTTGCGATCGAGTCTCTGAACGAAGAGACCTCATGTCTCAAGTCCGAAGGCGATGAGGACTTTCTCAATGGCTCCATAGTAGACGGCCATAAGAGAGAGAGGGAGGGAGAGAGGCACATGACGTGTAGAGAGAGAGGAAGAGAGCATTTGTTGTTGTCGCGTAAACGTGTCTCGAGCCTCTTCTTATATAGGGTTTTGGGATCCATGGATCTCAATCCACGAACAACACACAATCGATGAATGAGATTGATTTGTGTTTCTTTCAATGGCTAAGATGTTGTTGTAAAAAACACAACAACAATTGATTTAATTTTGAATTAATTTATACAACAACAATTAAAATCCAGATATGTTTCATCACTCCCTCAAAATGGAAGCATCATAGTTATAAATCGTTTATGATCACATCACCCTCGGGCATTCCTAATACATGTACATCCTGCATAGAGGAAGACCCGGAATAAATCTGAAGTATAAGATCAATTTTACACTGTCTATTTCAGAGTTTTATCATTAAGTTTCTCATTTGACTATTGGGAGTTGGTATTGATCACATGCTTTCCAAAAGCATATATTATACCCAGGTATTGATCATATACTTTCCAAAAGTATATATCAAACCTACAAATTCAGTCAAGCTTCCAAAGCGAGACGACCGTGCACGGAATTTAATCTTCCCAATATCTCATGAGTGAGCTCATGTCTTCCGGTTCAGTAATGAACATGTATGATCCCTTTGAGAGATCGTATAACGCATATGCTCTTATATTCACACCAGCGCGCCGATGTATAAACCTTGATTAGGTCATCAACCTATTAGTCTGCCAAATGTACATACTGAGACATGGTAACATAGACCGGTCAGAGGATGCGTGCCTATATCGTGACAGCATACGACTTAGGACTTTGGTTATCTCGATCTCGTTAAGTCAACTCTTTGACCTAACTAATTTGACACCGCCGAATATCTATTCCCATGCAGAGGACCTGCAACAAGAGGTCGATCAGATATCAGCAAAGTGAGAAAGAATTGCCATCTCCTACTCAAGCTGGAGATCATCTCTTAACAATCATTTGACGGTACTTGATGAGTTCTCAATCTAACTCTTTAGATATTCATCCAAGCACCAGCCTCTATGATTCAATAATTGAATCAGCAGCTGTATGATCATTAAGATGGCCATGGTATATAACCCTAATTATATGAAGGGACCTATTATGCAAATTAGTTATTCTTCATTTCAGATCAGGGAATGATATTTGCAATAACATTTATTGCATAATGGATCGTCATGGGCTCGCATGTCCAATATGGGTAAGAAGGTGCAGCGGGAGGGGATACCTGTGACGGCATGTACGGTACCGGGATAAAAAGTCTGTTGTCGTTGACATTGTTGCTTCCTCCTGAAACGGTCCGGACAACGAGCGGGTTGTCGACATCGTCATTTTTCCCATTTAAAATGATCTGGTCAGCGCACAGATCATCGTCAACGGCAAGATTTGGTTCGTCGTCAACTTGTACCATAAAGATATCAATGTTGTACCATAAATCTATCCATTGTTGAACATTGATGCTTGTCTAGAGGCGATTCTTTAACTGTTGTTGGCGCGAACGCGCATGCGAGCAACGAGATAGGTGGCTTGGATCGAGCTTCATCTTCCAATACGCGACAGGATTGTCGAATCATGAGAATGATTAAATTCCCATACTCTGATACCAATTGACGCAGATAAAATTTCGCGATGATGAAAAAATATTTTGATGGTGGTATTTTCGATAGAGAAAAAAATGGAGGAGTTGAGAGAAGAAAACTCGTCGGAGAACGATGGATTTTGGAGAAGAAAAGCGCGTAGATCGTGTCGAGGGAGAAGGAATAGAAAGAGAAGATATGAGATAAAATCTTAAATTTAATTGCAATCTGAAATGTCTAAAACAAGTGCCTACCATCCCCTATATAATAGGGGTGGGGTTACAAAGATAGAAATAAAATTCAAATTGACTCTAATTGATTTGAATAAAAATTCAAATCTACCTTGTCCTAATTTGACTCTAATTTTAAATTCGAAATTCAAATTGAAAACCGACTAACTAATTTGAGATCGCATACGATCTCTTTTATTTAAATAAAAATCACGACGACTCAATTATTCACAAATAAAATTAGACTCTAATTAAAAAAAACCGAGGGCCTATTTGTTGATTTCGTGCTACATCAAGTTTGCTTCTTGCTTTTCCACAAGACAAGTGAATCTCCGACAAATATAGCAAATCCAGTTGTGGACTTCTTGTCTTTGAGGCACCATGCATGTCTGTGCATATTGAGATAGTGATGGTGTCACCTCTTTTAAATAGCAGCTATGCACATAGAGATGATTTAAGATACCGTGGTATCATTTGTATAGCATCCATATGTACCTGACGAGGTTGTTCCATGAACTGACTCACCGACTGACAGCAAATGAAATATCAGGTCTGGTAATGGTAACATAAAGAAGCTTCTCCACCAACTCTCTGTATCTTCTCCTGCAAACCTCATCAGTATCACCATTATATATCCTCATGCTTGGATCCATGGGCGTAGTGGTAGGTCGACATCCAAGTATACCCGTATCACTTAGCAAATCAGTAACATATTTCCTCTAAGTCATCACAAGTCCTTGTTGATTTCTGGCAAACTCCAGTCCCAGAAAGTATCTAAGAGCTCCAAGATCATTGGTAACAAATTCACGACCCAGAAATTCTTTCATCCTCTGGACTTCTTCTATGTCGTCTTCTGTAATAAGTACATCATCAGCATACACAATAGTAGCAATCATACCTCTGGAGGTTCTTTGCATGAAAAGAGAATGATTTGCATCCGGATCGTATGAACCCCTACTTCTCAAACAAATCTGAGAGCTTCTGGAACAAAGCACTCGGGTTCTACTTAAGGCCATAGATTGCCTTATGGAGTTTACACACTTGTGAACACTCCCCCTCAGCAGCAAACCCAGACGGCTTCTACATGTAGACTTCCTTCATAAGATCACCATATAAAAAGGCATTCTTCATATCAAGTTGAAATAGATGCCAATCTCGAACCATAGCAATTGATAGCAGAATCCGTAGGGTAGAATGACGAGCAACTGGAGAGAAGGTGTCAAGATAATCTACCCTATATGTCTGAGAAAAGTCACATGCTACTAGTCAAGCTTTGTACCGATCAATACTGCCATCTACATTTTACTTCATTGTAAACACCCATTTGCAACTTACTATAGACGCCCCAGTAGAGGCCGAGACTAGACTCCAAGTACCTCTGGACTGAAGAGCCGCCACCTCCTCCTCCATAGCAATACACCACCTGCTATCAATCAATGTCTCCTGGTAAGTCTGTGGTATGGCCACAGTGGATAAAGCAGTAACAAACCTCCTGAAATCACCCATCATACGCTCGAATGTCACATTAGAAGCAATCGGATATGAGGCACAGGAATGCTTCTCCTTCCTAATAACAATAGGTAAATCAAGATCATCATCATCCCTGCCACCAACCTGATCATCAACCTCTTGAGATAACTCCTGCTAAGAAACAATATCAGTCCTATCCATGGTTTAAAAAACGCGCCTCGAGGCGCTGAGGCGTACGCCTCGAGGCGTTTTCCAAAAAAAAACCGCCTTGAGGCACAAGAGACGTTACTGGAAATGCCAACTTACGCCTCGAATGAACGAGGTGTTCCACGAGGCGGTGAGGCGCCGAGGCGTATTTGAGGCGTACACCTCATCTGGAAACGGGTTAAAGCCCAATACCCGAATATTTCAAAGCCATGTTCGCACGAACGAAACGCTGAAGCCTTCCTGGAACCCTAGACCTGCGCGGGCGGAGGACCTGGGTATGCAAAGTCGCCTTTCCCCCTTTTTTTTCACAACGTTGCACTTTGTATCTCCTCTCCCAAAGATTTTGGTTGATCCTCTTCATCCTTTTTGTCAAATTTTGTAGTTGGCACGTTGTCGTCTCGTCGTCGCCTCTATCCCTGAGGAGTGGTGCCGCAGTCCGCAACCGTTGAAGGTATTGTTTTTCCCTGAGCATGATATTCTTTAGGAAACACCAAGCATCCTTGAAACTGTCGTATGGAGTTGATTGAACTACATAGTACATACATTGAAACTTCTATAGAATGTGCCAACGGATGAGGTAAATTTTGTTTGTATATTTAATAGTTAAATTCAATCTTATCCTATTTCAGAAATGGCTCCAAGATTGAAAAAGGGACATGATGGTGGACGTGATAGATCGGATATTGCATGGAAATATTGTAAAGAGGTTGAGTTAGAGGAAGAACAAAAGAAGAAAGGATACAAATACGTGAGTTGTAACTTTTGTAGCAAGATCATCACATGTGGTATTGCAAGATTAAAAGAACATTTGGCGAGAAGTCACAAGAATGTTAGTGGTTGCCCAAATGTACCGCCAGATGTGGAAAATGAAATCAAGTTGTTTCTGATGAAGAACGAGTTGGATAAAAAAAGATCACTTGAAGAGATGCAGGAGGTTCGTCAAGTGGGAGCATATGCCATGCAAGGAGGATCTGATTTTGGTGACCATGTACCTACCGGATCAAGTGGAGCTCAACAAGTAAGAGGTCCTATGGATCTTTTTGTGGGAGGACGGGGTGCTGGAACGACATGCGGAAGTAGTGGATGTGCAACTACTCCAGATAATGCAGCACAGATTACATTGAATGCGTCTTGGAGAAAGGAAGAAAGGAAGAGGTGTTGCCAAAGCATAGGGAGATTCTTCATAGAAAATGGGCTCCCTTTCAACGTTGCCACTAGTCCTTCATATGCGACAATGGTGCAAGACATTGACAACTTTGGAAGGGGTTTGAAACCTCCAACTATGCATGAATTGAGAACTTGGATCTTAAGGGAAGAAGTTAGCACTATAAAGTCACGGATGGATGATGCTAAGGCATCCTGGAGAGAGGTAGGTTGCAGCATTATGTCGGATGGTTGGACGGATGTTAAAGGGCGCACTTCGATTAACTTCTTAGTGAATAACCCTAAGGGCACATGGTTCTTGAAATCCATTGATGCATCTGAAGAAATCAAGAATGCCACGTTCCTGTTCAATTTGCTTGATGAGGTTGTTGAGGAGGTTGGAGAAAGCAATGTCATACAAGTCATCACTGATAATGTTGCCGCTTACAAAGCAGCTGGAGAGATGTTGATGCAGAAAAGAAAGCACTTATATTGGAGTCCATGTGCATGCAGCTCATTGCATTGATCTCATGCTGGAGGATATCTTGAAATTGCCCTTGCATGAGTCCGTCTTTAGAAGGGCAAAAAAGATTATCAACTACATTTACGCTCATGGTTGGGTTTTGGCAATGGTGAGGAAACATGTTGATGGAGATCTGGTTCGACATGCTGTCACTCGCTTTGCTACAGCTTTCCTTACATTGCAGAGGCTTTTTGATGCCAAAGATCCTCTTGAGTCATTTTTCACTTCAAAAACATGGAAAAGCAGCTCCTATGACACGAAAGCTCCAGGTAAAAGTGTAAAAAACATTATCATGAAAAGTAGATCATTCTGACCTGGTGTGGCATATGTGATCCGGACGACAAAGCCATTGGTAATGGTGCTTAGAATGGTGGATTCTGAAAGGTATCCACCGATGGGGTTCATTTATGAGGCCATGGATAGGGCCAAAGAAGAAATTTCTCGAAACTTGGGTAATAATGAGGGGAAATACAAGCCAATATGAGAAATTATTGACAGGAGGTGGGACACGCAATTACATACCCATTTACATGCAGCCGCATACTTTGTCAACCCTCAATGCCAATATGATCCATCATTTGGAGATGATTATGAAGTGAAAGTTGGATGGTTGTCTTGTGTGGAAAGATTGGTTGCTGACAGGGAGGAAAGGCTGAAAATTGATTTGCAAGTAAGTTCTTTCATCAATGCAAGAGGCTTGTTTGGCTGGTCAGGTGTCATCGAGACACGAAAGAAAAGAAGCCCCGGTATTTAACTTTTTTCATATCTATATGATAAGTTCATTTCAAATTTGTCTTAACAATAACTTTGCAATCAATTACAGCAGATTGGTGGCAACTCTATGGCGATGAAACTCCTGAACTGAAGAAATTTGCAATGCGTATTTTAAGCTTGACAGGTAGTGCATCTGGATGTGAGCGTAATTGGAGCTCCTTCAATCAGGTGATTACTCAAGCTTGGTATAACTTACATTCGCATGCTAAATTTACATTAGATGTATCATGAAACATTTGATTGCTCAATGATAGGTCCACACCAAAAGATGAAATAATTTGAGACAAGAAAAACTCAATGACATGGTCTTCTGCATGTTCAACTTAAAGCTGAAGCAAAAGGAAGTGAGAAAAAAGACTTTGGAAGATCCCCTATGCTTGAATGATGTCGATTCGGATGATGAATGGATTTCTGAACTCCAACTAACTGAAACTGAAGTTGAAGCTTTTCATGAACTTGATGGAAACATTCCTCTTGAAGATGACGCGTTAAATGAAGACATTGTAGAGGAACAAGGCGGAAGGAGACGACAAAAGAAGAAACAAAAGAACCATCATGGGAAAGGTACCGTAACACATCTTATTTTGTTGTTGCTTCTTTGAAGACAATTTAAGGACAAATCTTATTTTTTATTTTACTACTTTCAAATAGGAAAAAGTGTTGTGGATGTTGATGAAGATGAATTCCAAGAAAGTGAGGGACATACTGATAAAGAAGATAATGAGGATGTGATCGTGCAGTATAATGACGACTCACTGGAGGACCCAATAAGCAGCAATGATGAAGAAGATGATGGGAAGATGATATTGAGGCGGAAATTGCTCCTGACGAGTGACAATATTTAGCTAGATAGCCTAGATTAATACTTTCAGACTTTCAGTCATTTTTGGATTTGAAACTTGTCTCCTTTTTATTTTCATATGCTGGACTCTAGAAACTTTCTTATTTCGTTAATCAATATTGTAACTTTAATGCGAGTGACTTTAATGCAATCTTATTTCTAGCATTTTTATACAAAGTTCTATATTTGAATAGTTTATAACCTAAAAAATGAGGCTTACGCCTCGACCGCCTCGAGGCTTACGCCTCGCCTCATTCACAGGAAACCGCCTTGATCTGCCTCACGTTTTTTAAAACCTTGGTCCTATCATTAGAACAATGTTATCAGAACAAACCCGATGCGTGCTGGATGATGGACCATAAGCATGAGCAGGAGTAGGACGTCGGTTGTAGTGATGGGGTAGTGGTAGAACTAGAAGAATGAGATGTGGAGCTGATAGTAGTGATGGAAGAGGTGGTGGTGTAGACGTTGATGAGGGTGGTTGGCATATGGGTGGTGGTGGAATATAAACCTCATTATCTGAATCTGAAGGTGACAACCGGTCACATGTAGGAAAAAATACATGACAGACTCAAAAATGTAACATCTGCACTAACATAATATCTCCCGTGTAGCGGATCATAACAACGATAACCCTTCTGAGTTTTAAAGTACCCAACGAAGACACATTTGACAGTCCTAGGAGAGAGCTTGTCGATCCCTGAAGATAACTAATGGACAAACGCAACAGATCCAAAAACACAAGGGCTAAGAGAGAACAACTCCTTGTCAGGGAAAACAAGGGAAAAATGAACCTTCTCCCCCAGCACCGACGAGGGCATACGGTTAATAATATAACAAACCGTGAAAACCGCATCATCCCAGAAAGAATGTGATGCAAATAAGATTTCGCGACAATGAAAAAATATTTTAATGGTGGTATTTTCGGTGGAGAAGAAATCAGAGGGGTTGAGAGGAGAAAACTCGTCGGAGAACGAGGGATTTTGAAGAAGAGAAGCGCGTAGATCACGTCAAGGGAGAAGGAATAGGGAGAGGAGATATGAGATAAAATCTCAAATTTAGTTGCAATCTGAACTGTCTAAAACAGTTGCCTACCATCCCCTTTATATAGGAGGATGGGGTTACAAAGACAGAAATAAAATTCAAATTCAAATTAGCTCTAATTGATTTGAATCAAAATTCAAATATACCTCATCTTAATTTGACCCTAATTTTAAATTCGAAATTCAAATTGAAAACATATTAACTAATTTGAGATCATACGCGATCTTTTTATTTAAATAAAAATTGCAACAACTCAATTATTCGTAAATAAAATTAGACTCTAATTAAGAAAACCGAAGTCCTATTTGTTGATTTCGTGTTGCATCAGACACTATGTTGGGAAAAATAAGAGACTTGTTTATTCCTTGTTCCCTAGACTCTCTTATACAGAGGAGAAGCCTATGGGAAAATTACATAAAATAGACAAGAGGAAAAGAAATAGATAAGCGAATACATAAGCATAGAAACATCTTTACAGCTTCAATTGAAGATTCCATCATCTAGTTCTAGTAATCTTGGAGACCCTCATTTTCTGTATCAGCCCTTTTAATTGCACAGCCATCACTAACAAGTGATGTTGGGTTGTCAAACTCTCCTGGGATTACTTTGCAATATTTATAACATAACCGATTTCTTCTCCTCAACGCAAAGTAATCTATCTCGTATACTTTTTTTAATGAAGATATATATATCTAACAAAAAATAGTATACCATCCTTTCCAAAAAAAATCTCATTGCATCCTCTCATCCAATAATTATAAGACAAACAAAATCCAAGCAGACTCAAATTTCAGTAAAGTCACGTCACAACAAACCTTCCAACCAACAAACCCACCATCCGAACACCGAAACAAACAACTTATCTACCAGCACTCCAACAAAAAAGGGTTACCTCGCTACTAGATTACCCCTGCATCCAAATGCAATGGTTGCTGCAGTCGACACTTTAATTTTATTCGTCTTATTAGTTGTGCTCTTATTACGAAGATTGATGTTTGGGATGTAATGATAGGTTAATACATATAAATAGAATATCAGACCGCCATTGCTCCTTCACTTACTTTAATGGTGTTAATTTTTCACTAAGTCAAATTTCATTTAAATATGCACTTTACATGAGAAGAGATTGGAAGAAAGAAATTACCTAAATAACCAGGCAAATGGGAGAGATAGAAAGATGCCCCTGCATCAGGATGAAAGCCAATTTGCGTCTCCGGCATGGCAAAAATCTGCATTTTGTCGCACAAAAACAATCCATAATTCTGAGATGCACATCCTTTCATAAAAATATGAGATGTTCAATTGCCAAATATAAAAATCTCTCAGACTGTCAATAGTCAACCACGTGAAGACGCTTTCTAAAAAAACAACCGGAGAACCCACTTCAATGGCATGTTGGTAGTACAATGTGTCTACAACACAAAGGGCCGTGGTTAAAATCATAGGGCAGGCATTTGTGCATGTTTCCCCCTCCTTGTTCAAAAAAAAACACCCAGACGATATAGTCTTTAAATAAGCATACAGATCCAAACAAATAAGTTGACAGCGGTAGCAGGACTGTTACATATATTCCTTTCGTACTGTAGATCTATTCGTACATTTCATGAATGACAATACATGTTTTTTAAGAAACCATTGCTTGACCACGCATAAGATGGGTATCCCAATTCGTATATAAAATAGTAAACAGGTATACAAAGAAATTTACATAGTGCATCAAAAAGAGCCCTTGCATGCTTAACCACATTCTCAGCATAAAACCTCGTATTTTTTTAAGATCACTCCATTCCTCGCTAGCCAAATAGCTTAAACTCGAGCTAGCACCTGAATCTAGGTAGGTGACCCACTGTAACAACAGTTACAACACTTGATTTTGTATCCTCAACCGTCGCATGACATAATTCCCACGTGTATTTTAAGAAAGATGATAATGAAATATTAAATTTATCAGATGCTTCCCCTTGCAAGTGTGCAGTTTAACAATTCATAAATTTGACAACAGAATTCATCTTGACCTGCTACACCACCAGTGATATCTTGTTATAGAAACTGAAGGGGCTAGAAGACATGATCTTGAATGAAGAAAGTAAATTAAATATGTGAAAGCTTGTATTTGGCGCAAGTACAAAGTAGGAAAAATTTAGCCTCGTAATGAATATTCCACACGCAATATTCCCTTCTCCATGTGGGGTATTTGGAAAAAAGACGTGGCTGAGGTCATGACTACAAAATAGGTTGTTCAAAGGTCAGATCAACGTCATTTTGAAAGGAATCTCATAGATCTGTAATGTGGTATAATTTTCATTTCAGTCGATCATTCGTATTCCCTTTGTTAAGGGTGCCATACCTGAGCAAATCAAGACCTTCAAAATGCATCCAGACTTTCTCCCACTTGATAAAAGAGTATTGCTGAGTGTGAGGTTATGTTTCAACCACTCAGAGGCACACGAGGCTTTTGACTAGTAAGTTCCTCTCTTTGTAACCTTAACCCTAGCCATTCACCTATACAAGGAGTCCTAAGGTAGCATAACATATTTAACTCATTACCTCATCTTTCTCAACTTGATATCAGACAAGGTAGGAAATGTCGATATTGACATCGTATCGATATGGTGTTGATACAACGTTTCGATAATATATCGATGATATATCGCTGAAATATCGCCCATATCGACGACACACTTTTATAAAGGAATGGCCAAAAAAGAAGTATATATCACAATATCGATACCGATGTCAGTCCCATGTCAATAAAGATATATCAGCGATATATTATCGCCGGTATATTGTGATATTTCGTACCCTGGTATCAGACACTGGCCATGGAAGTCTAGGGATACAAAGTTCCCTAAGGTAACATACTAGAATCAAGGCATTACCCCATCTTTCTCAGCTAGTATGATACCCGATGGACTGAAACTAGGCAGAAATATAGCTCTCTTAGTGCATAAATAAGCCATGAGACTGCATGTGAAACAATCAAAAAAAATGTGCAGCCACATTAGTACAAGGACAGCATACCCATCTTTGCATTTTTTTAAGGCCCATCTTTGTATTTTTGAAGTGCAATAATGTTTGCCACGAATCCATGTAGCCGACCCTACTTAATTGTGGGAAAAGGCTCTGTTGTTGTTGTTGTTGTTGAATGATGTTTGTTGTTGTTGTTGAATGATGTTTGTCATGAGAATTTGATTCCATAAAAAATCTGGATACAGGATCTTTTCCATATTATAAGGAGTCCAAGGATCCAAATTGTGGCGGTCGGAAGACCATAGGGAAAAGTAGAGTGAATATCAGTATCAGACAAAGAAACTTGATTATAGAAAACTAAAAGTACATATGCTATCCATTCCTGTAACAAAATCGAATTATATGCACTGTTTCCTACAGCATAATAAGTACGTACAGTTCTGTCAGTAGCAAGACGGAATGTTCCAGGGATTGAAACTCCCCCGCCCCCTCCCATGGTGACACCGTCCAAAATAGCAACCTGCAAAAAGATTACACAATTAACCATCCTGACAAAAACTAAACGGCCTACAGTGAAAGGGGGAAAGGACAGGGCATACAGTTGGGTGAAACCAAGCACCAATAACATATCAAAAATCAAGGCCCTAAATGTCGGTTTCGGTCACCATTTCGGTACCGACCGAAACAGAATTTCGATGGAATTTCGGTGGAATTTCGACCAAATTTCGGTCATTTCGGTCGAATTTCGATTTCGACTGGATATCGATATTCGACAGAAATTCGACGAATTTCGCTGAAATTTGAGGCCATGTCAAAAATAGCCTAACGTCTTTAAAAAATATGGGAGCATAATAGTTCATCCGATTTGCTTAACTTGGACTGTGTTGACACAGAACAATAAAATAGTGTAAATAATGCATATTTTCCATAATAGTGGGTATATATTAATTTGTGGAATGAGAATGAGACACCCAGGTGCTTGGGAGAAATGGCTGAATGGAAGACTGAGTCCCACTATATTTCATCATACTCAATATGTTGATTATGATCTCTTACCCACATCCGCCCATGGTACTAACATCAACATGCACGAAATGTGAAATTCCATTTCAAAATTCTCACTGTTTTCAGTTGAGAATTAAAGAATGATTTATCTCATTAAGAACCCTGGTCCATTTTTTATGTAAGAAAGTTAGTACTGAAGTTATGGGTAGGCTGTTCTCTCTTTTTTGAACTGAATAATGTGTTCACCAAAAAGGTGCACACTCAAAATTTTCTTTACACATTCACATGTTTTAACAATATAGGGATACAAAACAATGTAGTCAACAGGATTACAAGGACCATGAACCCCAAAAAAAATAGTCGACACTATTGCATGATCACATTTTCCACATAAACTCTCTTGCCTAAAGATCACACACGAATTCCTTGCCAACCAAAGAGCTAAAACAACCGTAATAGTCGAGGACTGATCTCCGTCAGAGACATGCAATGTTGCAACAACATAGTCTCAAAAAGCAAACGAGCAATCAGTTGCCACCATAGGGATGCCAAACCTATTTGGCACCTCCCTGAACTTCCCACAAACAAAGAGAAGAGGGTATAAATCGCAAACAAAGAGAAGAGGGTCTAAATATTCAGTTTCTTGTCTTGCAGCATGCACATGATGCAGTATTGCCATGGAAGAGACGAGCAAGCCTAACATTTATCATTAATCCCCCACGTATTAGTAACTAAACGAAATTCCTCACCCAAATTTGTTACCTTCCAGAACCAAAACCGCTTGCACTCTGTCGTGCAACCCCCATTGTCAAAACTATCGCGCAACATAAAACCTTGTAAGCTTTTCTTGACCAAGAACATACCATCACACCAGATCTATAGATCGGGCCTAACAAAGTAGCAGGCATAATCTACAAATGAGTTCATCAAAGATAAAAGTTAAACCACTCTTTGATTAGAAAGACTGGACTAAAAGGTCGAGAAATGTGATTCACCCATCGCAGGCTCCCGCTAATGAGATATTCAGCACAAATGCCAAAGCAAGCAAGTGGGGGAAATGCTTGAATAAGGCTCCCTCCTCATATTCAACAACAACAACAAAGCATTTTCCCACATTAAGTAGACAGCTACATGGATTCTTTGCCTCCATTCCGATCCATCTTGGGTCATTCTCGAGCTTAGACTAAAAAACTAAGATCCCTTCAGATAGTCTCATTCCAACACTTCTTGGGCCTTCCTCACCCTCTCTCGATCGGCTTAACATCCCAAAACTCGAATCTTCGAATTGATGCATCGGCCGACCCCCTTTGCAAATGGTCAAACCATCTTAAGCGATTTTCTCTCATCTTATCCTCTATCGGAGCTACACCAACTTTCCTCTTGATCGTATCGTTCTGAATCCGATCATTACATGTATGAACACACATCCACCTTAGCATTTTCAATTCTGTTATTGCCATTCTCGGCACATGTATATGGTTCATAGGGCAACATTCAAATCCATAAAGCATAGCAGGTTTCGCGTCTGCATTGTAGAAATTTCTTTTCATTTTCAAAGGAAAATTCATATCCAACTATCATACAAAAATGTAAGGCCACAAAAATCACCCCAAAACGATCGCGAAGAAGGCAGGACATCTGGTAACATCGAGCGGATACTCCTACAAAACATCGATGGAGAATCACCCACCATCATGGGAGTATAAAGGCTGATTGAGACCCCAAATATCTTATAAACCAAAGGGCAAAGCAGATCATTGTTAACCCCAAATGCAACAAATCTGTTTACAAAAAGATGGGTCTTATTCATTTCCTTAAGCTTAAGAACACTGAACCCACCATCCTCCTTCGACAAGGAAACTGCTTCCCAACCAACCAATGGGATACAATGGAGTCACCAGACGAAGGCCAAAAATATTAACACATGAATACTGGTCTTCTTCTTATAGCAGTTGGAATAAGTCTGAAAGAAAGGAAAAAGGCAAGGATGGTTGAGAGTATGGATTTAAGCATGAAGATTTTCAACAAGCCAATATATTCCCCATCTTATTCACCAGAGGGAGCCAATTAGATTGTCGAAGCCTGTCAAATGCAAGTGGCTGCTAGGTAAGGCAACGGAAATGAGACTCGGGGAGACCACAACTAAGACTCGCAACAAGAAATCTCCTCAGGGCCTAGACCTATAGGTATTGACGCGGTCTTGCCCCTATTGATCATGTGCCCCGAGATCTCACCGAAAAGATCAAGGATCAAAGACATGTTTCTATCAATGGGCACCCTAACTTCCGCAAAAAAGATTATATCATCTGTATAATGCAAAATAGTTATAGAAATCTCCTTCATATATAACCAGCACGAATGCCTCCTCTAATAGAAATTGGTAGATCTTTCGTTAGAATAATCACACTGAAATAGGAAATTTGACACTCTCTCAAGTTGGTGCGTAAAACTTAACTGAGCTCAACTTGGAGCAATACTGCTCAAATTGATTCTTCGAAATATCCTTTCTAAAGAGGCATGACGTTTGATCTTCTGGATGAACTAAAAGTCTAAAAAGGTATTATGCATACCTTGTGAATCATGTATCGCATATAATTACTATCAACTTTAATGAGTTTTGCCCATTCATTTAAGGCCAAATTGTTGGCTACAAACATGGCAACTTCATTATCGCATCTTGGTTGTCCAACAACTTAGAGGTGGAGGTCACTCAAGACCAAACTCACACACATCAACTAGGCACCACTTTGGACCAAAGCTTTGTATTTAGCTTATGCATTCGGTCATGTCACTACAATCCACATTTATTCCTCCAATTAACCCGACCACATAAGTATATAAACTTGTAGATTTCTTCCATATGGGCATCCGACATAATCAGCATCGGTAAAAGCCATGACCAAGTGCTTACATCCTTTTGAAAAGAAAAATCCCTTCCCACGACATGAATTGGGGTACCTGAAAATCATCATATTCAGAAGCGTGGCAATATGTTGTCTCATCTTTATAGCAATATGTTTTTGAATGGGTCTCTGATGGAGATTCATCTCATCATTTCTCAAAAAAAGTATCTCATCTTATTTCATGACGAGTGATATTGATGTCTAGCAACAAGCAAAAAGTCTGCATCTTTAAAACGTATTCTTAGATCCATGGGGAAGGAGAATGACTTGGTTTCAAACATCCCAGTTTCATGCAACAAATTGGTAATATTCTTCATTAGGACATAATTATCCCTTATTTATTTTTCGCAACTTCTACTCCAAGAGTTTGAAACTCCACAACTCTTTCATTACAAACTTATCCACAAGGATTCTTTTCATATAAGAACTGCCAAATTCATCATTCCTCATTAGTATAATATCAGGGTAAAGGAGTTATTGCATCAATGGTCTACCATCCTGATGGAGATGAGCAATAGTTGCGATGGATATGACGAACCTTGCTCACATTCTTCTCTATGAGTACATACCTTGTAGATTATCCAACATCTCTTTATCAATAAGGTAATATATAATCCCATCCATGATCCTCAGGATAGTGAAGGTCATGATCCACGAACTGTCGCATTGTCAATTTTCCATGTCGCTCATTGTCACTTATCCATATCGCTTGTTTTGCCATACATACTCTGATTTAGAATCTATGTTGTGAGAATATGTTCATTGTATTTTTTAAAGGAATAAACTCATTGTATCGCACTTCTACCGCTGAGAAAAAGAGACAAGACAAGTGAGAAAAATCTAAGTCACCCAACTTCATGACACCAAAGAATAGGTGTAGTTTAGATGGGGCTCTCATCACCATAAGGAGGCTATGCACCTCCTTTGGTATTGAAGGCCATGTTCTAGCAATCACCCATATCGGATTAAATGAAGGATACGAATCACTTCATGCTACATCTAGAGAAGATTTGGATCAAAGGAATCTCATGAGAAAACTAATAGCACCAATGGAACATGAATAAAGAAATGATTTGTTTAAAGGTATATGCTCCAGGACCAGGAGTTTACCAGAAAAGTTGTCAGAGATGAAGATGGTCCAATGGTGAAAAAAATGATATCGAGTTTACATGTAATTCATTCCAATATAGTAAAAGTTTACATGTAAGTCATTCCAATATAGTGGTCTCCCAACCAAACCAAATGTCAAAACATTGTCGACTGCTCATACTAATAAAAGCGATGACGTCGCCTAAGTTGGTCGTCAAGATCACAATGCAACTCGTCAACCATAAAGGATGGTGGGATATGTTCCCCTTGACGCCACTCCAATAAGAGGGTTATGCCTCTAATATTATCTTTATGATGGTTTCTATGCTACAGCCATTGTTGCAATAATTGAGCGACTAACCCGATTAATCGATCTGATTACTCGAGTCGGTCATGTAACCGAGTCGACTAGGCCAAATCGGTCTATAGTCGGGTGAGCCCGATTAATCGGGTGAGTACTCAGCTCAATCGGCTGATTTTTACTTAGAATTTTCTGAACGAAATGGATACTGACGAGCCTCGATAACCGACTGACATGATTACTCATTTGACTTTAGTGGGGCTTACTGTTAAACAATAGGCCTCCCACCTAAGGGCTTCTACACGCGAGAGCTCCCAAAATCTTTGCATATCGCCTGGAACCAAAGATGCTACATTGTCGAGCGTCGCCAGGACCTGGGAGGCCTCCTGATGTTGCTCTGACCCTCTAACGCCTCGCCAACCACTGCTTCTCCCCCTCCTTCGTGTCTCTCCAGTTCGTGTCCTAACTAGGTTTTTTTATTTCAAGAATTGTGTATATGTTTTGGTACGTGATGTTGCATAGCTTTTGGTTGGTGATCCCTAGCTTTTGATTGATGTTGTGTGTTGATTTGGGAACATTTATTTTGATGATTTGTTTGCATAATGATGTTGCCTAGCTTTTGGGAAAGTTTTTTTATGCTGCCTAATTTTTGGGAAAGTTTATTGTGATGATTTGTTCGCATAATGATGAATTACTTATTTAAGAATGATTAGGCTGATGATTTGTTTTCTAACTATGGATTATTAGCAAATAGGTTGAGTTACTTGAGTTTGAAGCAAGAAATTTGTTTGATGCACAAATGCATGTCCCTAGATTTAGTTTGATGCAAGAATGCATATCCATATAAGTTGAGTTATTTAAGAATGGATATCATGGGATAATATATAATTCTCTGGAGCATGCATATCCCCGTATTTTGTTTGATGCAAGAATTTTTTAGAAGTACATAGGATTTGAAGTGATAATATATTGTTGAGTTACTTGAGTAATTGATTTTAATATTTTATAATAATTGATTTTAAATGTTAGTAACTTGCTTATGTACTTAGTTCAAGTGTGTTCACTTATGAGTTCGTAACTATGTACATGGCTACACCCCCGATGAATGTCGCTTCCGGTAGCGACTCATCTTTTTATATGCCACTGGGATCAAGCGATCATGCATGGCAATATGATTACCTTTCAAATCATACGGATTCATATACGGTTACTTGCATATTGTGCAAAAAGGTTGTCAAGGGAGAAGTGTATATGTTCAAGCAACATCTAGCATACCGAAGAGGCAACATGGTCAAGGTTGCAGAAATCGGTAGTCGATATTCGGTCGACGAGGTCACTGACTAAGGATTAATCAGCAGTCGAGCGACTAATCGGATTTAGTCCGTCATTAGATGGCTTTGAATTTTTTTAATTATTTTAAATATATAAATCATTTTTTATACATATATTCTTACATAATTGCAATATAAATCATTATTATACATATATTTTTATGTGTTTTTATAGATTTGTACATATTCTATATTATCATAATGAAACAAAAGGAGTAATTGACTTTAAATACAACATTAAGCATATTGGAATAAGTTTGATTTAAAAAAACAAAAAATAAAAAAAAACCTTTATGTAAAAGTCGATCCACTACCGATTAGTCGGGTTGACCGACTAATGGTCGATTAGGCCTAATCGAGTTGGCTACCCCCTCCCCCCAACTCGACTAGTCGGCCCGACTTTTACAACAGTGAACATGGTTGCATGTCCCAATGTGGATGAGGAAACGAAGAACATGATCGTGTACCTTGACGGTGTTACCAAAAGAAGAGTTATAAAGTCGTTGATGTTCAGGAGATGAGAGAGGAGAAAAACATCACTAGAGATGCATGTTCGGTGAAGAGATCGTGAGTTTCCGACTCATTGGAGCAGATGATGTAGTAGAATGGTCATCACATCATATGACCATAAAGGATGCGTTTTCCGAAGACCATAGAGAAAGGTTGCCTCCTATATATGCAACTGGGTATATACATCGACAATTCCTTTCAATGCATTGACGACAAAGCCATTCATGCAGATGGTGGAGGCAATTGGAAAGTACAGCCTTGAACTAAAGACTCCCACAAGGTATGACATCAGTGGTCCATTTCTAAAGAAGGCGGTGAAGAAGACGCATGATAACTTACAATAACATCAAGATACGTAGAAGTCAACGGGATGCTCTTTGATGACCGATGCGAGAACAGATATACAAGGAAGGAACATCATCAAATTCTGTGTCAATTGCACCTTGGATGCTTCATTTTTGGCGTCCATAGATGCCTCAGATAAAACTCACATTACGGAATGCATCTTCAAGCTGGTGAAGGAGTGTATGAATGATGTGTGAGTGGAAAATGTGGTTTAGATTTTAACGGATAATGCATCTGTCAATATAGCAGTGGGAAGATTGTTGCTTACAAAATATCCGCAGATTTAGTAGACTATGTGTGCCACGCGCTCCAATGATCTTACTTTGGAGGAGATAAGCAAAGATACGAAGGTGAGGAGTGCATCAAAAGCGAAGAGGCTCAGGGTGTTCATTTTCTCACACCAAAACTCTTACCTTGATGAGTAAGTTCACTAACAAGAGGGACATTGCAAGGTCATGGCAAACAAGAATTGCAACCACTTTCCTCACTCTTGAGAGCTTCAACGAGAAAAAAGCCAAGATGAGGTTGATGTTCTCTTCAAAAGAGTGGAGGAACTGCAAATGGTATAAGATCAAGAAGAGAGAAGATGCGAGTTCCATAGTCTGCAGCCTTACATTCTGGAACCACACCGCGCATGCTATCCGAGTTTTCACACCTTTGGTTTGTTTATTGAATGTATTTGATGCAGATCGGCATCCATCCATGGGCTTTGTCTATGGAGGGCTTGAGGAGACCAAGCGATAGATATTTGCATCTTTCAATGGTGTGGATTTGCCTTACATATTTTTGTGGATGTTGTTACCTCCAAGACCACATGAAGGCTTGATATTCCATTGCACCTAGCAACTTATTATCTGAACTTCTTCTCAAAAAAACTTGTTATTTGAACATATTTTTTCTACACAATCTCATGGTGATCAGCATATTGTGGTGAGGAGAGGTTTTAAGGATTGTCTAGAAAGATCCTATCCAGATATACAAGATGCAATCACTAGGGACAAGCTTCCAGCATGCAGACTTGGTCACAGAGATTTTGACAAGTCATTAGTGTGAGACAAAGGATGACAAATGATGGTAATTACGATCCAGGTATATCGTCATTGTTTTCAATCCATGTCATTCGAAACGTCTTTTATTTTATTACTTTAATTAATTCTCTATTTTAATAGCTAATTGGTGGTATCATCATGGAGATGACAAGCATCATTTGAAAGTCATGGCCATCAAACTCTTGAGCTTGATGTCTTCGTCCTCTGGATGTGAGCGTAACTGGAGTACATTTGACTAGGACTCCAATGACCCACCCAATTGGATTATTAATAGTAAAAAATAAAACATTAATAAATATAAATTTGCAATTTTACTTGTATTTTGACCTTCAAATCCATGCCAAGAAGAGAAATGTGTTGGAAATGAATATGTTGAATGATCTTGTGTGTGTGTTTCACTTCCAACCTGCGGGAACGTCGAGTTTGGAAAGAAAGAGATCATCTTTCGTCTCGTGATCGTATACACTAGGATGAATGGACTAGAGATGTCAATGCTCGGGACGAGGAGGTTTTTCCAGGTTCTGGATTAACTTGAGGTATTATAGCACATGCTAGTGGTGTCGAAGAGAATTTGAAACCAAGAAGGAGACAGCGAGGTGAACGTGGCCACGGAGCTTCATTTTCGAGCTCAAATGTTGTGCTAGTGAATGAGGATGAGTTACATCTTGAAGACCTAGAAGAAGAAGACGAAGATGATGATGACGATGATGATGAAAAGCTTGAGTTGGATGATGACATTGATGAGGACGAATGACTTGTGTCACTTGCTCCGTGAATTATTTTTGTTTTAATACGTTGTATTTGTTTTAGAACATTAGCTTGTGTTATGTAGCAAACATTTTGTTCTTAACTTGCTCCATATTTTCTTCTCTTGCTATAATTGCTCCTTTTTTTAAGCTCTTGTAGACAATATTGTAAAAGTCGCTCGACTGGCCAGACTAGTAGGTCTGACTAGTCTAGCCAGTGGGGTGGTCGACCGAGTACTGACTAATTCTAACTAGGCAAACTAGTCGGTCGATTTTTGCTTGGAGATACCATATTTTTTATTTTTTGCTTTTTTTAAAAGCAAACTTTTTATAAAAAAAAGTTAATGTTTTATTTAAATTCGATTACTTCTTTATTTCACTATGATAGTATAAACATCATGGCCTCAAATTTCAGCGAAATTCGGTCGAATTTCTGTCGGATATCAATATCCAGTCGAAATCAACATTCGACCGAAATGGCTGAAATGACCGAAATATGGGGGTCCTCGTACAAAAAATGACCTAAATAATCGAAATTTCTATCGAAATTCGACCGACATTCTGTTTCGGTCGATCACCGAAATGTTGACCGAAATCGATATAGGGCCTTTATAAGCATGTACAATATCTATATTAATATTATGTATAAAAATGACTTGTATATTTAAAATAATCAAAAATTCAAAGCCAAATAAAGCCTGACTAAATCCGAATAGTCGCCCGATTGCTGACTAATCCTTAGGCAGTGACCCAACCGACCGAGTACTGACTACCAATTTTTGCAACCTTACTTGTAGATATGAAAATTGCTAAATCTATGCAATGTTGATTAATCATTAGTCAGTGACCCTGTCGAGCGAGGACCAACTACCGACTTCTACAACCTTGGCTACAACCTTAGGATGGGTCAACGGAACACTGTCATTTAAAGTAAAAATATATATACACTATGCAAGCGTATTTAGTGAAGAACAAAAATGAGAACTAGGAGGCAACGATCACCTTACTAGGGTTGCCAGATCTACTACCAAGTTGAGAAATAAGGAATAACTTATTCTCATTAAAGATCTTAATCCTCTCTTATATAGTGAAACTACGGGAAAAGTTCAAGACGAACCCTTCTTTAAAATAAATTAACAACAAAATAAAAAATAACCAAACTGAAAGGGAGAAATTCAGCATTGCTTTTGAACAAGAAATATGATAATAAAAAAGATTACAAAGACCAATGTACAAGGTAGTGAAAGTTGGCAGTCGGGACTCGATCGGTCGAGTCATTGATTAAGGATTAATCGACAGTAGGGCAACTAATCGGATTTAGTCAGACTTTACTTGCTTTTGTATTATTTTTTCATTATTAGAAATATATAAATTATTTTTTACATGTATTCTTATATATCTACATACATTTGTACATTTTGAATATTATCGTAATGAAATAAAAGAAACAATATAGCTCCAATCGAACATTGAGCATTTTAGATTAAGCTTGCTTTAAAAAAACAAGAAAAGAATAAAAATTGTTCAAAAAATCAACCGACTAGTGACCTCTTAGTCTTGGTCAAGTCGTTTATCCCCCCAACTCGACTAAATGGACTGATTAAATAGTCCAGTGGGTCATTTTTCACAACTATGCCAGTATACAACATGGGCCTTCCTCTCATGAACAATTACAAAAATATCTATCTTCAAGCAAACATTACTTTCCAAATCAACCTGCAAATGCATGTGAATTCTCTCGTTTGGATGTTGCATATGGGTGCTCCACTCACACTGCAACATCCTAAATGCTCCCACCTTCCTATCTTCAACGATCCAAAACAGAGGTAAATTCCTTAGTAGTGTACTTGAAGAACATAACTCCTTGAATATGGTCCCAAAAATGTTAATTCCCTAAATAGTGTACTCAAATCGCATGGAATCTATGCGATATACATATCACATATATATAATGTGACATTTGTACAATAATAAACCAATGTTGACATTTTTTGACATTTAATAATAATGAAACTTGCATGGTTCGCATATATAAAATGTGATAATTGTACAATAATAAACCAATGTTGAAATTTTTTGACATTTAATAATAATGAAACTCGCATGGAATCTACATGATATATAAAATATGAAAATCACATTTTTTACCATGCGATATAGCTTTGTTTGACCGTTAATAATATATGGATGTTGCTTGTCTTATATGCAAAATACATAATGCATTTACACATGCGATTTCACTACATTACTCAGCGAATTATCATTTTTGGAACCATATTTGAGGAATATGTTCTTCAACTGCACTACTAATGAATTTATCTCATCCAAAACACCTGCAAAAAGCCTAACATGAGCCAAAATCTATGGACACAACCAATGGTGTAAAATTTTGATCAAATAAAACCCAAAGAAGATACATGAAGATCCAAAGAAGCTAGTAAGGTTACTTTCGTGGGTCTATATTCCATTTAATCTTATTCCTCAAGCTAAGAATCCATAATACAAACCCTTCTAGCATCAAAATTCAAAATAAATCCAAATGAACATGGATGCCTTCTTCATACTAGCAGCTTTCTAACCAACAAAACATGTAGCCAAAACCTGAAACATGTATCATCACCCAGGCTACCACAGAAAAACTAAGCTACCAAGAGCAGTATGCCTACAATGCCATTCCAAAATTAAGAATTTACCCAAGCTACCAAACATCACATGACGTGAACACCAACCTTTTTTCTACCCAATCTTTTACCGAACACGGCCCCAGAGCACTCTATTAACAAGATTTTGCTCAAAAGGTCGAACTCCATGGTATTTCTTTTGTGAGCAACACTTAATTCAGGGTCAATATATGCAAACACTCGCACTAAATTGGAAGGCGAAGCAAACTCACTAAAAATAAGTTGTTTCCAAGTTAATGATAGGTGATTTGTTAAGCTTGAATTTCATCCATTGCACTTTATTGCATATTCTTTCACATAAATCATGATTTGCATGAAACCGTCGTAAAGGCTAGCTATTTACTTCTACCTGTGTTAGTTCAGATAACTCCAATTTTCTCGTACAAACCAAAACTTCCATAATATAGAACTAACCTAAATACAGTCATATTGCCATAAGATATTTGTATTTGCTTAAAATGGTGCAATATGAATTAATCAAATCACCATTGTAAAAGTCAGCCAACTAGTCAAGTCTGGGGGGTAGCCGACTCCACATAGGCCTAGTCGACCACTAGTCAGCCAACCAGACTAATTGGACTGACTACTCGGTCGATTTTTACATAGAGATTTTTTATTTTTTACTTTTTTTAAATGCGAAGTTATTCGTATATGCTTAATATTACATTTAGTGTCAATTAGTTCTTTTGTTTCATTATGATAGTATAGAAAATGTACAGATCTATTCAAATATAATATTCTGATATGCTTAGCTTAATATTACATTTAGTGTCAATTACTTCTTTTGTTTCAATATGATAGTATAGAAAATGTACAAATCTATTCAAATATAAGAATAATATAAAAATTGATTTATATATTTAAAATAATTAAAAAATCAAAATCGACTAATGATCGATTAAATCCGATTAGTCGTCCAATTGTCGATCAATCCTTAGTTTGCGACCCTACCGACCAAGTACCGACTAGGCGACTACCGATTTCTGCAAGCTTGAATCAAATTATTTTGTTTATTTGATATGCAATAAAAAAGAAAGAAGTCCTCCAGTTTATGACTTAGACTCGGAGTGCTCAATTTCTAGTATAAATATAAACACAAAGGAAGATGCCTGCAAGTCTATTAAAAAAATAAAACACTTGCAAGGTTATACAAAAAGGGTGATAGAATAAACAGGAATTTCTTCGCAAGGACAATAAACAGGGTTTTGCATGTCATCAGAATAAATATCAATAAGGGATATGCAGTTTGATCATCATAAAATTATACCAAAGTACCACTTGTTGTATCTATCAAAGTTTAGGTTCCTGGGTAAAATTGCCAGCACTGATCATAATGTCTCTGTAAATATGAATAAATGTCGAGAATTAAATTTTCACTTGCTGGCACAGAATTGGGTGTGCAAACAATTTCGTGAAACATGTGTGCATGTGTACTTTGAAAGGGTGAGGATGTCTCCGCCCAAGAAAAGAAATAACTCACATGTGGCTTCAAATATGTTCCAAGAATATAAATAAATTTGTACAAGCTCCTGAAAAAGTTCTTGCAATCTTCAATCCATCCTGTGTAAGAAAATAAACATGTGCATAAGAGAATGGCAAACATATGCATAAAAGAAATATAGTCTAAATGAGACAAATTTCGATTTAAAAAGACTAACTGCATACAAAGTTCATCAGGACTGATAAATTTAAACTCTTTAATACATCGTGTTAATTCACTTCAAATTGGAATGAAGGCAGATAGACAATTGAGTGGGTAAATTTTGGTGGTCAGGTCGCATAGAGATTCTATTCCTAACAAATAAATCCATAAAACATGAACACGAAAAACATTTAAGTTATTTATAGTAACAGCAGGGGTTGCATGAGCCAGTACCCATAGAAGGCATATCATGATGTACACTCTCTTATTATAGGATATGTTGACTAGATGTCCATCCCAAGAGCAATGAAGGTCAGTCATACCCTAAGGCACATACCTCTTATACATAGACATAAATAATGGATGTGCCTATATCCATAATCACATGATCAGTTAGGATAAGTAGGAATCAACAGTGTTCAGCAACTGGCACTTAATAAAGTAATACGCAGAAGGATATCCTTAAAATTAAAGAATCCATACCTTCATTTATCAACCGATAGAGGGCGACAATATCCCCACCAGCACAAAATGCTCTGCCACTGCCCTTCACATATTGGAAAGAAACAATCATAGTAAGGTAGGTGGAGAAATTCCAGAATAAAAAACAATTCATGGGCTTTAAAGCTACACCACCACCCATACAAATTAAGATGTCAAAACAATAAGTGCACTAAGTTAGAAGGCTCCTAAATTATTTGAGGCAAGAAGAGACAAAACAGCAACGACTTGATCGAAACGAGGATACAATTATTTAAAAAAAAGTAAAACTTGCTTAGATCATGCAGTTTAGTTGCTTTGTGTAAAGAAGAAAACTGCCATTATTTAAAGTTTGGAAACATCGTCATCCACAAAGAAATAAATGTACAGTAACTTGTATCTTTTTGTTGTAAGTTTTGATGTCAAACAAGAAAATAGAAAATGAAAGCTTAATATTTACAAAAATATCATGTAAGTTTACAATTATAATGATAAACAAAAGCTTACACGTTTATGTGATGCGCATATAAGTGTGCATGTGTGAGTAATAATTAATAGACTGGTTCTAACTTATAAAATCTGAATTGTATCAGTTGCAGGATATAACATATAATTTAACATGATATAACATATAACTAAACTATGGAGCTCAAGTGCAGATATGACATCAAATGACAAGGTGTGTGTTAGATTTGACCATGAATTGCCTTAGACTTGTGCTAGGCAACCCTTGAAGATCCCATCTTGTGTGGGTACTTGATAACACAAGTTGATCGAATTAACTGCTTTATCGCACACAGAAAAACTCAATGAATTCATAAACAAAAGTTCAAATAGGGATCACAGATAATCATTATTGTAAAGGCATAAATCCGGGCGATTTTTTGCATGATAATATTTATAGTTCAGTTCTATCTACCGCAACATTCTTGATAGTTGGCTAATAAAGTCTGGCAGAAATATAAACAACAATATTGTGTTTTTTGAAAGTTTTTATACCAAGATATAGTTATTGAGTTTCAGTTCTATCTACCAGCACATATTCAATGACATTTCACTTTGTCAGTTCATTGATATCCATCCATATGTAACTCTCAGAAGGTTGAAAAAAAGCATCCACTGTTACTTGAAAATGGCCCGAGCCAGTGCATGATGGAACATATCTCACGGATAACCTATGCAAGTAAACTAAACCTCTCTAATGGCTGCTTAGATTGTTAAGCACTATGCGAAGCATTTCATGCGAAAAACTGTGCATGTTGAAAAGTTTAAATATTTACCGAAATGCCATACACTTTTCTATTAATTGATAATCAAATTAAGATTTTTTTACAGCATTAGCAAGCACTCAAACATCACAGCCTACACGTAGCTTTGCTAGTGGCCAGCTCCCGTAACTGATTGACCGCAACTCACCACCACCAAACTTTATGAATTAAATAAAGATGGAACTTGCCTTCATCATCACAAATCCAATATCAGGATTCTCCTCCCAGCTCTCGTACAACTTCGTCAGACGGTTCTCCTAAAAGTTAAAAAAAACAAAAACATCATCAAAATCACCGTAACCAAGCGTAACCCACAAACCCATTACCATGGCGGTCGTCAGGGCATTGAGCGAAGCGGGCCTGTGCAGCACCACCGTCCTCGACGCAGTGCCTCCCTCCACTAGAACCTACAAAAAACATCGTATTTTTTCCGCTTGCCCATTTCGTCGAACACCTTGCGGTCACCACAAAACATTAAAAAAATCAGAAACCCACCTGATCATCATCGTGGGCAGCGCTCGGGTGCGCTGTGGCGGTGCTGAAGCGCGCGAGGGACCGCGCGGCGCGCCTCCCCGACGCGAAGGCCCTCAGGCTTTGCATCTCTCCTCCTCTTATGCAAATTGGCACCACTGCTCTCTCTCCCTCTCGATCTCTCTCCCTCACTTTATTTCTGCTCGATGGGACGCGATTCCGTGTCAAAGCGAGGTTTTTGGGTGTGCGGGAGTAGGAGGGTTGTGGTGCAGTGTGCCGCGGGAACCGTTTTGAAAATGAGTTACGGTGTCATTCGGCCATCAGCGTGAATCATGTATCGTAAATCGATGCCACTAGATACGCTTTTAATAGTATCTATTTTATGTCGATTTTCTTTCTTTACTATTCAATTTTAAAATGAATATAAATATAAATATTATTTGATAAAAGGGATTGGGAAGTATGCACCAAGATGCATGTAATTTTACACACATTGGATCTTATATCTTCCACGATTTTTAATTTTTTGGAAAATATCGTCATGTATATTCATCTATATATCCCTCCATTATGTCATTCGAATTTCGTCAGAAACAGAGACTCCTATGTCATCCATCTAGAACATGTAATTCTAACAGTCTTAGAATTAATGTAATCAACCTGTTCTAGATAGAGGGCATGTGAGTCTCTCTTTCTGACGAAATTCGAATAGTATAATGGAGGGATATAGAGATGAATATACATGATGATCTTTTCAAAAAAAGGTAAAAAATGTGGAAGATATAGACCCTGGTGGTGCATGCTCCCCAACCCCTTGATAACATAGTTGTATATGCATATATCTATTTGTTCTTAGTTAATAACACAGTTGATTAAATAGCTTTATGTATTGTTTAATCATATTTGATATTGTTATTAAATAAATATTTTTTTATATTTTTGCATCTCTTAATTTCTACAATATCAGTTGCGTCCCCCTCTTTTTTGAATATCAGTTATGCCCCTACATTTTTGTAATTTTATCACTTGTGCACCTCAGGTTAATTACTGTACATCCACGTCCTAGGTGGACGTTAACTTTTGGACACAAAGGTAATTAGAAAGAATACCTATGGTAGGTGTATCGTCACCTCCTCTGACCCCCTTCTTCTATGCCCCACTCCCCTTACATCCTTCCTCTGTCGCCCCTCACCTCTTTTGCTTCCCTCTTCCAGAAAAAGCTATAGTGAGGTCAGGCGAAGAGACCTTGAGTTTGAGGTAGGTGACTTTGTATTCCTCAAAGTATTGTCTACGATGGGAGTTCAGAGGTTTGGCTTGTGTGCGAAGTTAGCACCCAGATTTGTGAGTCCCTTTGAAATTATTCAACAGATTGGAACAGTTCCATATAGACTTGCACTTCCTCCACATCTTTCGGCAATACATGATGTTTTTCATGTATTATTGATAAAGTATATTAAAGATCATGAGCATAAGACAAGCTGTGATGATCTGCATGTTGAGCCATACTTGACATACCTTGAAATACATGTGCATATACTAGACATGGATATCGAAAAGTTAAGGAATAGAGAGGTACCTCTAGTTAAAATATTGTGACGGAACCAAGAATTTGAAAAAGCCACATGGGAACCTAAGATAGATATGAGAGAAAAATATCCCGACTTGTTTGAATGGCAACACTATGTATTGTGTATATCTTCATTATAAATGAAATGACGTTCATTCTCTTTAAGGTTGTTCTGATTTTAATCCTCTTTAAGGTTGTTATGTCTGCATTTTAAGTCTCAAGGACAAGACTTCTTTTAAGGTTGTTATGATTGTAAAGCCTTGAACTTGGTGTCCCTTGAATCATGTATCGTAAGATCTGTCTCGACGAGAGGAAACCAACGGAATTTGTTTCGTGTGAATCGGACTTCATTTGGAATTGTTATGATTATTGGAAGAAAGATAAGTAAGGAGACTTAAGATATCATTAGCTCTTAATGATCGTCATTAAGACTAATTAAACATGATTAAAGAAACTAATGATGGATCGAAGATCGTTAGTGATTATTAACTAACGAATACTAATCGATGGTTTGCTAAAGCTAAGTGTAAACTGTGAAGGTAAAATCACAATTAGTAAAAGTTAATCATAACACTAATTATGCGTTATTTATTAGCGAATCTAGAATCTTCTGGATAGTTCTAACTTAAGTCCTAAGTTTTGGATAAGCTTTGACCAAACCTATGGGCCAAAATCATGGATCGCTAACCATGGTTAAGGTCTAAACCGTGGTTTACTAACATGATTAGCAGTTTTCTGAAGCCTATAAATACCCAGCCTACCCATTCATTCTCTATGATTTCAACTACCACCACCACTCTAAGGGATAGGGTTGAGATGTCAGTAGGATGAGTGAGAGGCGGGGAAGGAGCGCTAGTGAAGCGCTGCCGGGAGAACGAGGAGGAGTAATATACGATCCTCTCCTGATTGGTTTTGTAAATATGAGCTAATATTTTTTATTCATCTTCTTTTTCCAGCTTAATTTCGATTCATCTTCCTTTTCAATTTATTTCTATTGTAGTTCGAAAAGAAATCTGTGTAACACCCTACTTAGGTGCGATCAGTTATGCATGTCAGTGAACCCTGTGACTCGTCACACCTTCACTCACCTAATACGCGTGGTGTCTACCGATTTTCCATCTCTTGCTATTTGATTATATTCTTTCAGTTTCATTGTTGTTTTCCTCTTGGTGATTCTATAGAGGAAATTCTTTCCATTTTTCTTTAAAAATATATCATGATATTAGGGGAAACTCTGTCGAAATTTTCATAGAAATATATCCCGGTATAAGGGAAAACTCTACCTAAATTTTCATAAAAATATGTCCCGGTATAAGGGGAAATTCTACCGAAGTTTTCTTAGACATATCACCCTGTATAAGGGGATGCTATGTTGAGATTTCAAGGGAAAATATGTTCTTCGTGTTCTTTGTGTGTTCTTTGCATTCTTCATATTCTTCATTTGTTCTTCGTATTCTAGGCACATTCTTAGCATTTTGATACAAAAATAAAAGTTAATCATTTCATGAGTTGTCAATCATCCTTTCTGAAAATGATTCTCGATAAAGTATTGCATACACGAGAGAGATTTAGATTAGGTAACGAAGTCCTTGGATTATTAGGGCGATATTGGATTTCTCATAGCGAGTACTATTCCTGTTGATGGTTGGTTCAATTAATGATGGGTCAACATCACCTTAGGGATGGTAGGCTCGGGTGTTAAAGACCGAATTAGGAGATGCAAGTTGGACTTGCAAGGTGGAATGAGTTCCCGCTTCTTTTTATTGGAGTTACAGATTCTCGTATTATTGGGATGTTGTAAAGATAAGGAAGGGCATCCCATATCTTACTTGAGATATAATGGTAAGTATGTCTCTTACATTGAAAGTGATTAAGGGAACGAAGTTTCATTTTTGACAAGGCAAGACAACTTTGATATAAAAACTTCTAAATCAAAGTAAAATACGTGTGTATATATACACTTATGCAAATTTCTTATTTCAGATAAATCCTTCACTAAACCCACTCAATACTATACTCAATAATAACCAGTAAAATATCATGGATTGGATCCATGATCAAGATATTGTACTTGCAGTTGGACACATAATGTATGTGGTTGCAATGTGCATGTTTCCTCATAAGAATGACGAATGAAAATTAAAGAGATAATAGGACTACAATCCTAGGGTTTGTATGTCTCTATAATCCTGATCTCTCATTGAATGTACTTTGGAAGTGACATGTCGATGATGATTGTAATTGTCAAATAATCCTTAAAAAATCTAAGAAGATGATTTGACAAACATATGTGCTCTTGACATTTAATCATGAGTGGCATGGTTCTCTGCATCATGCAGAATGGTAGCTTTATAAGAGATGATGTATTCAAAATGTTTGAATACCTACCTGAACCAATGTTTTAAGAGTTAAGATGTATGTAATGAGTGTCATCATTCATGAAGCTTCATAATTATCACATTGTATGAATTGAATGAAGCATGTATAAATGTTGAAATACTCTTGTATTGAAATCTTTTGAATTAAACATAAGAGGCCATTTGTCTTAAGCAATGGTTGTTTATAGATGAAAGGAGCGCAGTGGAAGCATGGGTCAGACCCAAGATAAGAAGGATAATGATGAATCCCCATTCATTACGCTTTATTCTTTTATTTTAGCTATTTTTCTTGGTAAAACACCATGCACATGATTGTAAATACAATAAATTGTCAATAAGCATGCATTTGTTAATATTCAATAATTAGCATGCATTTGTACAAAAATAAAAGAGTAAATAAATAAAGAAAAAAAAGAAGGAAATATTTAGAATAGATATTGAGTGATCTAAACCCAAGAGAGGGCCCAACATGGGCCTGATCACCAAATAAAATAAGTAGATAGAGATAGGGCTACTCATCCTTGTACATATCCCCTATATATATGTATATACATAATTTATTTTCTCAAAAATAAAAATAAAAATGTGTTTATATTATCTTGCATATATTTCTAAAAATAAAAAAAATGAGAAAAATAAAATAAAGCCAAAAATAAAATACTTTCTCTCTCTACATTGTACATACCATGTATATAGGAATAACATCACTGTTTATTTCACCCTTGTAAATAAATAACAAAAATAAAATAAAAATTATTCTATATCCCAAATTTTATGTTATAAATAAAATATAAAATTAGATTAATTATACAAAAATAAAATAATAAAAATAAAAATAAAAAATACATAGATATTTTATACATGTATATAATATTATATTATGTATATAACATAATTTATTTTTCAAAAAAATAAATAAAAATCACAAAAAATAGTTTGAAAATAAATAAACACTTTTTATTTTGTAAATATTTTTAAATAAAATCATTTGCTATTTTATTTTTAATTTACAAATAATTTTGACCCTGGATTTTTGTGATTGGTCCATGGGGGATCGTTCACCCCCGGTCAACTCCCCCTCGTGGGTCCCCACTTCACGGATCTTGCTCACCGACCCGACTTCTCCAAAATCTCTGGAGCAGATCCGACCATCTTTCACCCCGATTTCTCCACCCGCCTGTTCTCTATGGATCAGACACCCTCACAGATCCCTAGAAGAGATCAGATCAGCATCAGATTGCGCGCCCTTGCCTGTTCTTTCTTGTCACCTGGGACACATATAAAGATCTTCCTTTCGACTCCTAGCCCCAAGCTCGCGCCGCAATCCTTTCTTCTACCCTAGAGAGTATCCCCTAGGTGACAGCTACCGGAATCCTCCTTTAGTGGTCGGAGAGAGCGCCTGCAGCCGTTGCTCGACGCACGTGGTCGGAGCACCGTCATGTTTGAGCCTCCCATCCCACCGCAGCTTGGTCGAGGCGACAACCCCCTTCGCCGCACCATCCTGGAGCTCAGGATTGATCTGCGATCATCAGGTATCCATTTCATCGATCCAAGTTCTATTTATCATCAAACCCTTCATCGGACCTCCGCCGACTCGGCCCTAGTGGCCGGAGCTCCATCTGCCACTTTCATCTGCTCCAATAGACGCCTCGTTCCATCCTCATCTCTCTTTCGCACTCTGATCACCCTAGACTTGGCTTGTATCGCCAAGATTAGGATCGAAGTTCATCCCTCACTTCGTCAGAACTTCAAATCCCGTCCCACCGTCGCCTCCCTTTACTGCTCATCCAATAACCCCTGCCGGAGCGAGCCTCCGAGCGAGAGCTTTTGTTTGCAGGTCAAGGAGCGCAAGAGTACCCCCCAGATCGCCTCTCACCCACTTCGCTGGAGTTGCCTAGGTCCCCTTGCCCCCGCCGGGAGATCTAACCGTTGACGACATCATCAACCACCGCCATTCGACGCGAAGGAGCCCTACGATCATTTTCCCGCCGTCCGATCGTTCATCAGAGCCACCGATCTTCCCCGATGCTTCGACGAACCTCGCCCCGCAAGAGTTCTTCCAAGCCTTTCTAGAGCCGTTGGATCGACGCCACGCACCAGTTTACATCACCACCGTCCGTTGTCTGCGCCTTGTCAGGCCGTTGGATCAGGTATTTAACGGCCATCGTACACCCACGTCTGCGCCCACAGGATGATCGTTGGTTCCTCCAGGTGGTTGCACCAGAGCCGCAAATCTTCACCCTACCAGCGAGCGCCACCTAGCCACCCATGTGACCCGCACGCCCTTGGCTGGGTAATTTGCACCCTCCTCCCTACATTTTCTTTATGTTCTTGTTTAGTCTATAAAACAAATTAGCACTCTGTGGACTTTTTGCACTTTAGCCCTTGTTGTTATCATTATTTGCATTTTAGTCCTCCTTGTGTGGTTACACGTGCTTCGTCACGTGCCTGTCTGGAACAATTACATGTATGCCATTGGGATTAATGAGTGTTATGTTTTGATGATATAGTTTTATATATTTGCACTTATACCCCTGTGCATATTTTATTTGGACATATGCTCGAAATGATGTGAAAATTGCAAGTGCCCCCTAAAACTTTTTATGAGCATTATCATTTAGTCTTGGAAATTAGTTTTTCTTGCATAATAGTCCCTGTGTGTTGTGCATCTTTGATTGGTTGAATAAAATATCAATTCTTGCCAAAATTTCATGAAATTTGGACACGTGGCTCCTGCCATGTTGTAAAAATTTATATGAATTTTTGGGCCCATTTTGTTTTCATTTTAAATTTTAAAAATTTAAAAACCCAAAAATTTGCTTCTGATCAGTTTTAAAAATCAATAAAAATATTAAAAACCCTCTAACAAATTCAAAAAGAAATTACTATGTATTTGTTTTTGTATGTTTTTGCTTCTGTCCGAATTTCATTGCATTTGGACTTATAAAAACTCTAAAAATTGAAAAACCCTAAAAACTTAGAAAAATCATTAAAAATTCTAAAAAATAAAAAATACAATTTCAGTTTCTGTAGTTAGTATTTTATTTTCAGATTCTCATAAAATTGTTGCTTGAATTTTGTAGGCTATTTAGATATTTTTAAATAGCCTTTAGATTATGGCTGCACAGTAGCTTGTATTTTTCACCTTATTTCATTTTTATAAAATCAACTAAAAATCATAAAAATCTGAGAAAAATATCAAAAACATCTGAATATTTGCAAAACCCAAAAATATTTTTATTTTTATTTTCTGACTTGGTTTGGTGTGTTAATAATTGTTGGTTTGTGCCTTTTTGATTTCCTTTATTCATTTTCTTAATAATTAAGAAAATTTCAAAAAAATCTAAAAATCCACCAAAAATACCTATTTTTGATTTCCGACTACTTCGTAGGTTTTTGCCATCTCGTTCTCCTTGTATTCGACCTTGGTAGCTATACCAGGTAAAATAAAATAGCAAGACCGCTATTTGTTTTACGTGTTTGATCTTACATTTTGGCGGTCTTCTAGTTTCTTGATCGAGTCCGGTTTGAGGGGTTGAGGTCGCAACGACCCCTCTTTTCCTTAGTCGCTCAGATTCCGCGCTCATTAGAATGGCGCCATTGCCGGGGAGCACGGCTTAATAATCGGTTTTCATTTTTCGTCTTTTTGTCTTTACTTGCATTTTCTAGCATTAATTTCTTATTCCATTTTTGTCACATTTTATAATAATCTATGGACTAATACAATGTTTGATTTTCTTGCGAGGGCCTGAGGATCGAGGCAGCTTTCTTCGGAAAGTCGATGCAACCGCGGGAATCAGAGGCGGTTCTTTTCTGCATAGAGCCGCAGAAGAGCGTGAGAGAGAAGAATAGGAGATTGTGAGCGAAGAATAACCGTAGATTAGTTTTATTTTTTGCAAACTTGTGTTGTAATAATACAGGGATAAACTCGGACTCTCAGAGACTTTTGGTGTTTATCGGGGTCTGTTTCGCCGAGCACCAGTGTGCTCGGGGGACCTCACCGCGGTTTTCACCGGTTTTATTTTTACCATTATTTACTGCTTATCTGATTTTCGAGGATTTAGCCTTAGCCTTAGGATTTTATCTGATTGTGACGTAATTAATTAAGGCTCAACCCAAATTATCTTCATGTACCTATAGTTCGGTAATTGGACCAATTAATTAAATCATAAAGAAAAAGTCGGATTAATTAGGCTCGAGTCTACATGCCGTGAGGAGTCACATATGGCGCGTGCAGGATCTGTTGTGGTGTACACCGAGTGGCTCCCAAGATCGGACTCCGGACTTAGTTTGATTACCCGACTACTGTGCTTCTCGTGTAGAATTGCTCAGTCTAAGGTCGTTTTCTTCGTGCATCATATAGGTAGTTTTATTTCAGTCTTTACTTTTATACGCAGATCACTCTGCATGTAGAGAGCTGGAGTCAGGTACACATTTCTTACTCTGCATGCATCATCGTGTTTGACCGTGCATCAGCTTTTTCGCCTTCTCCCTCAGTTTTTGGACTTAAATAACCAGAAGAACCGAAAAATTCGTTAGGCATTGTTTGCTTGAAAAATATCTAAAAAAATAAAAACTATAAAATTGGGACTGCTAAACACACTTGACCGTAAAAGACACCTTACCTAAAAATCTGTCTTGGGAGAGTAATCCCCTCATTGTTTGGTTTGAATGAGCGAGAGAGTGACCCACACACTAGACTAGAGCCACATTCGATTTTCGAGTAGACTACTGGCCTTTTACACGGGACAGTCTGTTGGGAGTATTGGATTCCTACCAGCTCGCCTAATCGCTCTGAAAGACTGATTTGATCACCTAATAAAATTGACAAGATAATTGACTGAACCTTTACGGTCTTCAGCTCAACATTGAGTAGATGAATCGGGGGTTTGCTTTCTCATCTTTTGTGTTTCCAGATCTCATCCGCATTCACTCATCAGATCGAGATGATGGGCAGGAGGTCTCTTAGGCAGCCCTTGGCTGCATCGCTTTACAACACTCCAACCCGCTCATCTAGGTTGGTTCGTGAGAGCCGAGACCCACTCTCCAAACCCGAGTTCTATTCCACCCTATTCCCCTTGACCAGCCTTCTACTACCAGTTCTGAGGTACCAATGCCCGATCAGAGAGAGAAGCAGCCAGTTAATTTATTGGCACCTGAGTTTGGGGCTTTTGCCTTTACGGAGACCATGGCCAGCAGCGAGGACCGCACCGATGGCCCCAGACCAGAGCAGACATATGTGTTGGACCAGAGTGCGATCAACAACAACCTGTTAGCCTCCCTTGAGATGATGCAGAGACAGATTCGAGATCAGGGGGCTTTCATGGTTGAGATGCGCAGAGAGATGGAGAGACTAGGAGTAGAGAGAGATCAGCCGAGAGCCGATGGAGAGGGAGACATGCCAGACAGAGATCAGCTTGATAAGCCAGTCCAGCCAGCACCACCAGCCAGACCGATGCGGGAGTTGCACAACCCCGGATCGATGCTCACAAACAGATGGATCGTGCTGCCAGCGATTTTAGGGGACTTCAAGTTCCACCCTCAGACGATTCAGCTTCTTCCCCGTTTCCATGGGCTCGCGACTGAGGAGCCACACCTCCATCTCTAGGAGTTCGAGATGATCTGTAGCACTGTCCACGATCGGCATGTGGACGAGGACACTATCCGTATGATTGCTTTTCCGTTCTTCCTCATAGATAGAGCAACCAATTGGATGAAGCATCTAGGGAGATTTGTTACCATCTGGGAGCATCTCCGAATCGAGTACTTGAACAAGTACTATCCACTCGGTCGGACGAATGCAGCTAGGGCCTTGATCAACAACTTCTCCATGCTCCCCAATGAGCAATTCCACGAGGCATGGGAGAGGTTCCAAGAGCTCACAAACCGGTGCTCCCATCATGACATTTCGAAGCCCAACCTTGTTCAGAGATTTTTTTGCGGGCTTACACCAGAGCTGCAAGGGTTAGTGAATGCATCCTGTGGAGGCTCGTATTTCTCCAAGGATGAGGATCAGGTCTGGTCCATCTACAAGGAGATGATCGAGAACTACACGGTGATGTCCAGACCCGCCTCTACACTCAGGGGAGACCCCAGCCACAGGTCATGTCATATCAGAGGACAGGACGGGTCGATGCCGATCCTTCTACTTCGTCAGCGACAGCAACACATCCAAAGTCGACAGCCGCTGACATGGGTATCATCAGCGAGAAGCTGGTCCGGATCGAGTTGATAGAGAAGAAGCAGTGCCAGGGCATGACGCATATCGATCAGATGGCACAGACGCTGAGTGACCTGAAGACACAGATCATGTGTCTCCAAGAGGCACAGACAGCTTCTCAACCCCGTCTCAGGTCACAAGCAGACACCGGCAACAGCAACAGTTCGGCCCAGCCCTCCGCCCAGTTCCGACAAGTTCACCTTGTTCAGGCGGATACCAGCTACAACAGCAGCAATACGTCCGTTCGCCATCATCTCAGGACAACCAGGTAATGGTGTATCAGCCGGGCCAGCCCCTGGCAGTACTTTCCCCACTCACTTACGAGCAGGAACCGTTGATGGATGTCAACGGGATATAGTATGACCAACCCTAGCCCGGGATCCGATGAGACCATCCGGATTCCGCTGGACGACCGGAGGTACCTGTTCCCAGCAGCAGCCTCCAGTTCAGGATGGCCAGTATGGCCAGCAACGAGAGCAGCACCAGCAGTCCCAGTTCCCATCACACCAGCAGCATGGTCCACGTCCCTATCAGCAGGGGCAGTCTTGGAGGCAGCAGCAGACTCCGCAGCAGTATCACTCGCAGTACCCCTCTCACCCTCCTCTACAACAACAACCTCAGTTTTAGAGAGGCCACCCGTCAGGTCCTCATGGGCCCACCTATGAGAACCCTGCCCTAGATGACTTAGCCCGCCTCATGTCCGAGCAGCAGGCCACCTTCCGACGAGAGATGGACGAGTTTCGACAGGAGATGAGGGAGATTGTGAGAGGGAAGGACGTCATTCCTGACCAAATCGAGCTGAATTCGCTTAACCTAAAGAGGAAGTCTGAGCAGGTAGAGTTCACTGAGATTACCACTCCTAATGCTTCACTTGGTGATGTTACCGCATACATGTTTGATGCTGATTTTGTTACACTTAGGAGTGGTAGGATGCCAGCAGGCAGTGCCTCGTCTGAGCGACGACCCCATGCAACCGCAAGAGCGCCAGACGAGGAGGAGAGCGGTGTTGATGCCGCCAGAGATGATGATGAGGTACTGAGGCCGTCGCTTCACCAGATAGAGGAGGAGGTAATGATGCCACTATTGTTACTGAGCTAGAGCGCGGTACTGATGCCGCTATTCCATATGCCGAAGGTGATGCTGAGGCCACCATTACCAGTTTTTCTCCTGTTGCATTTCATTCAGTTCATGTATCTCAGGACGATTCTGTGAATAAAGGAAAGGGTTTATTATTTGTGAATCCATCTGTGTTGATTGATGATTTATGTATGGATTCTACTTTGCCTGAGCAAAATAGAACCGATCCTAGTCTTTCATATGAGAAGTACCCAGCCGTCCCCTTTCCCCAAGCACTCCACTTGGCTAAGGGACCAAAAAAGATCCTAAAAAATCACACCAGCTAGAGTTCAACCAGCATATGATGGACCAATTTCACATTCAGCTGACTCTACAGGAGGCC
Source organism: Ottelia alismoides (assembly GCA_037367405.1). Lineage (NCBI taxonomy): Eukaryota > Viridiplantae > Streptophyta > Magnoliopsida > Alismatales > Hydrocharitaceae > Ottelia > Ottelia alismoides. The sequence goes on from JAZKJV010007325.1 coordinate 102,608, forward strand.
TTGGAGTACATCCCTCTCTTCCAGAGATCCCTCAGAGACAGGACCACCATTCGGAGGAAGAGGAGGAACCACCCGTCTGAGATCCATGTGCTCACTCGCACCACTTGCTTTGCTATCCAGAACCGTCTGCCAACCAAGAGGCCAGATGCAGAAGCTCCTTATGTCAGATGCCATATTCACGAGCAGAGGTTCGATCGTACTCTATTAGACAACGGGTCTTCGATCAACTTACTTCTGGCAGCCTTACTCGACCGATTTGAGTCTGGACCTCTACGACAGAGCAGGACGATCCTTCAGTTTGCTGATCGATCTGTCAAGAGGCTGAAGGGTTTGTTGAAGGACGTTGTCGTCACGATTCAGGGCATGCAATTCCCCGTGGACTTCGTAGTGTTGGACATGTAGATTCCTAAGTCCGTGACCGACACCCCCATCATTTTAGGATGCTCGTTCTTGGCTACATCCAAGGAAGTGTCTGATCATGATAGCGGGAATGTATACTTTCGCATCGAGGGCGAGAGTATACAAATAGAGACGATCTAGGAGACTAGAGCCAGAGATTCATCTTGCTCAGAGCCGCCTTCAAATTCAGAGCAGATAATAGAGGCAGAGCGAGACATCTACCTAGATTGTGATTTTATGATTATAGATGATGAGGCAGTTTGGTCCGATCCAGTTTCACGAGCCATCCTCTCACCTTCAGAATCCGTTGATGCACCGATGCCACTAGAGGAGATCTTGGAGAGCGCATTCCTGGTCCAGGATACATTTCAGGCAGCAGAGCCGGTTCCCGATCACGAGGCAGATTCTTCTTTTGATACTGATTTAGATCCCTCAGAGTCAGACATAGATTGGGTAGAGTTTGATGACATGATTCCTTGTCTGATTTCCCCAGAGCCTACAACTAGGGTGGAGACTGATTCCATTCAGAGCAGAGACACATCAGCAGAGCAGTCTTTACCAGATTCAGATTTTCAGCGAGAGTTGTCATTTTCGCATGCAGATTTGGTCGCAATCACTTAGACTTTTCAGAGGCCATATCCGCCAGCTCCCAGTTTCCCAGAGCGGAAGACCTTGCCGCAGTCGCTGAAGTATAGGTTCCTTGCGGGTGAGCATGAGATGCACCCAGTCATTATCTCAACGGATTTGACTGGAGAGAAAGAATCCCATCTGATGGGGGTTCTTGAAAAGAACCGCAAGACGATAGGATGGAGCGTAGCTGATCTCCAGGGGATAAGTCCGACCCTGTGCTCCCACCATATCTATCTCGAGGAGGATGCGAAGCCATCACGTGAGTTCCAGCGGCAGCTGAACCCGAATCTTCGTGAGGTTGTCATGAAGGAAATTTCGAAATGGTGGAGCGCCGATTTTATCTACCCCATCTCTGACTCCAAGTGGGTTAGTCCATTACATGTGGTGCCCAAGAAGATGGGCATCACTACAGTTGTGAGTGAGTCTGGAGAGGAGATCGCTACTCAGGTACCCACTTCTTGGAGGGTCTGTGTGGACTACAGACGTTTGAATCATGCCACCAAGAAGGATCATTTCCCGCTGCCTTTTATTGATCAGATTATAGAGAGGCTAGCAGGGAAGAGTCATTACTGCTTTTTGGACGGGTACTCCGGATATAATCAGGTGGCCATTACGCTAGAGGGCCAGGACAAGACTAATTTCACCTATACCTTCGAGACATATGCTTTCAGACGCATGCCCTTTGGTCTATGCAACGCTCCGGCGACATTCCAAAGGTGTGTGTTGTCCATCTTTTCAGACATGGTGGGTGAGTGCTTGGAGGTCTTCATGGATGACTTTTCGATCTACGGCGATGGGTTCGATTCTTGTCTTGAGTGCCTAGACCACGTCCTACAATGATGCATTGAGGTCGACCTTGTTTTGTCTTGGAGAAGAGTCGCTTCATGGTGACTAAGGGACGGTGCTTGGCCATATCATCTCCAACATGGGCATGGAGGTTGATCCGGCCAAGGTGGATATCATTAGAAAACTCAATCTACTGTTCAACTTGCGACAGTTACGGTCTTTTCTGGGGCATGTAGGTTTCTACCGACGATTCATTCATGATTTCAACAGGATTGCCCGACCATTGATTGATTTGCTGAACAAGGACATCAAGTTCATAGTTGATGATAAGTGCCTTGCGTCATTTGAGACTCTCAAGAGTCTAGTTGTTGAGGCTCCTGTCCTCCAGCCGCCTGATTGGTCTCTCCCATTCGAGATCATGACGGATGCCTCCGATTTTGCCGTAAGGGCCGTGCTAGGACAGAGGAGGAATGGATTGCCTTTTTCCATTCACTACGCTAGCCGTACATTGGATGTCGTACAACAGAACTATACGGTCATAGAGAAGGAGATGCTAGCCGTAGTTTTTGCCCTGGATAAGTTCAGATCATACATCATTGGATCTAGAGTGACTATTTAGATTGATACCGCCATCAAGTACCTCATGGAAAAGAAGGATGCCAAAGAGAGATTGACTATATGGATCCTTCTACTCCAGGAGTTTGATATTGAGATTAAGGATAAGCCTGGAGTCAAGAATGTGGTGGCGGATCATCTCTCCCGATTAGAGCATCTTGAGGATTCTGAGCAGATTGACCCTATTTGTGAGACCTTCCCAGATGAGGCGATCCTTGATATTGGCTCACTCCTGTGGTACGCTGACATTGTGAACTATCATGTCGCCAAGAAAGTTCCACAAGGTTGGCCCATGCGGAGACTTGAGACCTTCCTAGCGAAGGCCAAGTGTTACCATTGGGAGGATCCCATCCTTTACCATGAGGGAGGGGATAGTGTCTGGCGACGGTGCATTCCTCAGGAGGAGCACCATAGCGTCCTCACCTACTGCCACAAGATAGAGGCAGGAGGACATCACTCTGGGAGGAGAACGACACAGAAAGTGCTCCAATCCAGCCTATGGTGGCCTACTCTCTTAAAGGACTCTAACGAGTTTGTGAAGAGATGTACTGACTGTCAGAGGATGGGCACTTGTGGACAACGTGATATGATGCTGATGTAGCCCATTCACTTTTGTGAGGTTTTTGACACATGGGGCATCGATTTCATGGGTCCATTCCCTAAGAGTCAGGGATTCGAGTACATTCTGTTGGCCGTAGATTATGTGAGTCATTGGGTTGAGGCCATCCCCGCACGAACCGCAGATGCTAGGACTGTGTGCTGATTTTTGAGGAAGAATATCATTTCACGGTTCGGGGTACCTCGAGTGTTGATTTCTAATGGGGGGTCTCATTTCGTCAACGACAAGGTAAAGGCCCTTGCTAGCGAGTTCAGCATAGCTCATCTAGTACCCACTCCATACCACCCTTGGACCAATGGTCTTGCTGAAGTGTCGAACAAGGAGATCAAGACTATATTGTAGAAGGTCGTTTGCCCTGACCGAAAGGATTGGTCACAGCTTTTGGACTCGGTCTTGCGGGCATATAGGACATCCTTCAAGATACCTTTGGGTACATCTCCCTTTCACCTCGTTTATGCCAAGCCCTGCCATTAACCTGTTGAGCTGAGACATAAGTCACTTTGGGATGTTACAGAGATACTTTTGGATCCAGTGAGTGTAGGAGGCCAGAGAAGGGCAGAATTGGTAGCCCTGGAGGAGCTTAGAGATGAAACCTTTTCGAGCAGCCTACATTATAATGAGAGAGTGAAGGAGTGGCATGATTCTCATATCACCCACAAGCAGTTTGAGCCAGATCAGAGAGTATGGTTGTTTGATGCCAGGCTTCGATTATTTCCAGGGAAGTTACAGAGCAAGTGGAAGGGACCATACCTGGTCCGAAAGGTACATGACAATGGAAGCATTGATATATCTGAGTTGTCCTCTGAATCTACCTTTCGTGTTAATGGACAGCGGCTCAAACCATATATAGATCATGAGCCACTGGTCGTTGACGTCGCCCCTATTCATTTTGCATGAGATGTGGTCTTTGACTCACATCTATAGCATCTCACGCATGATTATCACTGTTTCCCACCATGTATAGATCCAGTTGTCCACATCATTCCATTCTTTAGTCCCACACCCGTCTTTATCTTATGATCATGCTATACTTAGGGTGTACTTTACCCTAAGTATGGGGGGGTGTAGGACTCTTGGGTATTCGTTTGATTTTGTCTACCTCTGTTTTGTTGCCTATACTTTGGGGTATTTTACTCTAAGTATAGGGGAGGTAGACCATGTACATTCTTCCACTCGGATTTCCCTTCATGTACAACTTGCTATACTTAGGATTACTTGATCCTAAGTATAGGGGGAAAGACCGAGTCCCCTTCATTCTATTCTTTGATTCGTCGTTATAGTATACCATTCCTTTTCACTTCCCTATACTAAGCACGAGTTGTGTCTTCTTTATCGCTCTTGATTCACTCTGAGGACATCGTTCGAGCTAAGTATAGGGGGGTGTCGTATATATTTCATATATACTTTAGCCATAACTCGTACTTTGTGTGAGTGTGTCAATAAATAAAATGGCTAAAATTCTTTCATCCAAAAACCCTAAAAATTTAAAAACAATTCCTTGTACATAAAAATATTTATTACACATACATAGCTATTTATAATAATTATTTTTGTATAAATGTTTGTAAAAATGATTTGTGTAAATAGTTTGTAAATATTTTGATATAAAAATTACGTATATAGTGCAATTTTTGTAAAACTTTTGAAAAACAAAAAGTTTGCAAAAACCTTGTGTAAATGTGTGTAAATATTTTGCAAAACTTCTTCATTCATGCATACATCCATGTTTTCAAACATTTTCAAAAATTTTGCATATTTTATAAAAATTGTAAAAATTGCATGTTTGCAAATATGTGTACAGTTTTCCTGAATCTTGATTGACATTTAAACTGGCCTGGAATTAAATTGGAAAATGGAGCTTGGTTAAGAAAAGTGTGCAAAGAAAGAAAAACTCCAAAAAAGTGGTGGATCTGATTGAAAATAAAATACCCACCGGAGTGTATATAGCCAAATAAAGCAAAGCTTATGTTACACATGACCATCTCATGAAGCTTGTAGCGGGAGACTCAGCTACACTGGTTGGGCTCCCAAGGATACATGGCTACAATGGTCATGGTCCATTCTCTTCTTCCCCCTCTTCTTGAGCTGGTTGTACTTGAACTTAGAAGGGAATACCCTGCTCCTCGAGGAAAGAGTTGCTAAACTGAGGCATTAGAGTTACCTTGTTAAGGGGAGTTGTCGCTTTGTCATTTCTGAGGTGGGGAGCTACATCTCACTTACACAGTACAAGGAAATATTCATGGTCATTAGAGTTTGTGTATGCAGACTTGTTCTGATCTGGATTGTTGAGGAGTCTTGACCATAGATTTGTGGAACTTAGAGTCTGTCTAGTTTTAAGCTTAAGTCTAAATAAGGTTCCGACAAATTAATAATCCAAAGGTCTGACTGAGCTCCATATTTCAATTTAATGAAGGAAAGTTTAATAATCAACCTTGATTTCCCTTCTTTTTCTTTTTCTTTTTCACTTCTTTTTCAAATAAGTGTTTACCAAGGGACTGGCAAAAGTAAAGTATAGGGGGGGGTGATGAATCCCCATTCATCACTCTTTATTCATTTATTTTAGTTATTTTTCTGGGCAAAACACCATGCACATGATTGTAAATACAATAAATTGTCAATAAGCATGCATTTGTTGATATTCAATAATTAGCATGCATTTGTGCAAAAATAAAAGAATAAAGAAATAAAAAAAGAAGGAAATATTTAGAATAAATATTGAGTGACCTAAACCCAAGAGAGGGCCCAACATGGGCCTGATCGTCAAATAACATAAGTAGAGAGAGATAGGGCCACTCATCCTTGTACATATCCCCTATATATATGTATATACACAATTTATTTTCCCAAAAATAAGAATAAAAATGTGTTTCTATTATCTTTCATATATTTCTAAAAATAAAACAAAAATGAGAAAAATAAAATAAAGCCAAAAATAAAATACTTTCTCTCTCTACATTGTACATACCATGTATATAGGAATAACATCACTATTTATTTCACCCTTGTAAATAAATAACAAAAATAAAAATAAAATTATTTTATATCCAAAATTTTATGTTGTAAATAAAAAATATAAAATTGGGGGTAATTATACAAAAATAAAATAATAAAAATAAAAATATAAAATACATAGGTATTTTATACATGTATATAATATTATATTATGTACATAACATAATTTATTTTTCAAAAAAATAAATAAAAATCATTAAAAAATAGTTTGAAAATAAATAAACACTTTTTATTTTGTAAATATTTTTAAATAAAATCATTTTGCTATTTTATTTTTAATTTACAAATAATTTTGACCCTAGATTTTTGTGATTGGTCCACGGGGGATCGTTGACCCCCGGTCAACTCCCCCTCCCGGGTCCCCTCTTCGCGGATCTTGCTCACCGACCCGACTTCTCCAAAATCTCTGGAGTAGATCCGACCATCTTTCGCCCAGATTTCTCTACCCGCTTGTTCTCCAAGGATCAGACACCCTCGCGGATCCCTAGGAGAGATCGGATCAGCATCGAATTGTGCGCCCTTGCCCGTTCTTTCCTGTCACCTGTGACGCATATAAAGATATTCCTTTCGACTCCCAGCCCCCGAGCTCGTGCCGCAAGCCTTTCTTCTACCCTAGTGAGTATCCCCTAGGTGACATCTACTAGAATCCTCCTTTAGTGGTCGGAGAGAGTGCCTGCAAACCGTTGCTTGACGCACGTGACCGGAGAGCCCCCACGTTTGAGCCTCCTGAAGGATATTGAGAATCCTTAAGCGCATCACGGAAGCGTGTCGATCGCATCGTATGCAATCGGAGCAACTAGTCGTACTAGATGCTAGATGCAGCGGAAATTAAAATTTTTAACTTAACGATGAAACCACATGATCACGAGAACACTTCTCGGATCGTTTCATCAAACCACAAAGTACAAGGAATACCTCTTGAAGCGTGGTTGTGATCGCGAGATCCCAAAGTAGAGATCCTCCTATCTTAAGTCCGACCCACGGAGAATGCGCTTGCGGGCACGATGATGAGTCGCGTCCTTCCCGCAATCCTTGACGAAGATCCAAGCGTCGAAGGCGAAGCAAGATGCTCTCCTCTTCAATATGCAAAGTGGACGGCCCCTTGGATATTAAGAGAGAGACCACACGAGAATTAGAGAGAGAGAGAGAGTAGTAGTCTTCTACAACTCTAGATGATGTACCATGGAGAGGCTACCCTAGCCCTCCTTATATACTAGTTTAGGATCCAATGGATCTCAATCCATGTGACACATGGATCCAAGGGATATGCTTGGTCCATGATAAATCAATGGCTAGGATTGTTGTTCAACAACAACAATTTAAAATTAATTAATCAAGAGATAACATGATAAATGAAGTGGAGTTAACCACCCTCCTAAAACGGGGGGGGGGGGGGGGGGGGGGGGGCGTCACCCATGAACAATTCATGGGTGACGCCACCCATGGAGGTGGTTTTCTCTATTTTATTTATCATATTATTCCTTAATTAATCACAATAAATATTCACCAAATTAATTCCAAATTAATTTGTGAATATTTCAATCTTGCCATTGAATATTGTGTGAATCATATTCACAACCCAAACTAGTTAGTAAATTGCATTTCCAATTAATTAACAAATGTGAATCCAATTCACATTATTAATTAACAAATGCTATTTACACAAATTCTCTCTCTTATATATGTATATTATAAATCATATTTACAACACACATATATCATGGATAGTGTTATCCACATTCTCTTAATCCTTGATAATTAAATCTCATTTAATTATCTTAGATAATCATTTTCACAATATGAATCATATTCATATTTAAGCTTGATAATTAAATCACATTTAATCATCAAGTCCTTGCTTGGATATTTCATCAAAAGAATTATTCTTGAACCCTTTCAAGAATAATGTGCTTTCTCCGCAGATACTTGGAGATAAGGACAGGGCGATTGTATTATTCCATGTATAGTGACTTGGATGTTGAGATATTATCTCAAATCCAGATCGAACGAACCTCCCACAGATGCTTGATTAAATCAAGACCGCAAATCCAATCTTCTCATTGAATCTGAATCCCATTCAGACCAATGTCCAACACTTGGACTAAGATCGGATTGCTTCTCTACTGAAAGGAGTCACTAAAATCCAGACCTGTTTCATCACTCCCTCGGAATGGAAGCGTCATGGATATACAATCGTTTATGATCACATCACCCTTCAGGTATTCCCAATACCTGTACATCCTGCATACTGGAAGACCCATGATCAACCCGAAGATCAAGATCATTTTACACTGTCTTCTTCAGGGTTTAATCATTAAGTTTCTCAATCTTGGTCATTGGGATTTGGTATCGATCATATGCTTTCCCAAAGCATATATCATACCTTCAAATTCATGTCATGCTTCCAAAGCATGACGACCATGCATGGAATTTGATCGGTCCCAATACCTCATGAGTGAGCTCATGTCTTCCGGTTCACAAGTGAACCTGTATGATCCCTTTGAGAGATCATATTACTCATATACCCTTATATGCACACCAGCTCGCCGGTGTATAGACCTTGGTTAGGTCATCAACCTATTGGTCTGCCAAATGTACATACTTAGATATATAGCAATATATCTGTCTCCGGTCAGAGGATGCATGCCTATGCTGTGACAGCATTTAACATAGGACTTAAGTTATCTCGATCTCGTTAGGTCAACCCATTGACCTAACTAATCTGACACCTCCGAATCACTATTCCCATGCAGAGGACCTGCATCAAGAGGTCGGTCAGATATCAGCCTATGTGAGAAAAGGATTGCCATCTCCTACTCAGGCTGGAGATCTCCACTTGACAATCATTTGACGGTGTTTGATGAGTCCTCCATCTAACTCCTTAGATATTCATCCAAACACCAGCCTCTATGATTCATTTAATGAAACAACAGCTATATGATCATCAAGCTGGCCATGGTACATAACCCTAATTGTACAGAGGGACCTTATAGTGCATTCATTCATATAATTTCAGAAAGGGAGTGAAATATCAATAACTTTTATTGATAAACTTAAATATTACAATAACATTTATTGTAAGAATGGTTCGCCCAGGGCTCACAAGTCTAACACCTCCCAGCCCGACGCAGCTTGGTAGAGGCGACAACCCCCTTCGCCGCACCCTCCTGGAGCTCAGGATTGATCTGCGATCATCAGGTATCCATTTCATCGATCCTAGTTCTATTTATCATCAAACCCTTCATCGGACCTCCGTCGGCTCTGCCCTAGTGGCCGGAGCTCCATCTGCCACTTTCATCCGCTCCGATAGACGCCTCGTTCCATCCTCATCTCTCTTCCACACTCTGATCACCCTAGACTTGGCTTGTATAGCCAAGATTAGGATCGAATTTCATCCCTTACTTCGTCGGAACTTCAAATCCCGTCCCACTGTCGCTTCCCTTTACTGCTCATCCAATAACCCCCGCCGGAGCGAGCCTCCGAGAGAGAGCTTTTGTTTGCAGGTCAAGGAGCGCAAGAGTACCCCCCAGATCGCCTCTCACCCACTTCGCCGGAGTCGCCCAGATCCCCTTGCCTCCGCCGGGAGATCTGACCATTGACGACATCATCAGCCATGGCCTTTCGACGCGGAGGAGCCCTACGATCATTTTCCCGCCGTCCGACCGTTCATCGGAGCCACTGATCTTCCCCGGTGCTCTGGCGAACCTCGCCCTGCAGGAGTTCTTCCAGGCTTTTCCGGAGCCGTTGGATCGACGCCACACACCAGTTTACATCACCACCGTCCGTTGTCTACACCTTGTCAGGCCGTTGGATCTGGTATTTAACGGCCATCGTACACCCACGTCTGCGCCTGCAGGACGACCGTTGGATTCGCCAGATGGTTGCCCCAGAGCCACAAACCTTCACCCTACCATCGAGTGCCACCTGGCCACCCACGTGACCAGTACGCCCTTGGTTGGGTAATTTGCACCCTCTTCCCTACATTTTATTTATGTTTTTGTTTAGTTTATAAAACAAATTAGCACTCTATGGACTTTTTGCACTTTAGCCCTTGTTGTTTTCATTATTTGCATTTTAGTCCTCCTTGTGTGGTTACACGTGCTTCGTCACGTGCCTGTCTGGAACAATTACATGTATGCCCTTGGGACTAATGAATGTTGTGTTTTGATGATATAGTTTTATTTATTTGCACTTATACCTCTGTGCGTATTTAATTTGGACATATGCTAGAAATGATGTGAAAATTGTAAGTGCCCCATAAAACTTTTTATGCACGTTATCATTTAGTCTTGGAAATTAGTTTTTCTTGCATAATAGTCCTTGTGTGCTGTGCATCTTTTATTGGTTGAATAAAATATCAATTCTTGCCAAAATTTCATGAAATTTGGACACGTGGCTCCTGCCATGTTGTAAAAATTTGTTTGAATTTTTGGGCCCATTTTGTTTTCATTTTAAATTTTTAAAAATTCAAAAACCAAAAAATTTGCTTCTGTTTAGTTTTAAAAATCAACTAAAAATATTAAAAACCCTCTAACAAATTCAAAAAAAATTACTATGTATTTGTTTTTTTATGTTTTTGCTTCTATCCGAATTTCATTGCATTTGGACTTATAAAACTCTAAAAATTGAAAAACACCAAAAAACTTAGAAAAATCATTAAAAATTCTAAAAAAAATAAAAAATGCGATTTCAGTTTTTGTAGATAGTATTTTATTTTCAGATTCTCATAAAATTATTGCTTGAATTTTGTAGGTTATTTAGATATTTTTAAATAGCCTTTAGATTTTGGCTGCACAGTAGCTTGTATTTTTCATCTTATTTCATTTTTATAAAATCAACTAAAAATTATAAAAATCTGAGAAAAATATCGAAAACATCTGAATATCTGCAAAATCCAAAAATATTTTTATTTTAATTTTCTGACTTGGTTTGGTATGTTGAATTATTATTGGTTTGTGCCTTTTTGATTTCCCTTATTCATTTTCATAATAATTAAGAAAATTCCAAAAAATTTAAAAATCTAAAAATCCACCAAAAATACTCATTTTTGATTTCCGACTACTTCGTAGGTTTTTGCCATCTCGTGCTCCTTGTGTTCGACCCTGTTAGTTATACTAGGTAAAATAAAATAGCGAGACTGCTATTTGCCTTACGTGTTTGATCTTACATTTTGGCGGTCTTCTAGTTTCTTGATCGAGCCCGGTTCGAGGGGTTGAGGTCGCAACGACCATTGATACCTATTTTCCTTAGTCGCTCAGATTTCACGCTCATCAGATAGTCAAAGAGTTGATTGTACTTCTATGACTTCCATATGACAGCTAAAGAGTTGGATGAATGCCAATACTGCAATAAGTTGATGTGTTTATAGTATGACTATCAAGTCTATCTAGAATCCTTAAAGAAGTTTTCAGATATTGCATCGAAATAATCTATAACCTACATTTAATCATTGAAAAGGACTTGCTTATAAGATAAGATTAAGGTCTAATAATTGTATCTCGATATTCTAATAACACTTGCAATTGGTTGCATATATTTTAGAAGACTGGAAAATTTGATCTTAAGGTTTAATAGTCATCCATGGTTATTGATGCAATGGTTGCAACAATCTCTATTGGATTGATAGACTACATAATTTCAGTGGGAGAGTCCTTAGTCTTAGATAATGTCTCTTTGACCTAGATATTAGAATATACTCATTGTTTGTTTCTAAATGTTGGAAATAAACATGAATTCTGAGATAGAACTATCATAGAGAGTTATGATGGATATATTTTAGATAGTAATCTAACATCTAGTGGACTCCACTAAATTAGATTAATGAATGGTTCATTAAGATTTCTAATACTGAAAAAAACCTTTAAAGATCAATAGGAGGATGAAGATCATTTAACAATGATATGGCATCAAGTCTTGGACACATGTCTGTTGATGATATCAATAGACAAGAGATGAAACTTTAGAATGTCTAAAATTTTAAAACTTACATACTTATGAATGTTGTATTCAAAGTAAAATGTCCAATACACCCTTCTCTAGGAATGGCATTTGATGTCAAGGTATTCAGGATCTCATATATATTGATGTATGTGGATCATCTATATCATAATAAACATTATAGATATGTGATATCTATTGATGATTATGTATGATATGAGGTTTTTTCTCTTCACCTAAGAAAGCTTTGAAATGTTCAAAGATTTCATAATTTTGGTTTGGAACCAAAGTTTGAAGGAAGATAAAATAAATTTGATCTAACCTAGGTAGCAAGTACCTATTAGATGAATTCATGGAATACCTTATGGAGAAAGGAATATCATTCTTATCTCACTCCTCCTGATACACCTAAACTCAATAGAGTCGTAGGGAGATACAATTGGATCATGTGTGACATGATTTTGATCAATGATGATTTTTAGCATAATTATCTCTTAGTTTCCAATATATTTATGTATTGGAGACTATAATATATATCCTTAATATGGTTCCATGCATGCGAGCTGGAATCTAGCACCAGAGAGTGCTACTTCATTAGGAAAATAAAGGATGGTATTGGATGCCTACTTTATGATCTTGAGATTCTTAAAAGATTTCATCTCTCAGGACATGATTCTTAGAGGATGACTCTCTTGAGAATCAAGATAAAAATGAAATAAAGAAACTCATTTAATCTTGAGATGATAGTGAGGCTCCTGAAATCGAAAAATAAAGGGACAATTAAAGATGAAACACTAATACTTTTTCAAATGAGTTTGAGGATGTATTCCATGTGTCAGTTAAGTCTGACAATGATCGGACTTCAAGTGATGAAGCTCCTGAGGATCATGACATGGAAAGATGGATGTTAACAATAAAGTCTAAAGTAGACTTCATATACAAGTGTTGTATATGGACCCTCGAGGATCCACCTATATGGGTAAGACCCAGAAATGTGTAAATGGCTCTTCAAGAGAAAGAGGGAACCTGATGAAAAGGTAGAGACCTTCAAAGCACGGTTCGTAGCCATAAGCTACCACCGGGAGAGAAGACATGCTCATGATGAGACTTGCTCTTCAATAACCATGCTTAAACCCATCAGATTATTGCTGACTATAGCCACACAACTTGACTTTGGCATCTTCAAGATGGAAGTCAAGATTATATTCCTCTATGAATACCTCTTTGAGGATATTCACATGAAGTAACCCCAAGGCTTCATGATTGAGGAAAGCAAGGTGCACAAGCTAGAGAGCTCCATCTATGGACTCAAATAAGCTTCTTGTAGTTGGAACATAAGATTTGATGAAATTATAAATGTTATGATTTCAGATAGAATCTTGATGAGCCATGTGAAGCTTAGTGGGAGTGCCATTGTGTTCATAATGCTAAATGTAGATAATATCTTAATCATTTGGAATGATATAAGGATAATAATAAGTGTTTTATAATACGGTTATTCCATACCTTGAGATACGATCTCAAGGATACCTATTGGATCATATTTTTGAAGGTATTCAGAAGCAAAGAGATGAGGGTATTGGGACCGTCACATTAGTAATATGCCTTGGATATGTTCCATCTTCTGGAAAATTCCAAGAAAGGCTTCCATCCCTTAAGATATGGTACCGACCTATCTAAAGGGATAACACCTAAAAGAGTTGAGGAAGTGAATGCTAAAACTGAACGCCCTTGTGCATCAGTTGCGAGAAGCCGAGTGTATGCTAGACGTACACAAAAGCCAGATGCCTGCCATGCAGTGGGAGAAGTAAACTGTTACTAATCCTAGTATGGAGATAAAACACTTGATTGCAGTAATGACAATATCTTCAAACGATGACAAAACTTAGAGATAATGATCTCAAAGTCTTGTCTTCAAAAGTTTAAGACCTTGTAGATAGTGATATACAAGGGTCTTGACTGTAGATACCTTAGGAGATAGAGATCTCCAGGAATAAAGGTATTAGGATAAGTATTATGGGAATACTGGTTATAATAATTATTGAGCAATAGTGTTAAGGACACTATAAATGCTTTAACAAGATTGAGTATTAGTTGCATAAGATGCAACATTCGCATTGAATGCGAGCACTGTTACCGGGGGATATGCAAGTGCCGTAAAAGAACTTGGCATAGTCTCTTGAGAACAAAGTGATTGATCAGCTTACCTAGCTATTTTTCTAAATAGCCTATGATTGTCACATGAGTGCGGGTTTAAAGATTAGCCCATTAATGGCTCTTTGGGCTAGTGGGAGATTGTTGGATATGCGAGCCCAGGGCGAGCCATTATGCAACAAATGTTATTGCAAATATCATTCTCAGATATGAAATGAAGAATAACTAATTTACATAATAGGTCCCTTAGTACAACTAGGGTTATGTACCATGGCCATCTTAATGATTATATAGCTGCTGATTCAATAATTGAATCATAGAGGCTGGCGCTTGGATGAATATCTAAAGAGTTAGACCGAGGACTCATCGAGCACCGTCAAATGACTATTATGAGATGATCTCCAACCTGAGGAGGAGATGGCAATCCTCTCTCTGAAGGTCGATATCTAACCGACCTCTTGATGCAGGTCCTCTGCATAGGAATAGAGATTCGGAGGTGTTATATAAGTTAGGTCAAAGAGTTGACTCGACGAGATCGAGATAACCAAAGTCCTATGTCGTATGTTGTCACGATATAGGCACACATCCTCTGACCGAAGATAGATGTGTTACTATATGTCTAAGTATGTACATTTGGCAGACCATTAGTTTGATGACCTAATCAAGGTCTATACACCGACGCGCTGGTGTGCATACAAGGGCATATGAGTAATACGATCTCTCAAAGGGATCATACATGTTTAGTTATTGAACCTGAAGACAGGAGCTCACTCATGAGATATTGGGAAGAATCAAATTCCGTGCACGGTTGTCTCGCTTTGGAAGCTTGACTGAATTTATAATTTGATATATACTTTTGGAAAGTATATGATCAAGACCTAGGTATGCTATATAATTTTTGAAAGTATATGATCGATATTGACTCCCAATGATTAAATGAGAAACTTACTTATAAAATCATGAAGTAGACAGTGTAAAATTGATCTAATACTTCGGGTTTATTCTGGGTCTTCCAGTATGCAGGATGTACATGTATAGGGAATACCTGAGGGTGATGGGATCATAAACGATTGTATAACCATGACGCTTCCATTCATAGGGAGTGATGAAACAGGTTTGGATTTTAATGACTCCTCTCAGTAGAGAAGTAATCTAATCTTGGTCCAAATGTTGGACATTGATCTGCATGTGATGCAACGAGAAGATTAAATTTGCGATCTTGATTTAATCAAGCATTTATGTGAGGCCTCGGATCTGGATTTGAGATGTGATCTCAATATCCAAGTCACTACACATGGAACAATACAATCACCATGTCCTTATCTCCAAGTATCCGCGGAGAAAGCGCATAATCCTTGAAAGAGTTCAGGAAAATTTCATTGTTGATATTATATATCTGAGCATTGAGAAAGTCGATAATTAAATGTGATTTGATTATCATGAATAATATGAATTTGATTCATATTATAAAGAGACTTATCATAGATAATTAAATGTGTTTTAATTATCAGAGATGTAAAAATGTGAATGCCATTCATATTATTTGGGCACATGAGAATAGAGATCCACGATGATTAAATGTGATTTAATTACCATGAATAAGAATAATGTGGATAGCATTATCCGTATTAATCATATATATTATAAATGTGATTTATAATATATAAGAGAGAGTAATTTGTAATTTACATTTGTTAATTAAATGTTGATGTCAATTGGATTCACATTGGACATTAAATTGAAAATGTAATTTACATTTTATTTTAGGTTGCGAATGTGATTCACAAATTTCCAATGGTATGCTTGCAATGTTCACAATATAATTAGAAATTATTTGTGTGAATAATTTACAACAAGAGTTGTTGTGAATCATGGATATTTTCATGAGATACGAGATCTCATGAAAAAGGAAGAGGAGTGCCTCCTTACCTTTAAAGAGGATAGACGACGACCTTGAATTGGAATTCAAGGTGTACAACCCTCCCCTTTATGGAAGGAAGGCATGCCTCCTTCCTATTATCTCCTATGTTGATTTGATTTAATTAATTTATATATTGATGATTTATTCAATATATATTTAATTTAATTTAATTAATTAATGTTGTATTTTTAACAACAAGATCATGGTCATTAAAAAAAACACAGATCAATATGAGCTATTGGATTTGTGTTGTCCATGGATTGAGATCCATGGATCCCAAAATATTATAAATGAAAGGGCACCCCTTGCTCTTCACAAGTTAGACAATATATGTTCTCTCTCTCATTCTCTCCACACGCCAACATCATCTCTCTCCCTCTCTCTCATGGTCATCCACCATGGAGACCTAGAGAGAGTCGCTCTCGCCACAGCATCACCGTTATATTGCCAGATTATTTTCTCGTGGATCTCTGTCTCCTTCGGTACGCCTCGCTCGTAAAGAAGACGTCGGATCTCATGTGACGAGATCAGGAGATTCGTTGCTTGGATCACTAACATGGATTGCGATAAGCACGTGTTTCATCAACGCGCTTGCAAAAGTCTCCTCCGTCGGATCGGACTTGAGACAGGAGGTCTTTTCATTTAGAAACTCGATCGCAACCACGCTTCAAGAGGTAACCTATTACTTGTTTGTGGTTTAGATGAAACGATCCGAGAAGCATTCTTGGATCATGTGATTTTATCGCATAAAAATTTTAATTTCAGTTGCCTCGAGCAATTAGTGTGACTAGTCGCTCCCGATCGCATACAATGCGATTCTCAAGCTTCCGTGATGCGCTTAAGGATCTCCCCATATCCTTCAATTGCCTTATAATAAGTGTGTACGAAATTAATGATTTGCAATGCGTGGTACTGAGTGCGAATATATTCAGGTTCAACGACAGAAGATGTGGTCGTGTCATGTGGAGGCACAGGTGGTTTAATAACGGTTGGGTCACAATAATTAAAGCTGCTAGTTTATGTGATTAAAAGTTATCCTGTGGTTTTAAGCAACTGAGTCCTCGAGGATGGTGTTCTTCTTTGTTTGCCTGGCTGAGGGTTTGAAATATTGGATAATAAAAGAACAGGAAAATTATCAGGGTAGTATTTGAGGATTGCTTGAGGTGACTTGCGGCGGCATAAGCTCACCAGATCAACGCAATCTCCATTCCCGAAGTGTCCACTGCTTCGGAGTTCTTAAATGGTGGGGTTCCCCTGGACTAATCCCTGACGTGGAATATAAGGAATGAGACTTAAACTAATGAGAAGGAATGGAACCTTTTTGTGATAACAGGTTTTACAAAATTACACCATTTGTTTGCTTTTCTCTTCCTTGTTAATTTGCATTCGCTAATTGTTATCCTATGATTTATGGAAAGCCATCGCAAGGTCTTTAGTAATCCAGCCAGCCACAGTAGCTTTACTCTATAGGGTAGTTGATAATCTTTTTGTGTATTTCCTTTCAGCTGATGTACATGTAAACGGTTATAGTGGAACAATGTATCGTGTAAGCTTTATGTTGTGAATGGGAAAGAACTAAATTCTTCCTTATGAGTTTTTTCGTTGCAGTCTGTTTCTGAATGTTCGTTGTTATTACTAAATAAATTATAGTTGAGTAACCAGATCCGAATATGGAGGATCCGACGACCCAGAATTGCGGTCGTCTCTCCCTTCATCCCCTTCCCCTGTCGTCCCTCACCTCCTCTGCCTCCCTCCTCCTCGATCCCCTCCCACTCTAGTGTTTCTCCATTGCCCCTCACCTCCTTAGGTCCCCTCCAGCCCCTTCCTCCTCGATCATTCACCTCTTATGCCTTCCTCCTCCTCCGTTTCGACCTTTCATCCATCATCCATCATCTCTACCGTTGCCTCCTCCAGCCATGGAAGGCTGCATATGATATATCAGCGACGAGATGAGATTGATATGGGTACCAATATGACGATATATCTTCCTTTTCAGACATTTCTTTCACAAAAGTGCGTCGATATGGGCGATATTTCGGTGATATATCGTCGAAATATCATCGAAATAATGTATTGATACGATATCAAAATGATATCAAAATCGATACAACCTTCCATGCCTCCAGCCGCTTCCTCTGGTGTCATGATGAACTGAAAATTCGTCTCTTTAATAATCTATAATTGTAGTATAGGAGACAGATTTCAATTCAGCAAAAACCACAATCTTTGAATGTTGTGGAGAATTTTTATTTGGTAATTCTACTGAGGTCGCACACATGGAATGGTGTTTTGTAGTTACTCGGTCTCAAATTAATCTAAGTGATCAATTTATTGTGATATTAATTTCTATGTCAGAAAAAAAATAAGAAAATGCAAACGAAATAAATCAAAAGATAACAGAGCATAGGATATGTGATTATAGTTAATCCTCAAATAATATATGCAATCAATTATCGAGAAAATTCACATATTAGAAGAATAAACACCATAGATGATTCTCAATAAATGTATTCAATTTAATTCCATATGCAGGAAATAATGCAATAGATCTATGAATAATCTTGTACTTTAAGGAAATAAAAAACAATCACCAAATAAAGACAATGATCTCAAAATTTGCTCTAATGTAATCCTCAAGTAAATATAGTTTAATCGCATAAAATATCAAGAATTATATTAATTTCTTCTCAATTGAATCCCTTGAAAACATTATTTCCTCAAATAGTAGTCCACAATAATCAGAAGAGGATTAATCAAATTAAAATCCTTAATAGATTCCATACAAAATGATCATTAATTTTCTCAATAAAAATGTCAGAAATCAGCCTGCATATGTTAATAGAGATCTTCAAATAATAATCATCATAAAAAGCTTCAAAACTGAAAATTCGATAGATAAAATGATAGAGTGCTCGATTAGCTTCAAAATGACATATTGTGCGCTAAAATTGGAGTTCATATGAGAAGGTTATACAATAAACAAATTTTATGTACTATAGTGCAATAAAAATAGATACTTCCTTCTCAAATGGGTCTATGTAGGATTTATCTGCAATAAACAAAACTTTCATGGGTTAGTCTGCAAATTTCCCACTCATTACGCACGGAGCACATGACGTTGATGTCAGCGAAGGCAGTGGGCCTATGGTGATTTGTGGAACCTAGGGACTGCATATGTAAATTTCCTCCACCCCACATGTTCCTCGTGTGAGGGGGGGGGGGCAACTAGGCGGCAGACAGTGAGGGTGCTCGGGTGCAGTGGAGGGCGAGTTCCGAGGGCACGATGGCTAGGGCTTCGAGGTACGAAGGAGCATGCGATGGTGGAGAGGGGAGTTGTGGCGGTGGGCTAGGATCGAGCGTGGTGACATGGATGGCGAGGTGATGGCCTCAGGCTCGATGGGTGGCTAATGCGAGGGCAGAGGCATTGAGCTCGAGAGTGATGCAGATCGAGAGAGAAGATGATGGTGAATGCGGTGAGGTGGAGCTGTAGCGGTGTAAGTGTGGCGCGGTGTTATAGGGTTGAAGTGAAGATGGGGCGATGTGGTGTTCAAGGAGGAGGTTCACGGTGGTGGAGATCGAAGCGAGTAATTGGGAAGGAGCGTGGGGGCGTGGATAGTGAGGCGGCGGATCATCTAACATGGGATGATGGTGCAGTGGCCACAAAGGCAAAGAAAGTGGAGAAAGGGGATCTACCTGGTGGTTGAACATCAGGAGAGAGTGGAAGAAGGTTCGTCTGTTGGACATGTAAGCCCACGGCAAGCCATTATGCAATAAATATTATTGCGAATATCATTCCCTGATCTGAAATGAAGAATAAATAATTTGCATAATAGGTCCCTTAGTACAATTAGGGTTATGTACCATGGCTATCTTAATGATCATACAGCTGTTGATTCAATAATTGAATCATAGAGGCTGGTGCTTGGATGAATATCTAAAGGGTTAGATTGAGTACTCATCAAGCACCGTCAAATGATTGTTAAGATGTGATCTCCAGCCTGAGTAGGAGATGGTAATCCTTTCTCATATAGGCTGATATCTGACCGACCTCTTGATGCAGGTCCTCTACATAGGAATAGTGATTCAGAGGTGTCAGATTAGTTAGGTCAATGGTTTGACTTAACGAGATTGAGATAACCTAAGTCCTATGTTGAATACTGTCACAGCATAGGCACGCATTCTCTGACCGGAGACATATGTATTGCTATATGTCTGAGTATGTACATTTGGCAGACAAACAGGTTGATGACCTAACCAAGGTCTATACACCGGCACACTGGTGTGCATATAAGGGCATATGAGTAATACGATCTCTCAAAGGGATCATACATGTTCACTACTGAACTGGAAGACATGAGATCACTCATGAGATATTGGGAAGAATCAAATACCGTGCACAGTCGTCCCGCTTTGGAAGCTTGACTGAATTTGTAGGTTTGATATATTACTTTTGGAAAGTATATGATCAAGACCTAGGTATGATATACGCTTTTGGAAAGTATATGATCGATACCAAATCCCAATGATAAAATGAGAAACTTAGTGATCAAACCCTGGAGAAGACAGTGTAAAATTGATCTTGATCTTCGGGTTGACTATGGGTCTTCCAGTATGCAAGATATACAGGTATTAGGAATACCCGAGGGTGATGCGATCATAAACGATTGTATATCCATGACGCTTCCATTTCGAGGGAGTGATGAAACATGTCTGGATTTTAGTGACTCCTCTTAGTAGAGAAGCAATCTGATCTTAGTCCAAATGTCGGACATTGGTCTGAATGAGATTCAGATGCAATGAGAATATTAGATTTGCGGTCTTGATTTAATCAAGCATCTGTGGGAGGTTCGTAAGATCTGGATTTGAGATAAAATCTCACCATCCAAGTCACTATACGTGGAACAATATAATCGCCCTGTCCTTATCTCCAAGTATCTGCGGAGAAAGCACATTATTTTTGAAGGAGTTTAAGAATAATTCATTTGATGAATTCTGCATCCAAGCATCGAGAAAATGGATAATTAAATATGATTTAATTATCATGAATAATATGAATTTGATTCATATTATAAGAAGAGATATCTAAGATAGTTAAATGTGATTTAATTGTCAAAGATATGAATAACGTGAATGTGATTCATGTTATTTAGGCACATGAGAAAAGATATCTAAGATGATTAAATGTGATTTAATTATCATGGATATGAATAATGTGGATAGCACTATCCATATTAATCATATATATTATAAATATGATTTATAATATATTAGAGAAAGAGAAACTATGTAAATAACAATTGTTAATTATTAATGTGAATTGGATTCACATTAAGTAATTAATTAGAAATGTAAATTACAAATTAGTTTGGGATGTGAATATGATTCACATATCTTTCAATGGCATGATTGAAATATTCACAAATTAATTTGGAATTAATTTGGTGGATATTTTTTGTGATAATTGTTATTGCAAAATTAATTAAGAGATAATAATCCTTCATTAAACCCACTCAAAGTAAAACATGTATATATAATATATATACCCTTATGCAAATTTCTTATTTCAAATAATCCTTCATTAAACCCACTCAATATTATACTCAATAATAACCAATAAAAATATCATGGATTGGACTCATGATCCAGATATTGTACTTGCAATTGGACACATAATGTATGTGGTTACAATGTGCAAGTTTCCTCGTATTAATTAGGAATGACAATTAAATAAGACATCACCGTAGGGTTTGTATGTCTCTATAGTCTTGATCTTTCATCGAGTGTACTTTGGAAGTGACATGTCGATGATGATCGTAATTGTCAAATGATCCTTATAAAATCTAAGAAGATGTTCTGGCATACATATGTGCTCTAGACATTTTATCATGAATGACACGGTTCTCTGCATTGTGCAGAATGGTGGCCCAAAAGAGATGATGTATTCGAAATGTTTGAATACCTACCTGAACCTAAATCTCTAAGAGTTAAGATGTATGTAGATATGATGAGTGTCATCATTCTACTGTCTATACTCTAGTCATTCATGAAGCTTCATAATATTCATATTGTATGAATTTAATGAAGCATGGATAAATGTTGAAGTTCTCTTATATTGAAATCTTTTTGAGTTCAACATAAGAGATTCTTTGTCTTGAACAATGGTTGTTTATAGATGAAGAGAGCGCAGTGGAAGCACGGGTCGGACCCATGTGAGAAGGAAAGTCAAAGAGTTGATTGTACTTCTGTGACTTCCATGTGACGTCCAAAGAGTTGGATGAATGCCAATACCGCAATAAGTTGATGTGTTGATAGTATGACTATCAAGTCTGTCTAAAATCCTTAGTGAAGAACTCAGATATAGCATCAGAATAATCTACATATAATCATTGACTCTGACTTTCTTATTTCATAAGATAAAGTCTGACAATTGTATCCCAATCTTCTAATGGCATTTGCAATTGGTTGCATATATATATATATATATTAGAAGATTAGAAATCTGATCTTAAGGTTTTGTAGTCATCTACATGGATATTGCTGTAATTGTTGCATCAATCTCTGTTGGATAGATGGACTTCATATTTTCAGTGGGAGAGCCCTTTGTTTTAGAGAATGTCTCTATGACTTGGATATTAGAATGCCCTCATTGTTCGTTTCTAAATGTTGGAAATAAACATTAATTCTGAGATAGAACTATCATAAAGAGTTATGATGGATATATTTCAGATAGTAATCTAACATCTAGTGAACTCCACAAAATTAGAAAAATTAATGAATGGTTCATTAAGATTTCTAATACTGAAAATTAAACCTTGATAGATCAATAGGAGGATGAAGATCATTTGACAATGATCCGACATCAAGTCTTGGACATGTATCTGCTGATGAGATCAATAGACTAGTGAGATATGAAACTTTAGAATGACTAAAAATTTCAAATCTTACATACTTGTGAATATTGTATTCAAAGTAAAATGTCCAATATACCCTTCTCTTAGGAAAGGTGCAAGATGTCAAGGTATTCGGGATCTCATACATATTGATGCATGTGAATCATCTATATCATAGTAAACATTATGGATATCTGATATCTATTGATGATTATGTATGATATGAGATTTCTTCTCTTCACCTGAGAAACCTTTGAAGTGTTCAAAGATTCCACAATTTTGATTTAGAACCAAAGTTTGAAAGCAGATTAAATGAATTTGATCTAACCAAGGTAGCAAGTACCTATTAGATGAATTCAAAGAATACCTTATGAAGATATGGATATCATTTCTATCTCAATCCTCCTAACACACCTAAACTCAATGGAGTTGTAGGGAGATACAATTGGATCATGTGTGACATGATTTGATCAATGATGAATTCTAGCATAATTATCCCTTAGTTTCCAGGTATATATGTGTAGTAGAGACTACAATATATATCCTTAATTAGGTTCCATGCATGTAAGCTGGAATCTAGCACTCGAGAGTGCTACTTCATTAGGAAAATAAAGGATGGTATTGGATACCTACTTTATGACCTTGAGATTCTTAGAAGATCTCATCTCTGAGAATGTGATTCTTGGAGGATTACTCTCTTGAGAATCAAGATGAAAATGAAGTATAGGAACTCATTTGATCTTAAGAAGCTGACGAGGCTCCTAAAATTGGAAACTAAAAGGGGCAATAAAGATGAAGCACTAATACCTCTTCAAATAAGTTTGAGGATGTATTCCATGTGTCAGTTAAGTCTGACAATGATCGGACTTCATGTGATGAAGCTCCTGAGGATCATGACATGGAAAGATGGATATTAGCAATAAAGTCTAAAGTAGACTTCATATACAAGTGTTGCATACGGACCCTCGAGGATCCACCTATAAGGGTTTGACCCATTAAGGTGTAAATGGATCTTCAAGAGAAGAGGGAACCTGATGAGAAGGTAGAGACCTTCAAAGCACGGTTCATAGCCATGAGCTACACACAGTAAGAGAAGACATTGCTTGCAATGAGACTTGCTCTTCGGTAACCATGCTTAAAATCATAAGAATATTGCCAACCTTAGCTACACAACTTGACTATTGCATCTTCAAGATGTAATTCAAGATTGCAATCCTCTAAGAATACCTCTCTGTGGATGTTCACATGAAGTAGCCATAGGGCTTCATGATTGGGGAAAGTAAGGCGTGAAAGCTAAAGAAATCCATCTGTGGACTCAAATAAGCTTCTTGTTGTTGGAACATAAGATTTGATGAAATTATAAATGTTATGATTTCAAATAGAATCTTGATGAACCATGTGAAGATTAGTGGGAAGCCATTGTGTTCATCGTGCTAAATGTAGATAATATCCTAATCATTTGGAATAATATAAGGATGATAATAAGTGTTTTATGATCTGGCTATTCCATACCTTGAGATATGATCTCAAAGATGCCTCTTGGATCTTAGTTCTGAAGGAGTTCAGAAGCAAAGAAAAGAGGGTATTGGGACTGTCACATTTGTAGTACACCTTGGACATGTTCCATTTTTTTAGAAATTCCAAGAAAGGCTTCCTTCCCTTAAGATTTGGTACTGACCTATCTAAAGGGATAACTCCTCAAAGAGTTGAGGAAGTGAATGCTAGAACTGCTTGGACTTGTGCATCAGTTACGAGAAGCTAAGTGTATGCTAAATGTGTATAAAAGCCATATATCTGCCATGCAGTGGGAGTAGTAAACTGTTACTAATACTACTATGGAGAAAGAACACTTGATTGCAGTAATAACGATATCTTCAAAGATGACTAGGCTTTAGAGATGGTGATCTCTAAGTCTTATCTTCAAGAGCTTAAGACTTTATAGATAGAGATCTAAAAGGTCTTAACTGTGGATACCATGAGAGATAGTGATCTCCCGGAATAAGGGTATTCTGATAAGGATTATGGAAATACTGGTTATAATAGTTATTGAGCAATAGTGTCAAGGACACTGTAATTGCTTTGACTAGATTGAGTATTGGTTGCATTAGATGCAACATTCGCATTAGATGCGAGCACTGTTACTGGGGATATGCAAGTGCCGTAAAAGGACTTGGCGTAGTCTCGCAGGAACGAAGTGACTGATCAGTTTACCTAGCTATTTTCTAAATAGCCTATGATTGTCACATGAGTGTGGGTTTAAATGACTAGCCCATTAATGGCTCTTTGGGCTAGTAGGAGATTGTTGGACATGTGAGCCCACGACGAGCCATTATGCAATAAATGTTATTGCGAATATCATTCCCTGATCTGAAATGGCGAATAAATAATTTGCATAATCCCTTAGTACAATTAGGGTTATGTACCATGGCTATCTTAATGATCATACGGCTGTTGATTCAATAATTGAATCGTAGAGGATGGTGCTTGGATGAATATCTAAAGGGTTAGATTGAGGACTCATCAAGCACCGTCAAATGATTATTAAGATGTGATCTCCAGCCTGAGTAGGAGATGTCAATCCTTTATCACATAGGCTGATATCTGATCGACCTCTTGATGCAGGTCCTCTGCATAGGAATAGTGATTCGGAGGTGTCAGATTAGTTAGGTCAATAGGTTGAATTAACGAGATCGAGATAACCTAAGTCCTATGTTGAATGCTGTCACAATATAGGCACACATCCTCTGATTGGAGACAGATGTATTGCTATATGTTTGAGTATGTAAATTTGGCAGACCAATAGGTTGATGACCTAACCAAGGTCTATACACCGGCGCGCTGGTGTGCATATAAGGGCATATGAGTAATACGATCTCTCAAAGAGATCATACAGGTTTACTACTGAACCAGAAGACATGAGCTCACTCATGAGATATTGGGAAGAATCAAATTCCGTGCATGGTCGTCTCGCTTTGGAAGCTTGACTGAAGTTTTAGGTTTGATATATACTTTTGGAAAGTATATGATCAAGACCTAGGTATGATATATGCTTTTGGAAAGTATATGATCGATACCAAATCCCAATGATCAAATGAGAAACTTAGTGATCAAATCCTGAAGAAGACAGTGTAAAATTGATCTTGATCTTCGGGTTGACCATGGGTCTTCCAGTATGCATGATGTACAGGTATTAGGAATACCTAAGGGTGATGTGATCATAAACGATTGTATATCCATGACGCTTCCATTCCGAGGGAGTGATGAAACAGGTCTGGATTTTAGTGACTCCTCTCAGTAGAGAAGCAATCTGATCTTAGTCCAAATGTTGTACATTAGTCTGAATGAGAGTCAGATGCAATGAGAAGATTAGATTTACGGTCTTGATTTAATCAAGCATCTGTGGGAGGTTCGTAAGATCTGGATTTGAGATAAAATCTCAATATCCAAGTCACTATACGTGGAACAATACAATCGCCCTATCCTTATATCCAAGTATCTGTGGAGAAAGCACATTATTCTTGAAGGAGTTCAAGAATAATTCATTTGATGAATTCTGTATCCAAGCATCGAGAAAATGGATAATTAAATATGATTTAATTATCATGAATAATATGAATTTGATTCATATTATAAGAAGAGATATCTAAGATAGTTAAATGTGATTTAATTATCAAAGTTATGAATAACGTGAATGTGATTCATGTTATTTAGGCACATGAGAAAAGAGATCCAAGATGATTAGATGTGATTTAATTATCATGGATATGAATAATGTGGATAGCACTATCCATATTAATCATATATATTATAAATATGATTTATAATATATTAGAGAAAGAGAAACTATGTAAATAGCATTTGTTAATTATTAATGTGAATTGGATTCACATTAAGTAATTAATTGGAAATGTAATTTACAAATTAGTTTGGGATGTGAATATGATTCACATATCTTTCAATGGCATGATTGAAATATTCACAAATTAATTTGGAATTAATTTGGTGGATATTTTTTGTGATAATTGTTATTGCAAAATTAATTAAGAGATAATAAGATAAAATAAAAAGGAGACAAGCTAACCACCTAAATAAAAGGTGACGCCACCTATGACTTGTTCATAGGTGACACCCTCTATGATTTAGGATGGTTGATTGACTCCCTTTTTTATTATCACATTATCTCTTGATAAAATTATTTATGTTTAATTAAATTATGTTGATAATGTTGCAACATATATTTAATTTAAATATAAATAAATGTTGTTGGTTTTAACCAACAACAATCATAGCCATTGATTATAACATAGACCAATCAGGGCCGTTGGATCTGTGTCCCATGGATTGAGATCCATTGGATCCCAAACTAGTATAAAAGGAGGGCTAACCTAGCCTTCCAAAGTACATCTTCAAGAGTTGTACAAGGTTACAACTCTCACTATCTCTCTCTCTCTCTCATATTCTCGCCCTCTCTCTTTCTCTCCTCCAAAAGATGGCCGTCCATCTTGTGTTGAGAAAGGAGAGACTCTCAGCTTCGCCTTCGACGACTCGAGGATCTCCTTCTTCTTTGGAGTTGCTTACTCTAAAGGAAGACGACGGATTTTGTTTGACGAAATCAGGGGATCCATTGCTTGGATCTTTATCGAGGATTGCGGAAGGAACGCGACTCATCATCGTGCCCGCAAGTGCGTTCTTCGTGGATCGGACTTAAGGTAGGAGGATCTCTTGTTTGGGATCTCACGATCGCAACCACGCTTCAAGAGGTAGTCCTTATACTTTGTGGTTTGATGAAACGATCCGAGAAGTGTTCTCGTCATCATGTGGTTTCATCTTTAGTTTTAAAAAATTTTAATTTCCGCCGCATCTCGCGACTAGTGTGACTAGTTGCTCCGATTGCATACGATGCGATCGACACACTTCCATGACGCGCTTAAGGATTCTCAATATCCTTCAAGTGGTATCAGAGCCTTAGGTCGAGTAAGGTTTTGGATATGATACATAGACCTTAGACGACTTGGGTTTGAAAAGGTCACGAAATTTTTTGTCGCATTTCAATTTTCGCACCTCTGTCTAATTGAAATTTCCTGTACTGTTTAAATGGTTTAAGCACGAAATTTTCAATTGGATTTTGTTCCCCATTAATTAAGGAAACAATAGGATTTGAGTTTTGAAATTTGGACTTCATTTGCTCAAGATATGGTCTTTTGAATATGCATATATTCACTGTTGCGGGAACTGCGGATTTAAACGTGATTAATGAGTTAATTACGGTTTTGATCCGCCTCGAAATGCATGAATTATTACTTGGATTCTTTAATAAATCAAATAGGCAATCTTAGGAAACTGAGTTTGTATTTTTTGGATTTAAATTGATCAAGATAAGTTAATTTTAGTGATTGGGGGTCACTGCTGGAAATTGACATCTTATGATCATGAACCTTGTGATAAGTCATTCAAATATGATGATGAAAATTAATTGTTAATTTTCTGAAATAATTAGTGATAAATATTTGTGAAATATTTAAAGAGATAATTATTTAATTGAATGACATTTGCCTAAACCACAATGATAAGATAATTGATCTTGATCATTGGTTGATTTGAATCCATCAACAAACGTTGATTTCATGAAAAACCATAGTTTATCCTACAATAGTTGTAGGACAACATTTACATGAAAAACCCTCTTGCTTGAATAGGATTAGGGATTTGTTTAGCAAATCTCCTTATAATATAATCAAAATTGTTTTGATGTATATTATATGGTATAATTTTGGTTGAAAACCCGATGAGCATCTCAAAGTACATTATGATCTATCTGGTATTATCCTTTCCCGAGGCGGATATGGTGCCTAGTCGGAGAGCATTGGGGTCGCGGGTTGCAACGTATGTGGTCAGTTCCACTCTCGTCGGTACTGGCCATGACAGCGGGTAGGGACTGTATAATGCCGGAGAAGTCAGAGTGTATTTTTCTAATTATTAAAATTCGAATAATACGTACTTTGAGATTATACCTACTATTCAAGTAATAATCAAGTTTGTTGATTGATGATTGGATTAATGATTAATTTAATGTGATTAAATTAATCATATCCAATTAACACTCTGTTATGAATAGATATGTATTTCCCTTGGAAGAGTTAATTATGTGAATATGATTCACGATAATTAATTATACAATTTGCATATGAGATGGAGGATCACATAAGTGACATCCATGGTCTCCCGTCAAGGCAAAGAATTCCGTCGCCAGTTGTTGTATATAGGAGACGCCTATCCAAAGTGACAGATCCTATATATGATTTAATTGGATCAGGTTCTTTGCTTCTCGAAAGAGTAAGGCCGTATATGTAGTGACCCCAATATCGAGTCCTCATATTATTGGGCCGATATTGGATTGCGTATAGCGAGTATTAAGCCTATTGACGATTGGTTCAATTAATGACGGGTCAACATCATCTTAGGGGTGGTGGGCCCGGGTGTTAAAGACCGAATTGGGAAATGCAAGTTGGACTTGCAAGACGGAATGTGTTCCCGCTTCTTTTTATGGGAGTCTCAAGTTCTCATATTATTGGGATGTGACAAAGATAGGAAAGGAGATCCCAGATCTTGCTAGAGATATAATGGTAAGAATATCTCTTACATTGAAAGTGATTAAGGGAATGAACTTTCATTGTTGACAAGGCAAGACAACTTTGATATAAAAATTCCTAAATCAAAGTAAAACATGTATATATAATATATATACCCTTATGCAAATTTCTTATTTCAAATAATCCTTCATTAAACCCACTCAATATTATACTCAATAATAACCAATAAAAATATCATGGATTGGACTCATGATCCAGATATTGTACTTGCAATTGGACACATAATGTATGTGGTTACAATGTGCAAGTTTCCTCGTATTAATTAGGAATGACAATTAAATAAGACATCACCGTAGGGTTTGTATGTCTCTATAGTCTTGATCTTTCATCGAGTGTACTTTGGAAGTGACATGTCGATGATGATCGTAATTGTCAAATGATCCTTATAAAATCTAAGAAGATGTTCTGGCATACATATGTGCTCTAGACATTTTATCATGAATGACACGGTTCTCTGCATTGTGCAGAATGGTGGCCCAAAAGAGATGATGTATTCGAAATGTTTGAATACCTACCTGAACCTAAATCTCTAAGAGTTAAGATGTATGTAGATATGATGAGTGTCATCATTCTACTGTCTATACTCTAGTCATTCATGAAGCTTCATAATATTCATATTGTATGAATTTAATGAAGCATGGATAAATGTTGAAGTTCTCTTATATTGAAATCTTTTTGAGTTCAACATAAGAGATTCTTTGTCTTGAACAATGGTTGTTTATAGATGAAGAGAGCGCAGTGGAAGCACGGGTCGGACCCATGTGAGAAGGAAAGTCAAAGAGTTGATTGTACTTCTGTGACTTCCATGTGACGTCCAAAGAGTTGGATGAATGCCAATACCGCAATAAGTTGATGTGTTGATAGTATGACTATCAAGTCTGTCTAAAATCCTTAGTGAAGAACTCAGATATAGCATCAGAATAATCTACATATAATCATTGACTCTGACTTTCTTATTTCATAAGATAAAGTCTGACAATTGTATCCCAATCTTCTAATGACATTTGCAATTGGTTGCATATATATATATATATTAGAAGATTAGAAATCTGATCTTAAGGTTTTGTAGTCATCTACATGGATATTGCTGTAATTGTTGCATCAATCTCTGTTGGATAGATGGACTTCATATTTTCAGTGGGAGAGCCCTTTGTCTTAGAGAATGTCTCTATGACTTGGATATTAGAATGCCCTCATTGTTCGTTTCTAAATGTTGGAAATAAACATTAATTCTGAGATAGAACTATCATAAAGAGTTATGATGGATATATTTCAGATAGTAATCTAACATCTAGTGAACTCCACAAAATTAGAAAAATTAATGAATGGTTCATTAAGATTTCTAATACTGAAAATTAAACCTTGATAGATCAATAGGAGGATGAAGATCATTTGACAATGATCCGACATCAAGTCTTGGACATGTATCTGCTGATGAGATCAATAGACTAGTGAGATATGAAACTTTAGAATGACTAAAAATTTCAAATCTTACATACTTGTGAATATTGTATTCAAAGTAAAATGTCCAATATACCCTTCTCTTAGGAAAGGTGCAAGATGTCAAGGTATCCGGGATCTCATACATATTGATGTATGTGAATCATCTATATCATAGTGAACATTATGGATATCTGATATCTATTGATGATTATGTATGATATGAGATTTCTTCTCTTCACCTGAGAAACCTTTGAAGTGTTCAAAGATTCCATAATTTTGATTTAGAACCAAAGTTTGAAAGCAGATTAAATGAATTTGATCTAACCAAGGTAGCAAGTACCTATTAGATGAATTCAAAGAATACCTTATGAAGATATGGATATCATTTCTATCTCAATCCTCCTAACACACCTAAACTCAATGGAGTTGTAGGGAGATACAATTGGATCATGTGTGACATGATTTGATCAATGATGAATTCTAGAATAATTATCCCTTAGTTTCCAGGTATATATGTGTAGTAGAGACTACAATATATATCCTTAATTAGGTTCCATGCATGTAAGCTGGAATCTAGCACTTGAGAGTGCTACTTCATTAGGAAAATAAAGGATGGTATTGGATACCTACTTTATGACCTTGAGATTCTTAGAAGATCTCATCTCTGAGAATGTGATTCTTGGAGGATTACTCTCTTGAGAATCAAGATGAAAATGAAGTATAGGAACTCATTTGATCTTAAGAAGATGATGAGGCTCCTAAAATTGGAAACTAAAAGGGGCAATTAAAGATGAAGCACTAATACCTCTTCAAATAAGT
Source organism: Ottelia alismoides (assembly GCA_037367405.1). NCBI lineage: Eukaryota > Viridiplantae > Streptophyta > Magnoliopsida > Alismatales > Hydrocharitaceae > Ottelia > Ottelia alismoides. The sequence continues at coordinate 134,483 of JAZKJV010007325.1, forward strand.
TTGAGGATGTATTCCATGTGTCAATTAAGTCTGACAATGATCGAACTTCATGTGATGAAGCTCCTGAGGATCATGACATGGAAAGATGGATATTAGCAATAAAGTCTAAAGTAGACTTCATATACAAGTGTTGCATATGGACCCTCGAGGATCCACCTATAAGGGTTTGACCCATTAAGGTGTAAATGGATCTTCAAGAGAAGAGGGAACCTGATGAGAAGGTAGAGACCTTCAAAGCACGGTTCATAGCCATGAGCTACACACAGTAAGAGAAGACATTGCTTGCAATGAGACTTGCTCTTCGGTAACCATGCTTAAAATCATCAGAATATTGCTAACCTTAGCTACACAACTTGACTATTGCATCTTCAAGATGTAAGTCAAGATTGCATTCCTCTAAGAATACCTCTCTGTGGATGTTCACATGAAGTAGCCATAGGGCTTCATGATTGGGGAAAGTAAGGTGTGAAAGCTAAAGAAATCCATCTGTGGACTCAAATAAGCTTCTTGTTGTTGGAACATAAGATTTGATGAAATTATAAATGTTATGATTTCAAATAGAATCTTGATGAACCATGTGAAGCTTAGTGGGAAAGCCATTGTGTTCATCGTGCTAAATGTAGATAATATCCTAATCATTTGGAATAATATAAGGATGATAATAAGTGTTTTATGATCTGGCTATTCCATACCTTGAGATATGATCTCAAAGATGCCTCTTGGATCTTAGTTCTGAAGGAGTTCAGAAGCAAAGAAAAGAGGGTATTGGGACTGCCACATTTGTAGTACACCTTGGACATGTTCCATTTTTTTGGAAATTCCAAGAAAGGCTTCCTTCCCTTAAGATTTGGTACTGACCTATCTAAAGGGATAACTCCTCAAAGAGTTGAGGAAGTGAATGCTAGAACTGCTTGCACTTGTGCATCAGTTACGAGAAGCTAAGTGTATGCTAAATGTGTATAAAAGCCATATATCTGCCATGCAGTGGGAGTAGTAAACTGTTACTAATACTACTATGGAGAAAGAACACTTGATTGCAGTAATAACGATATCTTCAAAGATGACTAGGCTTTAGAGATGGTGATCTCTAAGTCTTATCTTCAAGAGCTTAAGACTTTATAGATAGAGATCTAAAAGGTCTTAACTGTGGATACCATGAGAGATAGTGATCTCCCGGAATAAGGGTATTCTGATAAGGATTATGGAAATACTGGTTATAATAGTTATTGAGCAATAGTGTCAAGGACACTGTAATTGCTTTGACTAGATTGAGTATTGGTTGCATTAGATGCAACATTCGCATTAGATGCGAGCACTGTTACTGGGGATATGCAAGTGCCGTAAAAGGACTTGGCGTAGTCTCGCAGGAACAGAGTGACTGATCAGTTTACCTAGCTATTTTCTAAATAGCCTATGATTGTCACATGAGTGTGGGTTTAAATGACTAGCCCATTAATGGCTCTTTGGGCTAGTAGGAGATTGTTGGACATGTGAGCCCACGACGAGCCATTATGCAATAAATGTTATTGCGAATATCATTCCCTGATCTGAAATGGCGAATAAATAATTTGCATAATCCCTTAGTACAATTAGGGTTATGTACCATGGCTATCTTAATGATCATACGACTGTTGATTCAATAATTGAATCGTAGAGGATGGTTCTTGGATGAATATCTAAAGGGTTAGATTGAGGACTCATCAAGCACCATCAAATGATTATTAAGATGTGATCTCCAGCCTGAGTAGGAGATGTCAATCCTTTATCACATAGGCTGATATCTGATCGACCTCTTGATGCAGGTCCTCTGCATAGGAATAGTGATTCGGAGGTGTCAGGTTAGTTAGGTCAATAGGTTGACTTAACGAGATCGAGATAACCTAAGTCCTATGTTGAATGCTGTCACAATATAGGCACACATCCTCTGATTGGAGACAGATGTATTGCTATATGTTTGAGTATGTAAATTTGGCAGACCAATAGGTTGATGACCTAACCAAGGTCTATACACCGGCGCGCTGGTGTGCATATAAGGGCATATGAGTAATACGATCTCTCAAAGAGATCATACAGGTTTACTACTGAACCAGAAGACATGAGCTCACTCATGAGATATTGGGAAGAATCAAATTCCGTGCATGGTCGTCTCGCTTTGGAAGCTTGACTGAAGTTTTAGGTTTGATATATACTTTTGGAAAGTATATGATCAAGACCTAGGTATGATATATGCTTTTGGAAAGTATATGATCGATACCAAATCCCAATGATCAAATGAGAAACTTAGTGATCAAATCCTGAAGAAGACAGTGTAAAATTGATCTTGATCTTCGGGTTGACCATGGGTCTTCCAGTATGCATGATGTACAGGTATTAGGAATACCTAAGGGTGATGTGATCATAAACGATTGTATATCCATGACGCTTCCATTCCGAGGGAGTGATGAAACAGGTCTGGATTTTAGTGACTCCTCTCAGTAGAGAAGCAATCTGATCTTAGTCCAAATGTTGTACATTAGTCTGAATGAGAGTCAGATGCAATGAGAAGATTAGATTTACGGTCTTGATTTAATCAAGCATCTGTGGGAGGTTCGTAAGATCTGGATTTGAGATAAAATCTCAATATCCAAGTCACTATACGTGGAACAATACAATCGCCCTATCCTTATATCCAAGTATCTGTGGAGAAAGCACATTATTCTTGAAGGAGTTCAAGAATAATTCATTTGATGAATTCTGTATCCAAGCATCGAGAAAATGGATAATTAAATATGATTTAATTATCATGAATAATATGAATTTGATTCATATTATAAGAAGAGATATCTAAGATAGTTAAATGTGATTTAATTATCAAAGTTATGAATAACGTGAATGTGATTCATGTTATTTAGGCACATGAGAAAAGAGATCCAAGATGATTAGATGTGATTTAATTATCATGGATATGAATAATGTGGATAGCACTATCCATATTAATCATATATATATTATAAATATGATTTATAATATATTAGAGAAAGAGAAACTATGTAAATAGCATTTGTTAATTATTAATGTGAATTAGATTCACATTAAGTAATTAATTGGAAATGTAATTTACAAATTAGTTTGGGATGTGAATATGATTCACATATCTTTCAATAGCATGATTGAAATATTCACAAATTAATTTGGAATTAATTTGGTGGATATTTTTTGTGATAATTGTTATTGCAAAATTAATTAAGAGATAATAAGATAAAATAAAAAGGAGACAAGCTAACCACCTAAATAAAAGGTGACACCACCTATGACTTGTTCATAGGTGACACCCTCTATGATTTAGGATGGTTGATTGACTCCCTTTTTTATTATCACATTATCTCTTGATAAACTTATTCATGTTTAATTAAATTATATTGATAATGTTGCAACATATATTTAATTTAAATATAAATAAATGTTGTTGGTTTTAACCAACAACAATCATAGCCATTGATTATAACATAGACCAAGCATGGCCGTTGGATCTATGTGTCCCATGGATTGAGATCCATTGGATCCCAAACTAGTATAAAAGGAGAGCTAGCCTAGCCTTCTAAAGTACATCTTCAAGAGTTGTACAAGGTTACAACTCTCTCTCTCTCTCTCATATTCTCGCCCTCTCTCTTTCTCTCCTCCAAAAGATGGTCGTCCATCTTGTGTTGAGAAAGGAGAGACTCTCGGCTTCGCCTTCGACGACTCGAGGATCTCCTTCTTCTTTGGAGTTGCTTACTCTAAAGAAGACGACGGATTTCTTTTGACGAAATCATGGGATCCATTGCTTGGATCTTCATCGAGGATTGCAGGAGGAACGTGACTCATCATCATGCCCGCAAGTGCGTTCTTCGTGGATCGGACTTAAGACAGGAGGATCTCTTGTTTGGGATCTCACGATCGCAAGCATGCTTCAAGAGGTATTCAAAACACCATCCGTAATATATTTATCATAACGATTTATGACTAATTTATTACAGAAAAGGAAAGAATATCCGCTTCTAACAAGCTTAGATACAGATATCAAGTTCCTTCTGACTTCGGGTACATAAAGACATTCTTTAAGTATAAGGACTCTACCACTAGATAATGATAGTCTACAAGTCCCGACGGCTACTGCTGCAACACTTGCATCAAATCCCATCTGGATGACTATCTCCACTTCCTCAAGATTCCTAGTTTCCTGAAACAAATGCAACAAATTGCATACATGAACAGAAGCACCAGAATCTACAACCCAACTTCCTTCTCGTCCGACGAGAAAGCTAGTTTCAATGATGAAAGTAGATTTCATACCTGCTGGGGCTTTACCTTTGTCTGAGGACTTCAGGTATTCTGGGCAGTTACGCCTCCAGTGCCCCGGCTTTTTGCAGTGGTGACAGACGTCAGTTTTCTTCGACACTATAAGAGTGGATGCATTGGAAGAAGAGCCAACACTTTGTCCCTTCTTCTTTCTCTTCTAGGTCGGGCCCTTCTGAGAACCATACTTCCTACCACGCTTCCCTCTGACCTGTGCAACCATTGCACTGCCAGTAGGACCATCCTTCTTCATTACGTCTTTTGCAGACTTCAATGCAGCAAGGAGAGCAGCACTTGTCAATTCCAGCTTGTTCATATGGAATGACACTACAAAGTTATTGAAAGACTTGGGCAATGACAGCAGAATGAAGTCAGCTTGCATGTCTGCATCCATCGTTGCCCAAGAGTCTCCAGCTCTGACAAGTACCCAAACATTTTGAGTACATGTTCACGGACTGAAGTCCCTTCCTGCATCCTGCAGCGAATGAGGTCTTTCATAACATTGTACCGCTGGGTGCGGTTAGTGTCACCAAACATGTCCTTAAGATTATGCATTATCTCTTGGCAGGTACTCATCTCCACATGTTGCTTCTGCAGAGCATTGGAGAGAGAACCTAGGATATAGCATCTAGCCAAGACATGATCTTCATCATACTTTTCATTAAATGCTTTTTCTTCCTTGGACTTAGGGTTCTCATGCTTGTCCTCGGAGAGCACATAACTTATGCGCTCAGCAGAGAGAACAAGCTCCAAATTACGGATCCAATCCGAGTAATTTGGGTCGGTCAATTGGTTAACCTCAAGAAGCCTACTAAGTGGTTTCAAAGACTTCATTTTCTGAAATTAAGAATGCACTATATTAGAATATGAAAATATATTCAAATTTATAACATTTGATTAAGGTATTTTAAATCAAATTATTCTTGCATTGTCGACTTTGAAAGTTCATTCCCTTAATCACTTTCAAAGTAAAAGATATACTTACCGCTATATCTCTAGCAAGAATTGGGATCTCCTCTTTATCATTGTCACATCCCAATAATATGAGAATCTGCGAGTCCAATAAAGAAAAGCGGGAACACATTCCGCTTTGCAAGTCCAACTTGCATTTCCCAATTCGGTCTTTAACACCCAGGCCCACCACCCCTAAGGCGATGTTGACCCGTCGTTAATTGAACCAACCGTCAACATGAATAGTACTCGCTATGCGCAATCCAATATCGCCCCGATAATATGAGGATCCGATATTGGGGTCACTACGCATACGGCCTTACTCTTTCGAGAAGCAAAGAGCCCGATCCAGATGCGCTTGCACACAAGAGCTGTCACTTCGGACAGGCGTCTCCCATATGCAATCCCTGGCGACGGAACCCTTCGCCTTGACAGGAGACCATGGATGTCACTTATGTGATCCTCCATCTCATATTCATATTTTTAATTAATTATCATGAATCACATTCATATAATTAATTCTTCTAAGGGAAATAACTCTATTCATAATAGAGGGTCTCAATTGGACATAATCAATTTAATAATATTAAATTAATTATCAATCCAATTCAATCAATCAAACTTGATTATTTTACTTGAATATATATAGTAATATCTCAAAATACGTGTTAATTCGAATTTTAATAATTAGAAAAATTCAACTTAATCCCTCAGACATTATCCCGACCCTACCCGCTGTCATGGCTAGTACCGACGGGAGTGGGACGAACCGCATACGTTGCAACCCGCTACCCCAGCGATCCCTGACTAGACACCATATCCGCCTCGGGAAAGGATAACGCCAACTTGAGATGATCATCGGTTCTTCAACCGAAATTGTACCATATAGTAATAATCAAAACATTTTTCGATTATAAGGAAATTTGCTACACAAATTCCCAAATCCTATTCAAGCATCAAGTTTGAAGATTGTGGTTTCCAATTATGATTTAGATCACATCTAATAAATTAATTAGTTGAGGTCAAGTCAATTAGGTAAATAATCATGTTCCAATATTTCACAAATATTTTTCAAGATTACTTCACGAAATTAACAATTAATTTCACTAATTGACAATCACTTGGTTCTAGATTAGGACTGTAATTTCAGTAGTGACCCCTACTCACTAAAATTAACATATCTCAATAAATTTTAAATCCAAATTAGACAAACTCAATTTTCATAGATTGCTAACTTGATTTAGGACAGAAACCAATTGATGTTTCACGTATTTTGAGGCAGATGATAACAGTAATTAATTCTTTAATCATGTTAATCTACTGTTCCCGTAACAATGCATACATGTTCATTAAAACAACCATTTCTAGAGCATACGAAATCCGATTTACGCAAACTCAGATCCTATGGTTTACTTATTTTATAGGGAACAAAAATTAAGTATTAAATTAGTGTTTAAAAAATTTAAACAGTGCCGAATTTATTTACTAAACAGATCTGCGAAATCAAATGCGATGAAAACTTTCGCGACCTTAATGAACCCAAGTCGTCCTTAGTTTTTCGAATCATATTCAAAACCATCAACCTGGCTCTGATACCACTTTAAGGATATGGAATTATCCTCAAGCGCATCACGGAAGCGTGATCGTCGTATCGGATACGACGAAGAACGACTAGTCGTACTAGTTGTTCGGTGCAACGGAATTTAAAAGATTTTATTCGATGAAACCACATGATTCGAGAACCACTCTCAGATCGTTTCATCTATAACCATTAATGCAATACCTCTTGAAGCGTGGTTGATCGAGTCTCTAAGATAAGAGACCTCCTGTCTCAAGTCCGATCGTCGGCGAGACTGCTTGCGAGCGCGAGGATGAACCGCATTGTCCTCGCAATCCAAGAAGTTGATCCGAGCGCGGTTGCTCCTGATCTCATCGCACAAGATCGAGTGTATCCTTCGTGGGCGTGGCACACCAAGATGACGGCGAATCGAAGAATGTCGAAGCGGCGGCACGGTGGCGATGGCATCGACGATTCCCTCCTCTAGAGTATGGTGGACGGCCACCAATATTAGAAGGAGAGAGGGCTGTCGTGTATGAAGAAAGAGGAAGAGAGAGAGAGAGAGCTCCAATAATTCATGTAAAGAGAGAGCATGGTATGCCTCTCTATTTATAGGGTTTTGAGATCCATGGATCTCAATCCATGTGACATATAAAATCAATGGATGAGATTGATTTATGTCAATCCAATGGTCAAGATTGTTGTTGGTAAAACCAACAAATTTCGGTTAAAATATATTTGACAAAATCAAATATAAATTAGTCCTAAATCAACCCCAATAAATAAGGAGAGATTGTGCATGGAGATTTCATCTCCATGCACCTTCCATGTGGACGGCCACACATTCCTATTTGGAATGGTGTGCCGCCCGCTTATTTCCATGGGGAGGGCAATCTCATGATAATTCATGAGATTGCATATCTCCATGGAAATCTCCTTTATATATTTGCAACAAATTTGTTGGGTTTTATTCCTCAAAAATAATTAACAATTATATTTGAGAATATTGCAATCTTGCCATGGAAAAATTGCGAATCATATTCACAACCCAAAACAACTTATAATTTACATTGTCAATTAATTACACAATGTGTATCCAATACACATAATAATTAATCAACACATATAAATTATAATTAGTTCTCTCTAGTACATTATAAATCACATTTATAATATATTATGAATAATTGGATATTTCTATCCCCATTATTCTTATCCACATTAATTAAATCACATTTAATTATATTGGATAATCTCTTCATACATCAAGATGATTAAATCACATTTAATCATGATTTCTTCATTGCTTAGATCTTATGGAATTATTCTTGAACCCTTCAAGAATAATGCAATCTCTCCGCAGATACTTGGAGATAAGGACAGGGCGATTGTATTGTTCCACGTATAGTGACTTGGATGTTGAGATCGTATCTCAAATCCAGATCCCATGGACCTCCCACTGATGCTTGATCAAATCAAGACCGTAAACCTAATCTTCATTGCATCTGAATCTCATTCAGATCAATGTCCAATTCATGGACTAAGATTAGGTCACTTCTCTAATGAGAGGAGTCACTAAAATCCAAACCTGTTTCGTCACTCCCTCGGAATGGAAGCGTCATGGTTATACAATCGTATATGATCAAATCACCCTCAGGTATTCCCAATACCTGCACATCCTGCATACTGGAAGACTTATGATTATCCTGGAGATAAAGATCACTTTTGCACTGTCATCTTCAGGGTTAGATCATTTAAGTTTCTCAATCTTGGTCATTGAGATTTGGTATAGATCATATGCTTTCACAAATCATATATCTTACCTTCAAATTCATGTCATGCTTCCAAAGCACGACGACCATGCATGGAATTTGTTCAGTCCCAATACCTCATGAGTGAGCTCATGTCTCCTGGTTCACAAGTGAACCTGTATGATCCCTTTGAGAGATCGTATTACTCATATGTCCTTACATGCACACCAGCTCGCCGGTATATAGACCTTGGTTAGGTCATCAACCTATTAGTCTGTCAAATGTACATACTCAGACATATAGCAATACATCTTTCTCCGGTCAAAGTATGAATGCCTATGTTGTGATAGTATTCAACGTAGGTCTTTGGTTATCTCGATCTCGTTAAGTCAACCCATTGACTCAACTAACCTGACACCTCTGAATCACTATTCCCATGCAGAGGACTTGCATCAAGAGGTCAGTCTGATATCAACCATATGAGATAGGATTGCCATCTCCTACTCAGGTTGGAGATCACTACTTAATAATCATTTGATGATGCTTGATGAGTCCTTTATCTAACCCCTTAGATATTCATCCAAGCATCGGCCTCTATGATTCATCCAATGAATCAACAGCTGTATGATCATCAAGTTGGCCATGGTATGTAACTCTTATTGTACAGAGGGACCCTACAGTGCATTCATTCATTAATATCAGAAAGGGAGTGAAAAATAATCAATAACTTTTATTGATAATTTATTCATTACAATAACATTTATTGTAGAAATGGTTTGCCAGGGGCTCACATTGCTAACAGATAGCAGATCTCATAGATGATGTACGCCTCTTCCTGATTAATGGACAAATGTTGAAGCACTTTGTAGAATCTATGAGCGGTTGATTTTGGTAGAACAAATCTCCTACACATGGGATATAATATCAGATGAAGACTCAATCGGCCTTTGTGACAGTGCAATTGATCACATGTATCTTCATGCCAAATCTACTTGGTCCCCCACTTGTAATTACTCGATCATACTTAGGCTGATATGAGCCTAAGTATAGGGGAATTGGAATCATTGTGTATATATCACTTCTATTCTTTCCTTCTCAACCTTGACTGCCCCATTTTCTTGTTGTTCAGTTATGCTTAGGACCTTAAAAAGCCTAAGTACAAGGGGTGAGTCGATTTCCGTTTCTTTTCACTCAACTATATTTGGTACGAGTTATGTCTACTTTCACTTTGTGCCATGAGGAAATAAAACAAGCTAAGTATTTTGGGGGTATATGTATATTCTATGTACTTTATCCATAGCTCATACTTTAATTATTTTTTATCAAAAGAAATCTTAGGGGGTTAACAAAAAAATAAAAGGTCTTTTACAAAAAAAACTAATTTAAAGTTTTATCCCTAGAATTTTCACTATCACTCAAGACTTGAGAAATGAAAGAAACTCAGGTTTTAAGGTCCTTTGATCCAGAGTTAATCGACCTTAGTCTTTACGGTTTGAGACTTAATATTCCACACTTCTCTACTTTGAAAGATTCAAGTGCTATAGTGCGTGTTTAACCTCTACCTCTAAAAATATGAACAACACATCACTTACACAACCACATGAATGATGAGATGAGTTGTGATTTCACTTAAGTGACTGGGAGCAGAGATTTGAGTCTATACCTAATTTTCTGATACTCGAGGATGGGATAAAGTCTATGAAAGCCTCATGAATGAGTGTCAGCAAACCCTAGCGAGCATATGAACAAGTTCTCATGCTACATTTTGATATTAACCTATGTGCTAGGGTGTGATGAAACTTAATAAATTGTTGATCAGTGTACGTCAACTTGGTAAAAGGAATAGAGATAGACATACCAATATCATTACAAAGATTCAAAGAAAAAGCTCAAAAGTTCCAAAAGGAAAAAATCCACCAAAATGAGCTAAATAACTGGTGAGCGCTCCCAACTTTTCCAAAGTGTCCACTTGGACCAAAGCTGTTAGGACCATGAGTCGGGCTAGTACCTCAAAAAAAGCTCTGGATCGGAAGTGATACATGTGTGGATGTAAGTATATTATATACTTAAAGAAGACACACACCGACATACTCCCAAGACAACAAGTATAGATGACTCAACAACTTTTGACGGATGCACTGGTCAACATCCAAAAATACATATGTCGAGTACTAAGGCACTCAAGAGGACCCTTGTTCCAATGAGAGGAAGAGAAGAAAATACACAAACCTAAATCCTCCATCGTATGACATGTCATATACACATTCAAGTCTGACGAACTACTGAGACGGTAGATTGAATGCAAGAACATAATTATTCCCTAGTGTTGAGGATTAGGTCTTGAGGAGAGTCTCTCGGACTTGGACTTTGAGTGACATTTTGACTCGACTCTCATGGATGCAGTACACATTAAATGTCATATCTCTTATTCTATATGTACAAACATAGAGTTTGATAACTAGAGAAGTTAGATTCCTTTTGATTAGAGCCTAGAGTGAGCGTAGAACTTTAGGATCATTAAAACCTGTGATTTTTAATGAGACAAATCTTGAAATTTGTACATGCACAGTCATGGATTCAACCTTCTGACTCACTAAAATTTGCTTTGGGACAAACAAAGAGCTAAACTTTTTATAAGGGTGTGATGAATACATGATTCATCTACTCTATATTGATGTTTAAGCAAAATTCTCTTAATAAATCACTAATCAAATCCCCTAAAATAAATTTATTAACCTTCATTAACTGTGCTAAAATTAGGGTTAAAATTCTGTAAATAAACAAGCTATTTTGCCCTTATTGAGCTTATTATTTTTCTAAAAAAATAATTGATTTTAACCTAATTCTTTCTCTAATTTATTCTATGAGTAGTCAAATAACCTGCCATTAAGAATTAAAATTCATAAAAATAACAAAATTAAAAGAACTAAAAATTTTATACAGTTGGCCTCTTTTGATTTTGGATCCTTACAAAGGTTGCAGATCTCGTTGAGACGAGCAACTTTCATGTTGACCACTTTTTCATTTGACTTCATTTACTATCTCATTCTGATTTTTCTTTTCTTTCCTTTATTTTATCTTCAATTAGTTTCTATGTTTATTTGTAATTGATTTTACTTTAATTTTTATTTCAATCCTTATTTCAATCTTTTATTTATTTAAATTTAAATTTATTTTTTTATTATATTAATTTCCCTACCTCGTTTCTCTCTCTCTTCTCCCCCTACTTTCTCTCTCTTCCCCTCTCCTCTCTCTCCACTCCTGCCAGGTCACTTGTCACGAATGTCACCTCACTTCTCTCCCAGGTCACGTGTGTGACACGTAACCCCGGCCCCCTCCCCTTCCTCCCTGCATCCGCCACCTCTACCTCCCTCTGCTCCTCTCTCGTCAACCTCCTCCTCTTTCGTCCGCCTACCTTACCCCAATCTTGTAACCACCACCGTTACACCTCCCTCGCCTCCCTATATAACCCAACGACTACCATTTGTCATCAGCATTCACCTTCTATGTGAGAGCAAGAGAGAGATACCAGCTCCTCCTCGTCGATCAGTGGCATCAGTTGGGTTGGAGTACACGAGCGATAACGGTACACAGCTCCCACTCCAGGCGTGATCTGGAGTTCCTCATCAAGTTCTGTTGTCGAGCTCCATCGATCCCTTGCCGAGCTTCGCAACTACTCGCCCAACTGCTAGAGGCGACAAAGGAAGATGATGAAGGATATTGATAATCCTTAAGCGCATCACGGAAGCATATCGATCGCATCGTAAGCAATCGGAGCAACTAGTCGCACTAGTCACGAGATGCGGCGGAAAATTAAAATTTTTTAAAACTAAAGATGAAACCACATGATCACGAATTGTGTATTGATAAATGTGTTAGGAATGTGACAACCTACATCATCTCATACATCATCCCATAACTAGTTTACTGCATATGCATTTACCATGAGGGCATGGAAAAATGTTAAGCATGGGGGGACACTATCCAAAAAAAATAATAATAAATAAAAAATTTTGCATGCATATTGCATCACATTTCTACATTCATTCGCATGTTTTCCCTACTTCACCCCTCTAAGTTTACATATAGGGAGAATAATAGCCTCACCATTAAATACCACATGAAGTATGAGATTTGAAGTGATTCTAATCTTAGAATGCTTATGACTCTCTCTTGTCCTTTTGCATTTAAATCAAGAGACTTAGCCTCGATTCAACTTTCAACACTTGGTATCAATAATGAGCTTAAACATTATATACTGAAAAGATCAGGAGCTTTGTACTGCGATACTAGCTTGACATACAAAAGGCTAAGGGGGTCTGATGATGGTTGTGCTCAGAGTTTGTGAGATGGTGAGCTTATCACGGAGTAGAGGAGTAGGGAGTGTTTCCACCAAATATATGTGAGGTAGAGAGTCCACCATAAAATGTAAGAGAGTGTTCCCAACTGGTCAAGCAATTACCCATTATGTACAATTATTGTACACACTAGAAACTTTCACATACCATCCTCTTGCTTGCCTTTCTACATACTTCTCAAATCCACTACTTCCTTAAAAGTCTTCCATAAATATTCTGTATTGTTTCATTTCATTTGACTTCTTTATCCCTCTTCGTCTATTATACATCAAAAGAGAAATATTCTTCAACATTCTATCCTCCATTTACAACAAAATACATATCCCTTCATGTTTTCAAGTCCCAAAAGAAAACATTAAAGCACATTGGTTCTCTTGAAAAGTAAAGAGAGATAGTACAAAAAAAAGAAGAAGAAGAAGAAAAGAAGAAGTACTGCAAAAAAAAAAAAGAAAAGAGAAGAGAGAGAAGAAGAAGCGAAAGAAGTATAGCAAAAAAATATATATTGCAAAAAAAAAAGAAAAAAAAAGAGAGAGAAGAAGAAAGAAGAAAGAAGAAGAAGAGGAAACCAAGAGAACCATTGTGCTAATATTCTCTTCTCATGCCATCTATATTTTTCTCTTCTCTACTATTCAACAAAATTATCTTATAATGAACATTTATTCTATATTATACCACTCTCGTATCCATACACTGAAATCTGAGCAAAGTCATTTCCACCAAATAAGCCTAAACCTAAATATTTCTCAAATTAACCTATTATTTTTCTTGCTGGCCAGTTGGAGGAAGTTGGGTTGAGTGTTAAATTAATGATGAAGTTGGAGCTTTTGAGAATACTCTGAGCTCCCATCTCAGACATTTCCTGGCTTAGTGTATCAGAGCTAGAGGTTTGTGGATGAAAGTACTTGGTCAATTCAGTACATTTGACACTTGAGTCTATCCTCAGGTCTAATGACATTATTGATACTAGGAGTCACCTAATCAGAATCGAGAAAGTCTCTACATTAATTCATATCTTAAGGACACTTGAGATAATCAAGTATTGTAGGAAGAGATTCATTTCTACTCTTTAACTTTATGAAAATAAGGGTAATTTTTTGTCACCCTCAGAGGCTATTCTCTTCCTATATGTCAACAATAAAGTGTTAATATTCTTCCTTTGCATTTGCTAGGGACTAGCAAAACTTAAGCGTGGGGGTATGATGAATCTTAGATTGATCATATAACTATATCAATACCAACCCATTCCATTAGATAAATCATATATTTTAAGACGCACAATTATTTTAGGAAGTGGAATTACTGGCATTATGCATACCGTTTCGCATGATTAGTCAGTCCAATCACATGAATAACCACATATTAATATTTGTTTGCACACTAATTAAGAGAGAAGAGTATGATAAATTAAGAAGGTATTCAGAACCACTTAAATAAATTGCAAGATATTCTCGATTTCCTCTTGACATAAGTGTTAGTACTACCATTGCATAAAGCGTAAATAAATTATGTATAGTTGCAATAATAAATTTTATATAAATCTGAGGAATTAATTCCATACGATAAAGCTAATACACTCCTTCTGCGTAAATGCAATGAACCCCTATAAGCAAATTATCATTCATATCCAATCCGTCTAACAATATTCTACATAAACCCAAACATCATCCATTTATATAATTAGAATATTAAATGAATAGCTAAATAAAAATGGTAGCCGTTGGAATTAATGGAAATGGTGTAACCACCATTATGAAAAGATACCAACTTCAAATATGAAGAGACGTGCATGATGTGGCTGGAAACTAATTAACTAATTGCTGTCATGGGTTTCCAATTACATTAAGGTGAAAAGGCACGGATGCCTTACGTCAAGGGGAATAGGTGTGAACTGCTTTGGCGCCAATCGAAGAGACGCAAACATTAATGTGAAGGGATGCAATTTGTGATTAGGAGTGGCCGTTTAATTGTTTATATATATCACATTAGAAGACAGAAGGGGATCATCGAATTTTCATGCCATTCCCAGCCATCGTGACTACTGTCTCTCAATTCTCGGCCAACTCCATTACCACCTGATTCCACATCATTTAATTACCACCCAACAAATTCCAATCTCCATGATAATCATCTATTTTATTATCGACAAAGCATCAAAGTGATCTTGTCGACTTGTGCATTTGGACCCTCAGTGAATCCGACTCCTGAGGCTCCACCCAAGTGCCGTTAAAAATTATCCAACACCATAGACGTCCGCCGACCATCAATTCCTCGGTCCCTCTGTGAATCCGACTCCAGAGGCTTCCTCCCGAGCCGCCAACCACCATACTTTTATCTCGCCTTTATTTTATTACTTTACATTTTTATATCCATCTTATTTTGTTTTCTTTTCTTTCGTGCAGGAATTCGTGAAAACTATTGCGACGATCCGTATCTAACGGTGATTATCCTCGACTCTTGGAGATCTGGGACGTGACACGAGGTTTGAGCTCGATCCGCGGTTGCTATCGCATCCAACTCGCCTCGCCAGAATATCCAAATTCGCGAAGAGTTACCGCGTACGAGTCCCATTTGGAAGTTGCCGCAAAGAAGGGGAGCGATCAGCACTTACCTACCTGCACTATTGTCTTCTCAATTTTCATTTCGATTCTTGTTATTCAAACATTTTGCAAACTTACAAAAGTATTTTTATAAAGTGCAAAATTTTCCTGTCTCTGTGGATCGACCCTGACTTACCCTATACTTTGCCTTGTGCATAATATAGCTAAGTCCGGTAAATTATTTGTTCGAAGTGTATTTTTGTGGGTTCTCAACGACTATCCGACGTAAAAATCGGGTACTTATACCCTCAGAAATACGCTCCAACATTTTGGCGCCGTTGCCGGGGACAGGCAATTATTTGCGCTTTATATATAAAAAAATTTTTGTTTACATTTTGCTTTTCACCATCTTTCTTGTTTCTGCAGGGGACAAGTCGCATTGGAAAGGAGCCGCATCGGACATCAACGCGAAGTTAAAAAATATATATTTGGAGCGCTCTCGCGATAAGTTCTCTTTTCTTAGGCATAACTAGGATCTATTTTATTTATTTGTTTGCGCATATTAAAAAGAAAACAAAAAAGCAACTTCTTTTTCTGTATTGCATTGCATCTCCGTAGGATTTCTTCCCCATAGTCCCACCTTGCATTTAAAAAAAAGAGATCAATTAATTGTTTGCCGACTAATCAAGATAAAAAATACATCTTAATCGGATTAAATTAAAGCGGTCACAAAAAAAACCATAAAACAAAATTTTGTTTGCCAACTTGTGTTTGTTGCACCATTCTCACAATCGCACGCGCACGCGTACCCCTAGGACCAGAGCCCAAATCCCGCGGTTCGTGATAATTTTCTGAAAACTACAATTCTTAGTATACTCGTCCCTGAGGTGTTTAACTAAGAAAGACGAGGGGTTTAAGATCCAAGTTGATCTAAGAAAGGCTCCAGCCTACTTACCCTCTGACTGGCCTCAGAACCAGAAGAACGGCATTGTGGTAATCATTGAATTATTCTGAACCGCTAGATATCTTAGGAAACGTAATCAACTTGTATTCTTGTCTGCAAATCAAAACTTAAAAGAAAAAAAACTAAACTATAAGCGTTGAGTGGGAACAAACAAATTGTTTGGTGTTTGATTTGTGTATGCTTGGTAGGAGGTCATTAAGGAATCCCCTTACTGATCCCCTTGAATTTGATCCATTCTATCCTCCAAAATCCAAAGTCAAGCCTGAGACAAAACCCATGGCTGGTGTACCACCTCCTCCCGATCCACTCACTATAATAATGCAGCAATTGCAACAAATGGCAGAACGCCAAGAGCTGCAAGATGCCCAAGTTCGACAATTGGTAGCACATCAAGGACTAAACAACCCACTACCAATACCGATACGAAATCACTACAATCCTGCTAATCATCAACTGATATCAGTCATCCAACTTCCCGCAGAAGCAGGAAACTTTGAAATAAAACCTGCCACTATTTCCTTCCTCCCCAAATTTCGGGGAGAAGAGACCGAGGACCCTATAATGCACCTTCAGGATTTCGTAGCAGCCTGCGATACACTAAACACAGGGGAGGTAAACAAAGAACATGTTTACCTCCGAGCCTTCCCGTTCTCCCTTCAACAAAAAGCAAGCCAATGGCTTCGTAGCTATGAAGTTCCGATTCAATCATGGACCGAGTTGAGAGAGGCATTCTTAAAGAAATATTTCCCCATTGGTACGACCAACGCACTTAGGCATGCCATTTCTCACTTCACCCAAAAACTCGTAGAGCCAATCCATGAAGCTTGGGAAAGATTTAGAGATCTTTTACGCAAATGCCCACATCATGGAATCGAAAAATGGAAGCAAGTGCAAATATTTTATGAGGGCTTAACGGAATCATACAAGAGAGTTGTCGACGGCTCTTGCTGAGGCAACTACTTGAATAAGGATGAGAACTTTGTATGGCAATTATATGAGGACATGGCAGATAACTCTGTCAACAATTATTCTATAGAGCTCTATAATAGACATAAAAGACCAGTCCAAGCCATAGACTATGCAACAACAAATGGAGACACATCCTCGGACATTCAAATCATTGCTTCAAAGTTGGACAAAGTAGAGTTGATGGCCAAACAAGTGGATCAATTGACTAAAACCGTAGGGAATCTTGTATTAAAGAAAACTACCCCGTCAGTTTGCAAGGTAGCCCCTATTCCACAAACACCTATGGAACCAGAGATTTACCAACCATCTATACCTTTAGATGAACAAATTAATCCTGAAGCAGTTAATTGGGTGCAGGGGAATTTCAATAACAACCCCTATTCCTCCACCTATAATCCAGGATGGAGGAACCATCCAAATTTTGCATGGAAGGCCCCAACAAACAATAATTCAGGATATCAAGTCACCCAACAAGGGTCAAATCAAAACCAATTCACATAACAAGCCCAGCCACCACTGCAACCCCTGACTACACCATCACAAGGACTTGCCTCTGATTATCGTGACTTGATGAAACTCATACAACAGCTGGCTCAGAACCAAGTTGAGGTTCAAAAGCAACTGGCTCAAAGCCAAGTTGAGGTCCAAAGACAATTGACCGAGATTCGTTCTCAGATACCACCTCAACCACAACTACCTGCTCAAACGGTACAAAATCCTAACAACTCACAAATCCGCCCTCCTGCCTTTTCACAACAACCTACTCGAGGACCCGTGAGCTTTAGAAATGCTGCTAGTACAAGCAAAAATGAGTCAAATGCATCTGCCAGTGCCATCCACTTGAGAAGTGGTCGCACCATAAGCACACCTCAAATTTTGACCACACAAAACCATCAAACACATGAGAATGATTCGCCAATACAAGACCAACCATCACCTACTACACAACCACCCTCTATATCCCCATCACCAACCTTTACACAACCAACTATTCCGTTTCCAGAGGCCCTGCGAAGAAAAGTGAAGAAACGACCTTCGACTCTGACTCCTGACTTGGAGAATTTATTCTCCAATGTTATCATACAAATCCCCCTCCTTAAGGCTATAGAACAAGTTCCAGCATATTCACGTTTCTTAAAAGAAAAATGTACTCCAAAAAGAAAACCGAGGGGAAAGAAAAAAATGACCAACACGAGGAAGAGAGACATGTGCTACCGCTCGCATCATCTAATGCCATTTCTCAACTCCTTCCCCTTAAAATGAAAGATCCTGGGGCCCCATTAGTAAAATGCATCATTGGTGATATGACCTTCGAGTGAACCCTACTTGATAATGGTGCTTCGATAAATCTCCTCCCAGCTGCCGTACTAAAATATTATGCGGTAGGTCAGTTAAAACCTATTTCTATGATTTTACAATTAGCTGACCGATCTATAAAGAGGCCATTAGGAATACTAGAGGATGTTTTAGTCACAGTCCAAGGACATCAGTTCCCAGTCGACTTTATCATACTAGATATGGACCCGGCTAAAACTCAAACTCCTATTATACTCGGAAGACCATTCTTAGCCACTGCCAAGGCTCATTTTGACTATGAGGTCGGGAAAGTAGAATTCAAAGTCAATGGTGAGATTATTCCTGTCGATCTTGTCACCCCTACATTTCAAGAACACGATACTGAAGATTGTGGATGGATCGAGGAATGTTCGACGATTAAACAAATCATAGATGATTTAACTCCTTTGAATCTCGTTAGGGATCCTCTTGAGGCGACTTTGACTTTAAATGATAAATTATTTGAAAGACAACATGTTGCAGTGGCCGAAACCCTTGATTCCATCAAGAATGAACCCTACGAACCGTTGACAGATTCAGATATCTTAGAACTAGACCAAGCATGGGATGAACTTGATGCTTTAATTTCTCCTGTCTCAGAAATGATTATGCCATGCTAGAACCTCCTATTTTGGAATTACTACATAACAAGGAGGAATACCTTACAATCACCGCACCCACCCACCCCATAAATTCAATAGAAGGATCCCAAGAGACAATTCAGGTCCCCGTAGTTGAATTAAAACCTTTACCGAAGGACCTAAAATATGTGTTTCTAGATGAAGAAAATAAGGCATACCCGGTAATAATCAATGCCCACTTGGATCTAGATCAAGAAAATAAATTAATGGATGTTTTGAGAAGAAATTCACGGGCAATTGGTTGGACGATATCTGATCTTAGGGGAATAAGTCCATCACTATGTACCCACCATATTTATTTGGAAGACAATGCAAAACCTTCTCGAGAAATGCAAAGAAGATTAAATCCAAATCTACGAGAAGTAGTTAAGAAGGAAATATGAAAATGGCTAGGTGCAGGATCATCTACCCAATATCAGATAGTCGATGGGTCAGCCCTTTACAAGTTGTACCGAAGAAAGCTGGTCTGACTATAGTCACCAATGATCAGGGTAAAGAGATCCCCACTCGTACAACCACTTCGTGGAGGGTTTGTGTTGATTATAGGAAATTAAACCTTGCCACGAAGAAGGACCACTTCCCTCTCCCATTCATAGATCAAATTATTGAGAGACTAGCGGGGAGGGAATATTTTTGTTTTCTCGGTGGTTACTCAGGTTATAATCAGGTAGCTATTGCACCTGAAGACCAAGAGAAAACAACATTTACATGTCCTTACGGTACATTTGCTTTTCGTCGAATGCCCTTTGGGCTGTGTAATGCGCCGGCTACCTTCCAACGATGTATGCTATGGTGGGAGATTTTATGGAAGTATTTATGGATGATTTCTCTGTATTTGGTGATTCCTTTGATGAGTGCCTTGGATTTCTTGATCGGGTATTGCAAAAATGCATGGAGGTGAATCTAGTCTTATCATGGGAAAAATCACATTTTATGGTCACCAAAGGCATTGTTCTAGGTCACATCGTCTCTAAAAAAGGAATGGAGGCTGATCCATCAAAAATTGAGACTATAACTCACCTCTCCCCACCTACATCACTCAAAGGTGTTCGATCTTTTTTAGGACATGTTGGCTTCTATAGAAGATTCATAAAGGATTTTTCAAAAATTGCTAAACCTCTTACTGAGTTACTGTCAAAGGATCAAGATTTTGAATTTTCTGAAGATGCCCTTAGATCCTTTGAGACATTAAAAAGGTCTATCACTAAAGCACCAATTTTATAGTCCCCTGATTGGACCTTAGACTTTGAAATAATGTGTGATGCATCAGATTATGCAGTAGGAGCTGTACTAGGTCAAAGAAAAGATGGCAAACCAATTGCCATCCATTATGCTAGCAGAACACTTGACGATGCACAAAAAAACTACACAGTCACTGAAAAAGAATTACTAGCCGTTGTCTTTGCACTTGAAAAATTTAGGTCATACCTACTGGGTTCACACGTTGTTATTTACACTGACCACACCGCACTACGCCACCTACTTTCCAAGAAAGATTCGAAACCACGATTGATTAGATGGATACTCTTGCTACAAGAATTTGACATTGAAATCAAAGATAAGGCAGGAGCGCAAAATGTCGTGGCCGACCATCTCTCCAGACTCCATGAGTATGAAACCAAATAAAACCGACCAACTCATTCCCATATCAGAAACCTTTCCTGATGAATCCATCCTTGCCGTATCACAACTACCGTGGTTTGCTGATATGGTAAACTATTTAGTCACATCTCGAATTCCTGATGATTGGCCTAAGGCAAAACGAGATCGATTCATAGCCGACTCTCGATACTACCATTGGGAAGATCCTTTATTATTTAGGGAAGGGACCGACTGTATATGGAGACGTTGTATACCTGAGTCTGAAATTCCAAGTGTCATATCTCATTGCCACACTTTTGGGTGTGGTGGTCATCACTCTGGAAAACGTACAGCTGCAAAAGTACTCCAATGTGGTTTTTTTGGCCTACATTATTTAAGGATGCCCATGATTTTGTGAAGTCATGCCCTACATGTCAAACTACAGGAACTATGACAAAAAGAGACATGATGCCTCTAAATCCTATCCATGTAGTTGAAATTTTTGATGCATGGGGCATTGACTTCATGGGTCCCTTCACTCAATCAAATGGTTACCTATATATCCTTCTTGCAGTCGACTACGTCTCCAGATGGGTCGAAGCCATACCTATTCGCGCTGCCGATAGTACAACAGTAATCAAGTTCCTGAATGATTTTTTTGCTCGCTTCGGCATACCAAAGGTCATTATAAGTGACGGGGGTTCACATTTCCTTAATAACTCGGTACGAAAACTAATGAAGAATAATGGAATTGAACATCGAGTTTCTACCGCCTATCATCCCCAAACTAATGGCTTAGCTGAGGTCTCTAATCGAGAAATAAAAACTATTCTACAAAAAATTGTTCGTTCTGATCGCAAAGATTGGTCCCAACACCTTAATATAGCATTATGGGCCTATCGCACTACTTATAAGGCTCCTCTAGGGATGAGTCCATATCGCATCGTTTATGGAAAACCTTGTCATCTACCCGTCGAGATCCATCATAAATCATTATGGGCTATAAAAAAATGTAACCTTGATTTAACCCAAGCTGGTCATAGTCGACTACTTGACCTTAATGAGTTAACTGAGCTTCGCTGCCGAGCATATGATAACAACCTTATTTACAAAGAAAAGGTTAAAATTTGGCATGATGCCAATATTTCTCGTAAAACCTTTTCCATTGGTCAAAAAGTTTGGTTGTTTGATGCAAAGCTAAAACTCTTTTCAGGAAAGCTCAGGTCAAAGTAGAAAGGCCCATACATTGTCACACAAGTTTTTGATAATGGGTCTGTTGAAATAACCAATTCTAAAACATCCACCACCCTTCGAGTGAATGGACAACGCCTCAAGCCCGTCGTTGAATCTGAAAATCAATGCTATTTTGGAAACCCATGTTCTGCAAAACCCCTCATGACACACTCATTTCTTTGTTCACTGCCCATCTCATCTCATACATCATCCCATAACTAGTTTACTGCATATGCATTTACCATGAGGGCATGGAAAAATCTTAAGCATGGGGGGACACTATCCAAAATAATAATAATAAATAAAAAATTTTGCATGCATATTGCATCACATTTCTACATTCATTCGCATGTTTTCCTACTTCACCCCTCTAAGTTTACATATAGGGAGAATAATAGCCTCACCATTAAATACCACATGAAGTATGAGATTTGAAGTGATTCTAATCTTAGAATGCTTATGACTCTCTCTTGTCCCTTTTGCATTTAAATCAAGAGACTTCGCCTCGATTCAACTTTCAACACTGGGTATCAATAATGAGCTTAAACATTATATACTGAAAAGATCAGGAGCTTTGTACTGCGATACTAGCTTGACATACAAAAGGCTAAGGGGGTCTGATGGATGGTTGTGCTCAGAGTTTGTGAGATGGTGAGCTTATCACGGAGTAGAGGAGTAGGGAGTGTTTCCACCAAAATATATGTGAGGTAGAGAGTCCACCATAAAATGTAAGAGAGTGTTCCCAACTGGTCAAGCAATTACCCATTATGCACAATTATTGTAACACACTAGAAACTTTCACATACCATCCTCTTGCTTGCCTTTCTACATACTTCTCAAATCCACTACTTCCTTAAAAGTCTTCCATTAATATTCTGTATTGTTTCATTTCATTCGACTTCTTTTATCCCTCTTCGTCTATTATACATCAAAAGAGAAATATTCTTAAACATTCTATCCTCCATTTACAACAAAATACATATCCCTTCATGTTTTCAAGTCCCAAAAGAAAACATTAAAGCACATTGGTTCTCTTGAAAAGTAAAGAGAGATAGTACAAAAAGAAGAAGAAGAAGAAAAGAAGAAGTACTGCAAAAAAAAGAAAAGAGAAGAGAGAGAGAGAAGAAGCGAAAGAAGTATAGCAAAAAAATATATATTGCAAAAAAAAAGAAAAAAAAGAGAGAGAAGAAGAAAGAAGAAAGAAGAAGAGGAAACCAAGAGAACCATTGTGCTAATATTCTCTTCTCATGCCATCTATATTTTTCTCTTCTCTACTATTCAACAAAATTATCTTATAATGAACATTTATTCTATATTATACCACTCTCGTATCCATACACTGAAAATCTGAGCAAAGTCATCTCCACCAAATAAGCCTAAACCTAAATATTTCTCAAATTAACCTATTATTTTTCTTGCTGGCCAGTTGGAGGAAGTTGGGTTGAGTGTTAAATTAATGATGAAGTTGGAGCTTTTGAGAATACTCTGAGCTCCCATCTCAGACATTTCCTGGCTTAGTGTATCAGAGCTAGAGGTTTGTGGATGAAAGTACTTGGTCAATTCAGTAACATTTGACACTTGAGTCTATCCTCAGGTCTAATGACATTATTGATACTAGGAGTCACCTAATCAGAATCGAGAAAGTCTCTACATTAATTCATATCTTAAGGACACTTGAGATAATCAAGTATTGTAGGAAGAGATTCATTTCTACTCTTTAACTTTATGAAAATAAGTGTAATTGTTTGTCACCATCAGAGGTTATTTTCTTCCTATATGTCAACAATAAAGTGTTAATATTCTTCCTTTGCATTTGCTAGGGACTAGCAAAAACTTAAGCGTGGGGGTATGATGAATCTTAGATTCATCATATAACTATATCAAATACCAACCCATTCCATTAGATAAATCATATATTTTAAGACGCATAATTATTTTAGGAAGTGGAATTACTGGCATTATGCATACCGTTTCGCATGATTAGTCAGTCCAATCACATGAATAACCACATATTAATATTTGTTTGCACACTAATTAAGAGAGAAGAGTATGATAAATTAAGAAGGTATTCAGAACCACTTAATAAAATTGCAAGATATTCTCGATTTCCTCTTGACATAAGTGTTAGTACTACCATTGCATAAAGCGTAAATAAATTATGTATAGTTGCAATAATAAATTTTGTATAAATCTATGAGGAATTATTGCAATAATAAATTTTGTATAAATCTATGAGGAATTAATTCCATACGATAAAGCTAATACACTCCTTCTGCGTAAATGCAATGAACCCCTTTAAGCAAATTATCATTCATATCCAATCCGTCTAACAATATTCTACATAAACCCAAACATCATCCATTTGAATAATTAGAATATTAAATGAATAGCTAAATAAAAATGGTAGCCGTTGGAATTAATGGAAATGGTGTAACCACCATTATGAAAAGATACCAACTTCAAATATGAAGAGGCGTGCATGATGTGGCTGGAAACTAATTAACTAATTGCTGTCATGGGTTTCCAATTACATTAAGGTGAAAAGGCACGGATGCCTTACGTCAAGGGGAATAGGTGTGAACTACTTTGGCGCCAATCGAAGAGACGCAAACATTAATGCGAAGGGATGCAATTTGTGATTAGGAGGGGCCGTTTAATTGTTTATATATATCACATTAGAAGACAGAAGGGGATCATCGAATTTTCATGCCATTCCCAGCCATCGTGACTACTGTCTCTCAATTCTTGGCCAACTCCATTACCACCTGATTCTACATCATTTAATTACCACCCAACAAATTCCAATCTCCATGATAATAATCTATTTTATTATCGACAAAGCATCAAAGTGATCTCGTCGACTTGTGCATTTGGACCCTCAGTGAATCCGACTCCTGAGGCTCCACCCAAGTGCCGTTAAAAATTATCCAACACCATAGACATCCGCCGACCATCAATTCCTCGGTCCCTCTGTGAATCCGACTCCAGAGGCTTCCTCCCGAGCCGCCAACCACCATACTTTTATCTCGCCTTTATTTTATTACTTTACATTTTTATATCCATCTTATTTTGTTTTCTTTTCTTTCGTGCAGGAATTCGTGAAAACTATTGCGACGATCCGTATCTAACGGTGATTATCCTCGACTCTTGGAGATCTGGGATGTGACACGAGGTTTGAGCTCGATCCGCGGTTGCTATCGCATCCAACTCGCCTCGCCAGAATATCCAAATTCGCGAAGAGTTACCGCGTACGAGTCCCATTTGGAAGTTGCCGCAAAGAAGGGGAGCGATCAGCACTTACCTACCTGCACTATTGTCTTCTCAATTTTCATTTCGATTCTTGTTATTCAAACATTTTGCAAACTTACAAAAGTATTTTTATAAAGTGCAAAATTTTCCTGTCTCTGTGGATCGACCCTGACTTACCCTATACTTTGCCTTGTGCATAATATAGCTAAGTCCGGTAAATTATTTGTTCGAAGTGTATTTTTGTGGGTTCTCAACGACTATCCGACGTAAAAATCGGGTACTTATACCCTCAGAAATACGCTCCAACAGCTTCCTAGACCATAAACTGAGGAGATAAATAAAGATGAAACACCCATACCTCTTCGAAGGAGTTCAAGGGTGGTTGCACCACCTGAAAGGTATGGATTCCATGTGTCAGGTGAAACTGACATTGATCCTACTTCATTTGATGAAGCACTCGCGGATCAAGACATGGATAGATGGATGCTGGCAATGAAGTCAGAAATTGACTCCATGCATAAGAATGGTGTATAGACCCTAGAGGATCCACCTAAAGGGGTAAAACCGATTGGGTGTAAATGGATCTTCAAGAGAAAGAGGGGACCTGATGGGAAAGTAGAGACTTTCAAGGCACGGCTCGTAGCCAAGGGCTACACACAGAGAGAAGGTATCGATTACGATGAGACATTCTCTCCTGTGGCTATGCTTAAATCCATCAGGACATTGCTAGATATAGCTGCATATCTTGACTACGACATCTGGCAGATGGACGTCAAGACGACTTTCCTCAATGGATACCTCGAGGAGGATATCTACATGGAGAAGCCCCAGGGCTTCATGACAGAGGATGGTAAAGTATGCATGTTGAAGAAATCCATCTATGGGCTCAAGCAAGCTTCTCGTAGCTGGAACATCAGATTCGACGAAACCATAAAGAGTTATGATTTTGTGCAGAATCCTGATGAACCTTGTGTATAAAAGAAGACTAGTGGGAGCGCCATTGTGTTCATCGTGCTTTACGTAGATGACATCCTTATCATTGGGAGTGATACATGGATGATGACCAGTGTGAAGATTTGGCTATCCCATACCTTTGAGATGAAAGATCTTGGAGAAGCCTCTTACATCTTAGGCCTGAAGATGTTCAGAAACCGAGAAAAGAGGATTTTGGGATTGTCACAAAATGGATACATTAAGAAGATTCTTGAACGATTCTGTATGGATAGTTCCAAGAAAGGATTCCTACCCTTAAGACATGGTATCCACCTGTCTAAAAGAATGGCTCCTCAAACTGTTGAGGAAAAGAAGGCCATGGCTAGATGTCCTTATGCATCAGCCATAGGAAGCTTAATATATGTCATGATGTATACTAGGCCAGATATCTGCCATGCAGTGGGAGTGGTAAGTCGTTACCGATCCTGCTACGGAGAGCAACACTGGAATGCAGTAAAGAACATATTCAAATATCTAAGATGGATGCAAGATTATATCTTGGTCTATGGAGATGGTGATCTCCAAGTCTTGGGATATACATATTCTGACTTCCAATCGGATGTTGATCATCGAAAGTCGACATCAGGGTTCGTGTTCTTGTTGAATGGTGGTGCTGTGAGCTGGAGAAGCAAGAAGCATGACACTACTGCAGATTCGACAACAGAAGCTGAATACATTGCCGCATCATATGCTGCAAAGGAGGTGGTGTGGTTACGCAAGTTCGTCCTGGAGCTTGGCGTAGTTTCCTATGATACTCCCATCCCATTACTCTGCGATAACACGGGAGCCATTGCCCAGGCAAAGGAACCCATATGGCATCAAAAGAGCAAGCACGTGGAAAGGAAATACCACATCATTCGGGAGATACAAAAGCGTGGTGACATCATCATCACCAAGGTGGCCTCTGCCGACAACGTTGCTGATCCTCTTACCAAACCTCTGACACAGAAGGTTTTCGACCATCATGTAATGAGTATGGGTTTAAAGATTGTACCTGAATGGTTCTGAGGGCTAGTGGGAGATTGTTAGCAATGTGAGCCCCGGGCGCGAACCATATCTACAATAAATGTTATTGTAATGAATAAATTATCAATAAAAGTTATTGATTATTTTTCACTCCCTTTCTGATATTAATGAATGAATGCACTGTAGGGTCCCTCTGTACAATAAGGGTTATGTACCATGGCCAACTTGATGATCATACAGCTGTTGATTCATTGGATGAATCATAGAGGCCGATGCTTGGATGAATATCTAAGGGGTTAGATAGAGGACTCATCAAGCATCATCAAATGGTTATTAAGCAGTGATCTCCAACCTGAGTAGGAGATGGCAATCCTATCTCATATGGCTGATATCTGACCGACCTCTTGATGCAGGTCCTCTGCATGGGAATAGTGATTCAGAGGTGGCAGGTTAGTTGAGTCAATGGGTTGACTTAACGAGATCGAGATAACCAAAGACCTACATTGAATACTGTCACAACATAGCATGCATCCTCTGACCGGAGACAAATGTATTGCTATATGTCTGAGTATGTACATTTGGCAGACCAATAGGTTGATGACCTAACCAAGGTCTATATACCGGCGAGCTGGTGTGCTTGTAAGGACATATGAGTAATACGATCTCTCAAAGGGATCATACAGGTTCACTTGTGAACCATGAGACATGAGCTAACTCATGAGGTATTGGGACTGAACAAATTCCATGCATGGTCGTCGTGCTTTGGAAGCATGACATGAATTTAAAGGTAAGATATATGCTTTGTGAAAGCATATGATCTATACCAAATCCCAATGACCAAGATTGAGAAACTTAAATGATCTAACCCTGAAGATGACAATGCAATAGTGGTCTTTATCTTCAGGATAATCATAAGTCTTCCAGTATGCAGGATGTGCAGGTATTGGGAATACCTGAGGGTGATTTGATCATATACGATTGTATAACCATGACGCTTCCATTCCGAGGGAGTGATGAAACAGGTTTGGATTTTAGTGACCCCTCTCATTAGAGAAGTGACCTAATCTTAGTCCATGAATTGGACATTGATCTGAATGAGATTCAGATGCAATGAAGATTAGGTTTATGGTCTTGATTTGATCAAGCATCAGTGGGAGGTCCATGGGATCTGGATTTGAGATATGATCTCAACATCCAAGTCACTATACGTGGAACAATACAATCACCATGTCCTTATCTCCAAGTATCTGCAGAGAGATTGCATTATTCTTGAAGGGTTCAAGAATAATTCCATAATATCTAAGCAATGAAGAAATCATGATTAAATGTGATTTAATCATCTTGATGTATGAAGAGATTATCCAATATAATTAAATGTGATTTAATTAATGTGGATAAGAATAATGTGGATAGAAATATCCAATTATTCATAATATATTATAAATGTGATTTATAATGTATTAGAGAGAACTAATTATAATTTATATGTGTTGATTAATTATTATGTGTATTGGATACACATTGTGTAATTAATTGACAATGTAAATTATAAGTTGTTTTTGGGTTGTGAATATGATTCACAATTTTTTCCATGGCAAGATTACAATATTCTCAAATATAATTGTTAATTATTTTTGAGGAATAAAACCTAACAAATTTGTTGCAAATAAATAAAGGAGATTTCCATGGAGATATGCAATCTCATGAATTATCATGAGATTGCCCTCCCCATGGAAATAAGTGGGCGGCACACCATTCCAAATAGGAATGTGTGGCCGTCCACATGGAAGGTGCATGGAGATGAAATCTCCATGCACAATCTCTCCTTATCTATTGGGTTTGATTTAGGACTAATTTATATTTGATTTTGTCAAATATATTTTAACCTAAATTTGTTGGTTTTACCAACAACAATCTTGACCATTGGATTGACATAAATCAATATCATCCATTGATTTTATATGTCACATGGATTGAGATCCATGGATCTCAAAACCCTATAAATAGAGAGGCATACCATGCTCTCTCTTTACATGAATTATTGGAGCTTTCTCTCTTCCTCTTTCTTCATACACGACAACCCTCTCTCCCTCTAATATTGGTGGCCGTCCACCATACCCTAGAGGAGGGAATCGTCGACGCCATCGCCACCGTGCCGCCACTTCGACGTTCTTCGGTTCTCCGTCTTCTTGGTGTGCCACGCCAACGAAGGAGACTTTCGATCTCGTGTGACGAGATCAGTAGCAACCTCACTTGGATCAACTTCTTGGATTGCGAGGACAACGCGGTTCATCCCCGTGCTCGTAAGCAGTCTCGCCGACGATCGGACTTGAGACAGGAGGTCTCTTATCTTAGAGACTCGATCAACCACGCTTCAAGAGGTATTGCATTATACTTGTTATGGTTATAGATGAAACGATATGATAATGGTTCTCGGATCATGTGGTTTCATCGAATAAAATTTTTTAAATTTCGCTGCACCGAACAACTAGTACGACTAGTCGTTCTTCGTCGTATCCGATACGACGATCACACTTCCGTGATGCGCTTGAGGATAATTCCATATCCTTCACTATCTCTACACTTCCATTGTCGTGCACTTTCTTAATGACGTATGGACCTGATTATTTAGATTTGAGCTTCCCATGGAAAATCTTTATCTTGGTGTTAAACAACTACACTTTTTGTCTAGGGACAAAGTTCTTGCACCTAATGTGCTGAACATGCCACTTATTAACCTTGTCCTTTTAAATCAAAGTGTTCTCATACGCCTGGTTTCTGATCTCCATGGGCTCGTTCTAGTTCAAGTCATGACATAATGTCCCTATGTGACAACTCCAATTTATTTTCTTGATTGCTCATTCTGATTTGTGAATTAACTCCGTGGGCAAATGGCATGGCTTTCCATAGATCATCCAAAAAGATGAAGTATCAAGTAGGGTCTTGTATGTTGTCCTATAGGTCTGCAGAACCTAGTCCAAGTGCTGGATTAGTTCTTCCTATTAGGACGAACCAAACTTCTAAAGAATGCTCTTTACCTCTCGATTCGAAACCTCTACCATGATGTTAGAATGCCGATGGTAAGGACTAGATATTCTATGCTCAAATCCGTAGTCCTTAGATAATGATCTGACACTTCGGTTCATAAAATGGCTACCCTCGTTAGAAATCAAAACCTTGGGGACCCCAAACCATACAATGATATGGTCTCTCAAAAATTTACAGAAAATTTTGTTGTCTGCGGATCGGTTTGGGATAGCCTCCACCCACCTTGACAAATAATAAACTGCCACAAGATGTACTCATGTCCATTACTGTACCATAAAATCTATGCCCGATGCATAAAAAACATAAGAGAAAATCACCAGTTGCATGGGCATCTCATCTCTGTATCCAAAAGCCCCTCCCATCCTTTGACAGATCCGACACGACCGTACAAAATTAAAGGCATCTCGAAACAAAGGTCGGCCAATAAAATCCACATTGGAGTGCCTTGTATGCATTTCTTTTTCCCAAATAATGTCCTCCAAACTCAAGTACATGATAATGTGTGAGAACACTCCGATATTCTTCGTGAGGAATACACCTTCTCCAAACACAATCCAACCATTTAAAGAAAAGGAACATATCCTCCTAGTGGTACCTCCTCAAATCCAACTTCATTCCGTCAATGTTGCTCCTAGTCCAACCAAGGGGGACCTGCTTGGAGACCAAGAAGTTCACCTTGTTGGCGTACTAGGGGAGTGAGTCAATAGTACAGATTGACTCGTGTGGGAAGATTTCTCTGATCTGTTCAAACTCAGGGGATTCCTTCAACTCTATCCGGGATAAATGATTAGCCACAATATTCTTCACTCCAGGTTTATCCTTAATCACCATATCAAACTCCTGGAGTAGTAAAATCCGTCTAAGAAGACGTGCCTTCGCATCATTCTTTATTGAGTACCAAATGGATGTGTGATATGTGAAGATTGTCATCTTGGAGCCTAACACATAAGATCTGGACTTTTCGAAAGCCCAGATTACCACAAGCATTTCCTTTTCAGTCACTATATAATTCTTGTAGGTCTAGAACTTTGCTTGCATAGTGTATAGCATACAGAATATTATCTCACCTTTGTACTAACATAGCTCCTATAGTGAAATCTGAAGCATCAGTTATGATATCGAAAAGAAGAGACCAGTCAGGAGCTTGTAGGATTGTCGAGTCACAAATCTTCCTTTTCAAAATCTCAAATGTCTTTAGACACTTGTGATCTACAATGAACTCTATGCCTTTTCCTAAGATCTCGGTCAATGGGGGGTGATCTTTGAAAAATCCTAAATAAATCTTCGATAAAATCTAACATGCCCTAAGAAAGATTGTAACTTCATGTTAGTTGGCGGATTGAGTTTTTTGATTACATCTACTTTTGCAGAGTCTACCTCCATACCCTTTTTGGAGATCATGTGCCCAACACAATACCCTCTGTCATCATAAAATGGATTTTCTCCCAAGAGAGTACCATATTCACCTCTCTACACCTCTTGAGGACTCAATACAAGTGTGCTAAACATGTACCAAAGGAATCACCATGGACCAAAAAGTCATCCATGAAAATCTCCAGGAAATCTCCCACCATCTCAGCAAATACAATGATCATGTATCGCTAAAATGTCCCCGAGGTGCTGCAAAGCCTGAGCAGCGTACGGTTGAATGCGCAAATGCCGAATGGACATGTGAATGTGGTATTTTCCTAGTACTCATGAGAGATGGGTACCTGATTGTAACCTGAGTACCCACAAAAAAACACATTCCCTACTAGTCTCTCCAAAATTTGATCAATGAAAGAAAATGGAAAGTGGTCTTTCTTGGTCACAGCATTCAGGCACATGTAGTTGACACATGCACCACGATGTGGGTACTCGTGTCACGATCTCTACCACTTCCTCATTGGTGACCATATTAATTCCTGACTTCTTTGGGACAACATGGAGTGGGGCCACCCACTTGGAATTGTAAATAGGGTATATAAATCATACTTTACACCATTTCTAAATTTCTTCCTTTACTACTTCCTGCAGATTTAGGTTAAATCCTCTGGAATTCACTAAAAGGTCTCACAATATCATCGACATATATGTAGTGTGAGCGGAGAGCGGGGTTAATCCCCACAAGATCCGACACTATCCAGCCGATCGCTCTACGATTTTTCTCTAAGAATTCTAACAGCATAGAAGCCTACTCTAAGGTAAGATCACATGATACCTCTCTTTGAGTCTCGCAAGAAAGGAATATTTCAGTGTAGGAGGAAGCAACTTTAGCTTGGGTAATACATTATCGTAATCTAATCTGGTTGAATCTCCTATGTATCTAGTTGAGTGTTGTATGGATATGGATCTAGCAGTCCTGTACTTGCCACCAACTCTGTTGTATTGGAAGTCAGATTGCCAAATATGTGTTGTATTTTGGAAAAGCCGTGTCCGGCTCGCTGTCGCCCTCACTCTTGAAATATCCTAAAAGAAATGGGATTGGCAAGTTTGGATAGACTCGGAGTCTCCAGGAGTGTAGAGGGATGCATGAAAAGTGTTCTCTTGATTGAACTAGCATACCAAATGATCGATAATGTTCTCTCCTGATGAGAGCGAGTCTGTGGTTGGGCTCTGTCTCCGTGTGATGAATCTGTGATTCCTCACTCTAAAAGTTGAAAATAGAGCTTTGTTCCCGATTAATTAGCTGCATATTTCCATCTATAATGCATAATTAGCATTCGTGCATGCATAAATAATATATGCATTTTAGCATTCATATCTGCATTAAATAAGAAGCCAAATCCACTTGTAAAAATCACCTATTTGTATGTATTTTATACTAACTCCAAATCCAATAAATTCAACTATATAGTTTATATATTACTAACACTAATAAAGGAAAAATATCAAAAAATACTAACTTTAAAATTGGCCAATAAAACCCGAGTCCAAGTTCGAAACTAGGAGCCTTAAAATGTACATATCTCTCTCATACAACCTCTGATTCAGGTCTACTCCCTTTTAAAATAATATAAGTTCAGATACCTTCAAAACAAGACCAATTTCATTAAAATCGGAGCTCGTATGCAAAACTTTGGTTTTTGGGCCCCAATTGTATATTGTATGTATTTGTACCCTTGTATTTTTATCGCTTTATTTGACCTCATTTCCATTTTTACTCAACATAAAAATTGTGGATCTCATTGAGATCTACAACTTTCATGTTTTGAGTTTTTCCAAATTCAGTCATTTTCTCCTCATTTTTACCATTTCTTCTTCACAATAATCTGATTGGGCCACGTGGCGTCTTCTGATTGCGCCACGTGGCCCATCTATCCGCTCGACACACGCTCTCTCCTCTTTGCCATTGGATGGAGCTCAAGCGCCCCAATCTCAACCGTCCACATGCGTGTCTTCTCGCAGTCATCCGATCATCTTCAGATTCGATCGTAGCCACCCACTAGCGCCTAATCCACAACGTACCACGTGGATCCATCATCGCCTCCATCTCCTCTCCAGGCACCTCATCTCAGATGCCTACTCGACTTTGTTTCTCACCCTTCGATCTTGTCCTAGATGTAATCTCCACCATTCACCTCCGCCTACACCTAGTTCCACCACGTGGCACCATCTATCACCCTTCGATCGCACCACCCTGATCTAATCCAAGCCCTCCACTAGCGCCCGGATCTCAGCCGTTGGATCACGAGATCTAAGGGTAGAGGACTCATCTCCTACCTTCCGCTTCCCCTCTCCCACGTCGCCCCAGCTCACCATATATCTCCACCCTTTCTATTTCCATCGCCATTTCCACCACCATCTCCACTCGATGATCGCCCCACGATGAAGCCCATACTTCCCTCATCCTCGCCAGTGCCCACTCTCGCCATGACTCCCTCTCTCGCTCCACAAACCCCATGTAAGCCTCAACCCCATCACCGGAGTCGCCACCTCATTCATATAAATACATCACTTCCGGCCACCTTCAGCCTATCCGCCCTTGCACGAGAAACACTAGAGCTTCAATCCACCAATATGTGACAGGGATTAGGCTTGAAAGCGAGCGACAACAACGGTTCTTCTCCGACGAGATCCACGGTGAATCTTTGCCGTGCAGAAGCTTCACCATCGAGCTGCTCAAGCTCGAGCACTTGCCAGCCTTAGAGCGACGACTGGTGGCTCCATTTCGAACCCCAACTCCCAGTTAGATTCCTCCATCTTCTTCTCCGATCTTCACCTTCTTCCCCTTCAATCTTCCCCTAATTTATTAGGCTTCTCCACCCAATATCTCCTCCCACCGACCATCGATCAAGCTCTGCCCTGGAGCTACCATCTTCGTGGAACACTCCGTTCCTCTCCATGACCCATCGAACCATCTCCGACCGCCGCTCCGCCGATCACGGCGAAAGAGTACGACAACCCATTCACCGCTTCGCCCTTTAAGGCCTCAGTCTCCCAACTGTACCCATACGAGCACGAGAACCATTTTTTAGCTTTACAAACGTTGTAGGGCCACCTTTGTCATTGGTCCGGACCTCTCGCCGTAGCTTCTTCGAGCTCCTTCGTCTCCGCCTACAGATTATGCCCGCCTCTTCCAAGACATTCGGTTGCTCTGCCAAGCTTCCACGATCATGCCCAGCCACTCAGGAACCTCCGGGGGTCTTTACCGAGCATGGTAGAAGGCGACGGAGGTACGCTAGAGCCCAGTCAAGCCCGTCGAGGAGGCGGCGGCGAGGAGGAACTCGACACACAATTACCATCTGATCGTCTTGATCGGACGGTCCACATCGCGCCACGTCTCCCACTCCATCTACCGTTTGATCTTTGCGATCTAACGGTCCATCATCGGCCACATCCCCAGCTCCGAGCCTCTTCCCCGCCCCTTAGGCTCGTAGCATCCGAGCCTCATCCGAAGCTACGCTAAAGCATGTCTGAACCTGTAGAAGACCTGAAGCTGCATCCGAGCCTCCAACGCTTCCCGAGCCTAGATCTTACGTTTGCTCTGTGGGTAATTTACATCGAGGCCCCTACAAGTTTTGGGAATTACACTTCAGTCCTTGCCAAGCAGCATCACGTGAGGCGAACGTGTTCCGTGGAGAATTTACACACATACCTTCTACATTATAGGTAATTGCATTTTAGTCCCTATAAGCACGTTTCTGATTTAGACAATTTTAATTCTATTTGCATTTACACCCCTGTATTTGCACGTTTATTTAGACACTCATTTAGCATCATTTTATAATTCCAAAAATTGAATGTTGTAGAGAAACTTGTGATCTAACATTGTGAAGACTTGTTACTTTATTTAGAGCTTCGAGGAATTTAATATATTTCTTTTTAAGGAAAATTAAATATTTTGCCCTCTGTGTGCCTTTAATTGTCTATTAAATTCATTTTTGCTCTAAAAATAACCAAAAAATCCCCAATAGGTTAAGTTTAGGTAGTTCTACTTTATGCCCAAAATCACATAATTTGCACGCATCCCAAGGTCTTGATAAATTAATTGGTGTTTTGCTTAATTGATTTTTAGTAGGTCCAAAATTGATCATTTTTGAGGTCTAACAATTTTTCTTTATTCGTCCCATATCGAAGTATCTAGGATAATTTTTATCTCTGAAAATGATTTATTTTGATATTTATTAAAGTAAATTTTGCGAAAACCACCCTACATCCTTTTTTTATTCGTAGTAAATTCATTTAGAGTCGAAAAACTCCAAAAAATTACAGTAGCTTAATTTCATTGCATTTAACATCTGGGTCAAATTTCATAATTTTTAGACTAAATTTGACTATATTTGAAATTTTAGCTCTCGAATTTGGCTTGAATTACATTGCATATCTTAAACGGCATAAAAACCCTAAAAATATTCTTCTGAAAATCGAACATCTGAATTTACTATAAATTAATCTAAGGAAAAAGCTACCTCCTTGAGTTCGACCTTGGGCTTGCCCAAGTAAAATAAAAAATTTTGCCGCTTGCGTTTAATTGATTATTAATCAAAGTGGTTTTTGACAAGTCCATTTTTTTACCCGATTATGACGAATATCATTAAAATTTAATCATTAATCCGGTTGAATTAAGTAGGGTAACTCACGACTTTTCAAATGGCGCCATTGCCAAAGAGGCACAGCTTAGGTTAATTTTTAGAAAATTTAGAATTTAGGTTTTCTACCCTCGGGTAGTCTGATTCCCGATTTTGCTTGTGAATATTTTTATGTCCAATTTTCAACATTTGTTTATTTCGTGTCATTCTCTCTTTGACCATTGTTCATTTTTGTGTGAGGAACACAAGGAATCGAGGCGCTTCGCTAGGCGAGATGAGGGACCTGCATCGAATTGAACTGAGTGTTTTGAGAGAACTTATAAAAAAAGTTTTTGCATTTCTAGAGTTCCCGTTTGGATTCTCGCACATGTAAAAGAATAATAAAAAGAGTCCCTATGTGTTGTGTGGTTGTTTTACGTGGAATAGGACCTGCACTTGCGACTCTTAGAGCTTTCTTAGGATTGCTTGTGCTCGTAATATCTAGGACCACACTTCATCATTAAAAGATGCACTTAGACCACAGGACTATAGTTAAATCTAAACTTGTTCTTCACTCGCTAATAGAACTGCTTGTCTAGGAACAGATTTTCTCGCTTGCACTATATAAAATTTCAATTCTATTTTGCATCTCGCATATAGAGCGTGAGGATCACTGTAAGTCTTCTGAACTTGGCATACATCATTGTTTTATCGTGCATCGGCTTTTCTCGACTCCTTCTCCCTTGGTTTTCTAACTTAAGATTAAAGGAAAT
Source organism: Ottelia alismoides (assembly GCA_037367405.1). Classification (NCBI taxonomy): domain Eukaryota; kingdom Viridiplantae; phylum Streptophyta; class Magnoliopsida; order Alismatales; family Hydrocharitaceae; genus Ottelia; species Ottelia alismoides. The sequence continues at coordinate 171,694 of JAZKJV010007325.1, forward strand.
TGGGACTGGACGATAGGCGTGCCTTGTGTGTAGACTAATCAAGTGGTCATTTAACTTAAAATCATGACTGCTAAATAAATTGACCAAAAAATAAATTCTATTTGCTTGAGAATAACCCTGACCTCGATTGTAGGCTGAGTGAGGGTACAGAGTGTGTGAGCACACCATAAGGCAGAGCCAAAATCCCTGCCATCCATATCACATACCCCGATCCAAGCAAATATCACAAGCTGAATTCTTTTAGGTTCACTGACTAGCACCAAGTAGCCTCCTCCTGTTCCGACATGTAGATAGGGGTGAACAAGCGGTGCTTCGCGACAAGTTGCTAGTAACCCTTCGAGGTGAAGTATAAGCCTTGTCAGCCTCCGCCTACTTCTATAGGTAGATAGGGGCAGGTCTTTGATGTCCTCAGCTAGGGATAGAAGCGAAGAAAGGAAGGGCACCGGTATCTTAGGCGACATGTTAAACAGGAAAGACACATCCAGCTTTGAGCCGACTTCCCTATAGGCCGTGCAATCCTTGCTATTTGTCTGAAAAATCACACTTAAAATCAACCCGACTAACCAGACTCGGTTTCAGGTCCTTCACTGTGTTGTGTGTGAAAATAAGGGTTTGTGATTCATTTACTTGCTTCAGGTAGGAGTAAAATCCTATCTTTACACACTTAAACTCCTAATTCTTTCTTCTGCCATCAAAGATGACTGATTGGGGGGATATCTACCCCAGCTTTGCAAATCTCTCCTTGAACCCCTCACGAAGTTCGTCTTCATCGGCCCAAGCGCAACTTGGGCCAACCCGAGCTCATGACCCTCTTGAGTTCAGGATTCCTCAATCCCAGGATGGTTTGCCTCAAACCATTCCTTTTCTCTCATCACATCTCACCAAGGAAAACCACCACCTCAGTGAGAATATCTTCATTACTACGTCCTCTAACCTAGATCAGATTCTTTACCTAGGTGAAGAGGACGAACCGGAAACCAAGATGCCTCCTAAGAGACCCCCGGATGAAGAGGAACACATAGATGATCCTATACATCAAATCCTTGCCTGCTTAGCTGCAATCGAACAGTAGACTGCAGATCTTGTGGCAAGGATGGGACAGGTGATCGTGGTGGGTAGAATTGATAGACTGATGGTGGATGCCTACAACCCAGCTGAGAATGAGATACATAATTGGCTTGTACCTGAGGTACCCCAGAAGCATTCGAGCTGAAGCCCCATTTTCTTAGTTTGATACCAAAGTTTAATGGAAATGACACCGAAGAACCATATGCTCTCCCGAGAGACTTCAAGCTTGTTTGCAACAACCTTAGTCACTCTAGGGTTGGACAAGATTACATCAAGCTGAAGGCTACCCTCTTTGCCTTAGGAGATAAGGCTGCTCATTAGCTGAAGAATCTCAGGGTTAGATGTACGAGCTGGGCGTAATTCAAAGATTTATTCCTGAAGAAGTTTTACCCACTGAGTAGGACTAACCAGATACGTACCAAGATCGCTAGTTTTTCCCAGGGTCCCCATGAGCCATTCCATGAAGCCTGGGATAGATTTAATGACTTGATTAAAAAATGCCCCTGCCATGGCATTACCAAGGCGATCTTAATCCAGACCTTGTTTGGTGGCATGACCCCAGAAATGCAGGGGTTAGTGAGTGCAACCTGACGAGGTAGCTATCTGAATAAGAATGAAAATTTCGTATGGAAGATCCTGGAGCAGATGGCGGAAACAGGCAGATCCCAGGCCACCAGGGCCTATCCGTTGTCTCCCTCAATCCTATCTAATGAGACAACTAGGAGGACTGTAGCAGATCTGACAAATGACTAGATCCCTAGCATGGGGATAATAGCTGATAAGCTTACTATGGTAGAACATATCCACAAGAGGGTCACTGACATTGAGGTGCTTTCACGATTGCCGAAGCAAGTGGAGGAATTGACTGAGAAGGTAGCCAAGATACGACTACCTGCCCCTTCTGCACCACCTGTACCTGTACATCGAGTCCATCTTGTACAAGAGCAGGGACAGGAGCCTCAAAGCAGCTGGATTGAGGAGCAACAATACATCAACAGGAGTAAAACGCACCCCCACAGGTGCAGTTAGTATACGAGGACCTCCGCAGGTGTTCAAGATCAACGGGCTGTGGTACAACCATGAACCTGTCAGCAGACAACGAGGATAGGGAATGGTCAGCCAAACCGACCTTCCCTAGCTTACTAGGAAACCAGCTCCGTCCCCGCACCACGCTTTGTACAGTCTCGGCCAAGACAAGGATATCAGCCTCGGTAGCACCAGCAGCAGCACACATTCCACTTAGGCCAACAGGGTGACAGGTCCGAAAATGCACTTGTTAAGAATGTGTATTTATCGTTCGTGTTAAAATGATATGATTTGTTGTTCATTGTAGGCGGCAATCGGAATCAGTCAAGAAAATAACCACACAATTAGTTAACCAATTTTTAATCGATGTGGTTTTATGTTTATTTTACTTGGGCAAGTCTCAAGGTCGAACATAAGGAGGCAAAGGAACAACCTAGAGTTATGTCTATCAAAATTCGTGCACGGTTTTTGAGGTGGTTTTTTTGTTATTTTTTAATGCAATAACGGATGAAAAATGCAATTTCGGTCTATTTTAGGGACTAAAATATAAATTACATTCAAACAATGTCTGAAAAATATGAAATTTGGCTACAATGCAAAATATGGTGAAATGAATGCACTATATTTTTTTTGGAATTTTTGGATCCAGTATGAATTTTTTTATGAATTTTTAAATGCAAACAAAATGAATTTCAATATTTAATTTTAATAAATATTAAACCTAATTATCTTCAAGGAACAGAATTATCTAAGATTTATCACTAGGTGATTGATCTCAGAAAAATCCTAAACCTCGAAAATGTGAGATCTAATACTTAACTAAAATCAAATACTGAATTATGCAAAAATGATTTTTACAGAGCAATCTATGCAAGCAAATGCAATTCTTTTTAGGCACAATGTCAAGCACAATTAATTCTACAATATTTGATTTTTTGGAAATTTTTTAGTGCAATGGTTAATCAAATACAAATTTCAGAGCACAAATTGGGCAAAATATACAATTTTCCACAAAATAATTAATTATTAATCAACCATTAATAATAAAAATGTCCACAATATATCAAACTGTAGAGAATTAAAAGATGAACATCATGCTATTTTTTGAATAATAAAATAATGTAATGTAGAGGTCAAGAATTACTGAGGAACACATGAGTATTTCTGCAATTAAATAAAACAAAATAATAGAGCTCTCGATTAGCTTAAAAATGACACATTGTACACTAAAATTAGAGTTCGTATGAGAAAGTTATGCTATAAACAAATTTCAAGGACTAAAATGCAATAAAAATAATTAGTTCCTTCTCAAATGGGTCCCTGGAGGACTTATCTGCAATAAATAAAACTTCCAAGGATCGGTTTGAAAATTTCGCACTCGTCACGTATGGAGCACGTGACATTGATGTCAGCGAAGGTAGGAGGCCTCTAGTGATTTGTGGAAACTGTAAGGGTGTGGATGATAATTACCCCACCACGTGCTCCTCACATGACATGGGAAACTGGGCGACAGGAGGTGAGGGTGCTCAGGTACGAAGGAGGATGAGTCCCGAGGTTGTGACGACTAGGGCTTTAGGGTACGGAGGAGCGTTCGACGGTGGAGAGGGGAGTCGAAGTAGTGGGCTGGGACTGAGGTTGAGGGCGTGGATGGTGAGGTTGTGGCCTTGGGCTCAATGGGTGGTTAATGTAAGGGCAGAGGCATTGAGCTCGAGGGTGATTTGGATCTGGTGCGGAGATGATGGTGAAGGCAACAAGGCAGAACTGTAGCAGGGTAGGTGTGGCGTGGTGCTATAGAGCTGAAGTGATGGTGGGGAGGTGTGGTGTTCAAGGAGGAGGTTCACGATGATGGAGGTCGAAGCGAGTAGCTGGGAAGAAGCACGGAGGTGTGGATGGCATGGCGGTAGATCGAGAAATAGTGGATGAAGGTGCAACGACCGGAGAGGCAAAGGAAGAGGGGGAGAAAGGATAGAAAGGGCATCTACCTGGTGGTTGGCCACCGGGAAAGGGTGAAAGAAGGATCAACTTCCTTCATCACCTCTAGCATCTGAGCGGGCATTTGCAAAGTTCAGCAAGGGCTCGATGGAGCTCTACAACGGAACTTGATGAGGAGCTCTGGATCATGCCTTGAGCGGGAGTCATGCACCGTCGTGGCTCGTGTACTCGAAGCCAACTGTTGTCATCGATCAACAAGGAGGAGCTGGTAGCTTCCTCTTGCTCTCACACGGAGGGTGGATGGCGACGACGGCTGTTGGTCGTAGGGTAATATAGGGAGGCGGGGGAGGTATAACAACGGTGGTTACGAGAGATGGGTAAGGCAGGCGGACGGAAGAGGAGCAGGCAGAAGCGGAGGTGGTGGACACGTGGAGGAAGGGGAGGGGTAGGGGTTACATGGCACGCAAGTGACATGGGAGAGGGTGAGGTCATGTGCATGACACATGACCGGACATGAGTGGAGAGAGAGAGGAGAGGGAGAGAGAAAGAGGTGGGAGAAAAGAGAGAAAGAAAATGGGGAAAAGGAAAAGTAACAGAATAAAAAAATAAAAATAAAATTAAAAGTAATAAAATATAAAATAAGGATTAAATTAAAAAAAAGTAAAATTAATTATTTAATAAATATAAAAATTAAATAAATATAAAACAAATAAAAAATAAAGGAAAAACAGAAAGAGATAGTAAATGAAGTCAAATGAAAAAGTGGTCAACACAAAAGTTGCTCCTGTCGACGAGATCCAACACTTTTGTGAATGATCCAAAATCAAAAGACTTCAAATGTACAAACAATATTTTTAGAGGTACTCTATATATAATAAAATATAAAATTTTTGTATTTTGTATTTTTTTGTATTTTGAATTTGATTAGTATATTAATTTATGTACAATATAAGCATAACTAATCTTATCTTTATGGATTTTTTATAGGTTAGAAAACTGTAAAATACAGTCAGCAAAGATAAGATATGTAAATAATATACAATGTTGGATATTTTTTATTTCTTGCAACTTGTTCTTTTTATGGATTTAATTCTTAATGTCAAGTTTGTTGATTACTCAAAGAATAAGTTAGAGAAGCAATAAGGTTAAAATCAATGATTTTTGTAATTATGAATATAGCTAAAAATAATCAAAATTTACAAAATAAATTGTTTTAGCAATTTTCATGTTGTTTATTGTTTTTATGATTTTCAAGTATTTTTGCTAAATTTTAGACATTTTTAAATTCCAACACAGTAAAAAACAATGGCTATGCTAAATAGACATAATTGTTTCATGGTTTAAAAAGACTAAACAAAGTCAAAAATTCCTAAAACTAATTTTAATATCTAAGTCCATATATAAAAAAAATCGCTAAATAAATACTAATATTTTTTGAATATTTGTTTAATTTTGATATTTTATAGGATTTTAGAGCTTTCTATTTTTTTATCATTTTCTTTTTTTTATTTTAAGGATTTCCGTCTGAAGATGCATAATACAAAATTAAACTAACGCCATTTTTTTGGAAATATTAAACATGATTTTATAATTTTTTAAATTTTAAATGCAAACATGGTTAAAATGCGCTCTTTTTGATTTTTAATAAATGGGAAAGTGCATAAAAAGCAAAACAAGGCGTGGGCATGGATCAGGATAGGCCATGCCTTGAAGGGCCCAGGCCCAAGCCCATTTAAAAAATTCGGGTCCTTGGACTGGGCCTGGGCCCACAATTTTTTTCTATTCAGCCCAAGCCTAGGCTCAACCGAATTCCATTAGGTCGGGCTTGGGCCGGCCCATCTATTGGTGCTAGGTCCTTGGAATAATTGGATTTGATACATGAATTATTCTATGTGGCCCGATCATGTATGCTATTTAAAATAAAGGTGTTCCACACGTTGAGTCTGGTAACAATGCCACAATATTTGGTGTTCTGTAAAACTCCCCTTCATTTCATTATAAAAATGAAGTGACATAATTTGGCGGTCTAACAAATCCATTTACATATACAAATAAAAATCAGTAGATACCAAATGACTTGCAAAAATACAAACACCATAACATTACATCAAATTTACCCCGTTGCCACGAAGGTACCTCAAGTAGGTGGTGAGGAAGATCTAGGGGCTACAATGGTGGAGGGACAATGGGGCGTTGGCGTGAAAGGGAAAGTGCAGCGGTTGTGATGGGATGCGGGAGGTCAGGGTGGTGGATGATGGTCTTTTAGGTTTATGGCTTGGTCGTTTAATGTTTGGAAAATAGAGAAAGTCCAATTAGAGGCTTAGTCATTCCATAATAGCCATGCAGAGGAGGAGCGATGACTATTGTCCTAGACCAGAGCGTGGAACAAATGGAGGGAGAGGGGATATGGCTATCATGAGGGAGTTGGGAATGGAAAGAAGGGGTTGGAATTTTGGGGAAGGATGCAGGGTAGGTGGCTACCTGTCTACGACCTGTTTGGGGGGGGGGGAGGGCAGGCCGAGTAGTGGGCTAATATCAGGTTGGGCCCTCGGGCCAGACCCTCAGGCTGGATCGGGATGGGCCAAGCCAAACATGAGCACAATCCAAAAAAATTCAGCACCAATACTTTGGCCCAAGCCCGACCCATTATCCATTTGGGCTTGGGCTAGGATGGGCTTTTCGGGTTAGGCTTTGGGCTGGGCGAGGCCAGCCCAGCCCAATTCCCATCCCTACATACAAGTACCTTATTCTATTTTCCATAAATTTCAGAGCATAGATGATATTTATAAAATTTAAACAATCATAAACAAAAATAAATAAGCTGACAAGGGCCATTTTGCAAATAAAATGAGTTTCCATGCATCTATGAACCCTAAAACAAAATCCAGGGGCAAGTATGCAAATTATCCACAAATATTTAAATTAAAAACGCCTAGTAGGGTCATAAGTGTAATATAAAAAAACCCATGTCATTTTTACAAATTATTCACAAGATTTAACATTTCATATATAATTTTTTGACTAATTACAAATACAAAAACCTGTGAGGGTATGTTTACAAAATACCCTCCTCATGTGGGGGGCACATGAGGTCAACTGGCAAGGACACAAATGTGAAGACATAAAAAGGCAAAGGGCTCCATGCAAAATATCAACATTCATTTACACTACGAAGCATATGTATAGAACTAAAAGTGAAATAAAAAAGACTGAGGGTATTGATGATATTACCCCATTCATCGATGAAAGGGAACGACTATAGTGATGCCACATAGGCACCACTTAACTCGATCAATGACTGGGGGCACTCACCACTTCATATGATATGAACGACCCAATTTAGATATGGGCCTCGCTGAAGATCCAACGAATCTAGAGGTACGAGGATGAATAGGGAAGAACACTTCCTTGTCCTTCCTTCGATCGTTTGTAGCTCCTCGCCCCATCCACTTAGGGGTTCATTGATGGTCTCCTGAGCTTCCTAGAAGCATCCTTCACCGGTTGGCACCATCAAGAAAGTCTGGGTCTTGCCGGGGAGAGGCTTGGAGATCGATGAAGAACAGGGTACCTGGGACACTCCTCTTGCTATGGAATCGAACCTCCAGGGTTTTCTAGCGCTGCATACATGCAGAGGAATACTCAAGGGCTCGAGGCAAGTCACCTCAAGCCAAAAATGAAGCTGCTACGCATGGGGGTGAGTGATATGGAGTAGCTTTGGTGAGAGGTGGTGGAGGAGCTCTGATTCACTAATCCACAAAGGACCCGGAGGGATCGAAGGGTGGAATGGGTGCAACATGCAGTGGGGAACGAAATAGAAATGATAGATGGGTAGGAATGAGTGTGATTGACAGTGAAACATGGCCGGGGCAGTGAGCTCCAATGATGGAAGATTTGAAACTACAGCTAAGATTAAGATCTAACTATGAAATAAAATGCTGTAATAAAAAACGTAAATAGTTCTAATAAAAAATGGATAAAAGTGCATCTCATACGTGTGAACCATGGGGCAGATACCTCATCAGAGCTATGCCTTGGACCGCCTCATCTCCTCCTAGCACTGCCTCAAACTCGAGGGATGCTCTCTTTTGTCACTTGGAATGCACACACACTCACACGAAGCGAGGGGATTTAGGGCTTGAAGAGTGATAAAAAAATCAAAGAATGGACAGAGGAGCATACTCATAAGTTGCTAAAGATATGAACTTTGACCGAGGATTGCAACCGATTCAAGGACACTCGATTTGATCTTTGGCTAGGGCATGATTCAGGGATGTTTAATCTCCATGAAATGCGCATCAAACCTAGCTAGAGAATCATGAGATCAAGAGGAAAAATTGGTGAAAATATTGGTTTTGACAGGGTGGCGACTCGAGGAAGAGAGAGGGGAGTGTTAACCCAGGTCAACACAAGGAGTGTACTGGTTGGTCCACGTGGACCAAGCAGAAAAATCTGAGGGGAATTATTGGTAAAATCAATAAATAATAGTAAATGAATTTACTAATTTTAGATTATAAAATAAATTGTTTATTATTTTATATAATATTTTATTCCTATTTTTATTTATTTTTATGAGGTTATTTATTACAAGTTACAATTTACAAGTATAATTATAGGTATATTGATCTATGTTTTGAATATTTTATTTTTATTTTGTATTTTAGATTTTATTTTTTCCACACTTAATTTATATATTTATAATTTTTTATATATACACTATATTTTTATTGTATTTTTTGATGTTATTTGTACGCTTAAATAAATAGGTGGTTCATCTATATATTTTATACACTTATTTATTTTAGTTTATTTTTAGTGGTTTTATCGTATTTGAGATATGTACATATATTATAAATAATATTTACAAAGTTGTGAAAATATTATGAAAAATAGGGACCCAAAACCTAACTTTTGCATCTTAACTCCAAAATAATGAAATACCTTCATTAAATAGATAATAAAAAGTATAAACAATTAAAGGTGTTTTAATGCATTTTGAGATGTGGGTCTGGGAACTTTGGATTTTGTCTTTATATATAGAGTGTAGAATGAACACTGTATATTATTTTGATGTGAGATCAATATTTTAGTTTTCTACTTATTTTTATCTATAACTTTCATGTACATAATTTATTGGTTTGAGGAACAAATAATAAATTATAAATAAGGTCTGAAAAATGCCTTATTGAAGAATAAATAATCAGTTTCTTTGTGTTTTTGACCCTTACCTCCCCCTACTTTATTCCTTATCGACCCAATCGTCATGATGCCTAGGCCTCGGGGTTTAGAGTCATAAAATACCTTTAGCATTTTATTTCCTTTTCTTTTCTTTCATTTATTCTTTTATTTTATCTTTAAATAATGTTTTTATAAAATATTTATATAATAAATAATAAATGTTAATTTAGGCAAAATAATGATATTTACATGCATTTAGCAAGGAAATGAAGGCCAAAATGAAAGAATAAAGGTGATGAAATGGAGATTCATCGAACCCTATACTTACCTTTGCTAATCCCTATCAAGCACTTATGCCTATAAGAACCAAAAAAAATAAAGAAACGAAAGAACTTATATTGATTTTAACTCTTAAACCTGTCTTCACATAATCAATGTTTGGAGCTCTGTCAGACCTTTGGAATTTAATTTTGGTCGGAACTTTATTGGGAAACATATTTTAAAAACAATAGCCTCTAAGAGTTACAAAACCCTACCTAAGTCTCCTCAAAACACATGTCCGAACATTTTGGTATCATACACAGTCCCTTATGACTGTGAATCTATATTATACATCGTGAGTGATATGTAGCTCTCCTCGGCTGAAGCTGTAAAAGTCAGTCTTCTCCAACATGATGACCCTAATTCCCCACTCCAAGAACTCTTTTCTTGGGAAGCAGGGTATTCCTTTCTAATTTCAAGTACAATCAGCTCAAGAAGAGGAGGCAAAGAGAAGAATGGATGGTAGCCAATGTAGCTACCTGTCCTAGGATGTTTACCAGTGTAGCCAAGTCATCGAGCTGGAGGCTCACATACATATGACTTTGAAGCTCAAGCTTGCTTATTTCACTATACATCTATATACATACTCCATATGGAATTGGTTTTTTTGCTCGTCTTTTCTTTTTGGAGTTTTTGAATATGTAATTTTTTGAATACTATATACAACATCATTTACACAAGGACTTTTTCCGCTTGAGAGAGTTATTATCCCTCTTTTGAAGCATTATTGCAACCCACAACTTCTGTCTTTAAACCTCGTCGCCACTGGATTGGATTGGGGTATATTGGCCATAGATATGTGATGTTTCCACTGGTTGTGTCTCATGCTGGCAAATCCAACCCTCTACCACTAACTAAGGTGAGCAAGGTGTAAGGTGCAAGTGTGCAATCTAGGCCATTATCAACAAGAGTCATGCACATGTTTAGAAATACTCTACTTAGACAGTCAAGGCGACATTGAACTAAGCCTCATATTCTCAAAGAATCAAGTCTAGCAAACCTGAAGTGCCTCAATTCTAGCTATTATAAGGTTCTTATATTAAGTGGATTTAAGGTCCAAGCAAGCCCCAATCTTTGAATTTTACTTAGACTTGTTCAATTATTACCATCAATCCTAAAAATGCAAATGCTACATATGGATTTGAAAATGTTTTGCAATTTTTATGCAATTTTTGAAAGATTTTGCAAATGTTGTTGGGATTTTTTATTTTGCATTTTTTAGAGATTTTTCAAAATAAAAAGTTTTAAGAAAATAAATATGTGCAAATATTTATATGGGAGTGCATCTTGTTATTTACAACAGTTGGAGTTCAAGTATTTACACCAGTTAGTTATTCACACGTTTATGTATAGGTTTAAAGTATTTTTTACTTGATTTGTATATATGCTTCTCAAAATAATTTGAAAACATTTTTGCACACATTTTGAAGACTTTATTTTGCAAATTAATTTTGACAAATATTTTTTTTTATAAAGATTTAAAAAATTAAAAATCATTTTTGCAACAATTTTTCAAGCAATATGTATAGATTTTTTAAACTATTTTTGCATCCATTTTCCAAACATTTGCTAATAGATTTTCAGGATATTTTTATTTCAAAAAAGAAAGAAACTTACAAACAAAATATTTTTACAAAGGTTGAAACATTTTACAAAATATTTTCCAATCAGTTTTCAAAAGATTTTTCGAAGAAAATTTCCAATCATTTCTCAAATATCTTGCAAATCATTTTTACCTGATTTATTAATCAACTTATAAGGTATTTTAATGAATTTATACAAGTACGTTCTTTACAATTAATTGATTGTATTTTAGCCATACATATTGAAAATATGAAAGTACGAGTTATGGCTAAAGTATATACAATGTATATGCGTCCCCCTATACTTAGCTTGAGCTATGTCCTCATAGATCGAAGAGAAAAAAGAGACATAACTCATACTAAATATAAAAGAGCCTATACTACAACGACCAAAGAATAAAAATTCAATGAGAAGTCACCCCCCATACTTAGGATGAAGTAATTCCAAGTATAGAATGATGTATCTACATGCAGGGGGTTGAAGGTGGGAATAAACAAATCAACGACTTGTCTTATGTCCCCCTTTACTTAAGGTAAAATATCCCCAAGTATAGACCGGAGTATTAACAAGAAAGGAGACAGGTGAGGGATCAAAGAATGAACAATGGTACTCACTCATCCCACCTATATTTAGGATGGAGCATATCTTAAGTATAGCTGTGATGACTGAGACGAAAGAAAGAAGCAAAGGCAAGATGAACAAAATAAAATAATAGAAGAATGAAAGAAAAGAAGAAAACCTAAGAAACATTTTGTAGGAGCATTATCTGCGTCTTTTGATGTTAATGTAGTTATGGATGGTGCAATGTTGAAGATCACTTGAACTGAGTCGACAACGGCCAAGAAAGTGTCATGCTCAAGGTACGACTTCAGTAAATGACCATTGATGACAAACGATTGTGCACCAGATGATAACTCTGATATCAAAATGCTTCCATTATCATGCACTTCTTTCACTATGAATGGCCATGTCCATTTACTCTTTAATCCTCCTGGGAATATCTTCAACTTTGCATCAAATAATTGCACTTTCTGTCTTGAAGGTCTTTCGTTTGATGTGTCGGTCGTGCCAGCGTTTAACCTTCTCCTTGTACACCAAGTTGTTATCATATGTGCAGTCTTGGAATTCCAAGAGTATGTTTAGATGCACTTTGCATTGTTGACTAGCTTTTTGTGAGTCCAAATTGCAAATGTTAACTGCCCATAATGATTTATGAATTAGCTCGATAGGCAGATGGCATGATTTTCCATAGACGATAGGGCGACATGCGTAAGGGGGGCTTGTAAGCGGTTCTATATGCCTAAAGTACGAAGTCCAAGATTTGGGAGCAGTTCTTTCTATCTGGCTTCACAAGCTTCTGCAAGATTGTCTTGATTTCTCTGTTCGATAGTTCTGTCATGTCGTTGGTCTGAAGATGATAAGGAGAAGCAACTCGGTGCTCGATGTTGTACTTCTTCGTTAATTTCTTGATCTCTTTATTTATGAAGTAACTACCCCATATGATATCAGGATCTTTGGTATCTCAAACCATGAAATGATGCTCTCTCTCAAAAACCGACAAATTGTACAACTATGAGCGACTCGAGTGGGAATAACTTCAACCCAGGGACTCACATAATCAATGGAAAGATGGATGTGCTCAAGTTCGTGACTGTTGGAAAAGGGTCCCATGAAATCTATGCCCCAAGCATCAAATACATCTAAAATGTGAATGAACTTCAAGGACATAGAGTCTTTAGTTGTGAGGGTTTCTCCCATTTTCTGATAGTCAACATAGCCTTCGACATATGTTGTTGCATCCTTGAATAGTGTGGGCCACTAGAGGCCATACTACAGTACTTTTGGTGCCATTCTGTCTCAAGAGTGGTGTACACCAGATTCGAGCAAGTGACAATGCTCGAGGACACATTGATGCTCCTCTTGAGGGATACACCAGCGTCAAATGCAGTCTGCTCCTTCCATGAATAAGAGTGGGTCTTCCCATTGGTAGAAATGTATTGTGGTTAATAACTTGTCCTTCTTGATCTTCGTATAATCTTGTAGGACTATACTCGAGATGAGGTACTTCACAACATCAGCATACCAAGGAGAGAATCCAAGGCCAGAATCGACTCGTCTTGAAAGGTGTCTATTATGGGTGTGCTGCTTAGTGGCGGTTTCTGTTTCTAAATTCTGGAGAGGTAATCTGCTACCACATTCTGAACTCTAGGTTTATCTTTGATTTCCAAGTCGAACTCCTGAAAGAGAAGGATCCATCTGATCAATCTAGGCTTCGCATCCTTCTTCTGATGTAGATACCGGATAACAGAGTGGTCAATGTAGATGGTAACTTTAGATCCAAGAAGATAGAATCTGAATTTCTCAAGGGTGAAAACCACAACTAGCATCTCTTTCTCTATAACAGTATAATTTCTATGTGCTTCGTCTAATGTTTTTTTGGCGTAGTGAATGGCATAGGGTACTTTGTCTTTCCTTTGTCCTAATATAGTTCCAACTACAAAATCAGATGTATACGTCATAATCTCAAAAGGTAGATACCAATCCGACGCCTATTGGATGGGAGCTTGAGTGATTAGCTCCTTCAACTTATTGAAAGAAAGGAGAACCTACTTATTAACATTAAACTCAATCTCCTTGCATAGTAGTTCAACGAGAGGTTGGGCGATGCGTTTGAAATCTTTGATGAATTGTCTGTATAAACCCGCATGCCCCATGAAAGACCTCCCATTTCTAACATTGTGAGGTGTCTCAAGATAAGCAATAACATCCACCTTTGCTGGGTCGACTTCCATGCCATGCTCGGAATTGACTCACTATTGGTGCTCCTCTCCGTCTTTTTGTTCTCTTTGCTTTTCTGATTTTTTGATATTTTGAGGATTTGAATCCTTTTATTCTGCTGAAGGTAATGGCGCTGGTAGGGGTGATGTTGCTCCTCTGCCTCCAAGTTCTCCTAAGGTAGAGACTTGGCAACATCCTCCTCATATTCCCGTGCCAGATCAGGTATGGTCACAGTCCTTCCACTCTTGAGGGACATATTATTCACATTATTATATGAAAGGATATCATATTTAGATAGGGAATAATTTGAATAGTATACTTGATCTCGTGATCACTTCAGACCTCGATTCAGGCTATTGGAATTATCCTGAACCTGGGAAAAAATTGGAGTCCTTGGTGCCATATGTTAATCCTGGTGGCATGAGACATAGTTGAGATCTATCCTTATGTCATGATAATCATTCAGCATCTGTTGAATCCTATCTGTTAAAGACTGAATGGCCAAGGTGAGGGACCCCGGATCACTCATGGGTGGGGTATGCTGTTGTTGTTGACTAGAGGATGGGTGATTCTGCTGCATATACTAGCCCTGTTGATACTACAACTAGGGGTGGGACTGTGAGTGTAAGGTGGTGGTGGACCCAATTGGCCTGAGTGGAAAGTGCACTGCAGCTGTTGGTATTTTTGCCATGAATGGGACTGTACAAAACACAGTGTGGGGTCAGAGTTGGTGTCCTGGTAAGCTAGGGAGGTCAGAGTGGCTGACCACTCCCCATCCTCGACTGTCTGCCAATGGGCTCATGGTTGTACCATAGCCCATTGATCTCAAACACCTGCAGATGCTCCTCATAAACTGTAAAGCCTTGAACTTGGCATATCTCGGATCCTATATAATAAGATCCGGCTTGTCAAGAGGAAACCAACGAAATTTGCCTCGTGTGAATCAGACTTCGTTTCGATTTGTTATTATTTTCGGAAGAAAGAGAAGTAAGGAGGGTTAAGACGTCATTAACCCATAATGACTGCCATTAAGACTAATTAAACATTATTAAAGAAACTAATGACGGATTGAAAACTGCTAATGATCATTAGCAAACACTAATCAATAGTTAGCAAAGAATAAGCGTAAGCTACGAAAGTTAAATCGTGATTAGTGAAAGTTAATCATGATTAATGTTAATTAAGCGTCATTAGCGAATCTAGAATCCTCTAGAATGTTTTAACTTAAGCTCCAAGTTTGGGATAAGTTTTGGCTAAAATCATGGGCCAAAACCATGGGTCGCTAAACCATGGTTAAGATCTAAACCATGGTTTTCTAACCATGGTTAGTGGTTTTATGGAGCCTATAAATAGACCCCCATACCCATTCATTCTCTACGATTTCCACTACCATCACCACCCCAAGGGCTAGGGTCGAGAGATCGGGAGGAGGAGTGGGGGGCGAGGGAGGAGCGCTAGAGAAGCCTGCCGGGAGAACGAGGAGGAGAAAGGTATGATCCTCTCTTAGTTTGTTTCGTAAGCTAGGATTTCAATTCATCCTCTTTTCTTCCAAGCTTTGTTCTTGATTCATCTTTCTTTGTGATTCATTTTCTGTTGTGTTTCGAGGAGAAATTTGTGTAACACCCTACTTAGGTGCGGGCGACTATGCACGTCAGTGAACCCTGTGATTCGTCACACATTCACTCATCTAAGACTCGTGGTGTCTACCGATTCTCCCTTGCTTATGTTTCTATTCTTTCAATTATGCTTTTGTAGTTATTTCGATGGAGAAATCTGTGTAATACCATACTTAGGTGCGGGCGGCTATGCACGTCAGTGAACCCTGTGATTCGTCACACATTCACTCATCTAAGACACGTGGTGTCTACCGATTCTCCATCGCTTATGTTTATATTATTTCAATATGCTTTTATAGTTATTTTGATGGAGAAATATGTGTAATACCCTACTTAGGTGCAAGCGGCTATGTACGTTAGTGAACCCTGTGATTCGCCACACATTCACTCACCTAAGATGCGTGGTGTCTACCGATTCTTCATCTCTTGTTGTTTTGAGTATATTCTTCCAGTTTCGTTGTTGTTTTCCTCTCAGTTGATTTTATAGAGGAAAGTCTTTTCGTTTTTATTTTGAAATATGTCCCAATATAAGGTGAAACTATGCCAAAATTTTCCGAGAAATGTGTCCCGATATAAGGGGAAACTCTGCCGAAAGTTTCCAAGAAATATGTCCTGATACAAGGGGAAACTCTGCCAAAATTTCAAGAGAAAATATGTTCTTGGCGTTCTTCGTGTTCTTTGCATTCTTCGTGTTCTTCGTTCGTTCTTCGCGTTCTTGACACGCTCTTAGCGTTTTTTATATGAAAAATGAAATTCTATCTTTTCAGGAGTCTTAAAACATCCTTTCTGAAAATGAAATACGATAAAGATGCGAGAGAGAGATCGATTAGGTAATGAAATCCGTCCCTTTTCTGTTGGGTTTTCATATGAGATAAATGAAATTCTTGATTTTATGTTCTTTGCTACGAAAATCCCTAATTTTGGATATTTTTGAAAAAGTCTGAAGAGTTACTTTGTGATTCCCACTAAAATAAGGTTTAAGCATCAAATTGATGCAGTGGCTTTGAAAGTTAAGGTTTGGGAGTTAAAATAGGCATAAATACGAGTATATATGCATACGAATAATATATATGTGAGTCTATACTAAGTGTTGCTGAATATGCAAATCCAAGACATAATGAAAGAACTACATCATGGGAATTGATGTGGTTTGAGTTGGATCCTGAAAAGGATCGTGTGTCACATTAAGGATGGATGGGAGTAGAACTACAGGTCAGGCATGCAACATGTAGGTGTGTCGGAAGGAAACCATATTGGCGTTTCCCTAACTAGGTGGTACACAATTATCCTGTTATGATAAGTGCGCACGAAATGAATGATTTGCAATGCGTGGTACCGAGAGCAAATATATTCGGGTTGAACGACAAAAGATGTGGTCATGCCATGTGGAGTCACGAGTGGTTCAATAACGGCTGGGTCATGATAATTTGTATTTAAAGCTGCTAGGTTATACGATTAAATGTTAGCATGAAGTTTTAAGCAACCGAGTCCTCGAGGACGATGTGCTCATTTGTTTTCCAGGCCGAGAGTTTGAGATCCTGTTTAATAAAAGAAAAGAAAATTATCAGGGTAGTATTGGAGGATTGGTTGAGGCGACGTGCATCGGCATAAGCTTACCAAGATCAACACAATCTCCAATCCTGAAGTGTCTACAGCTTCGGAGTCCAAGAATGGTGGGCTTCCCATGGACTAATCCCTGACGAGGAATAGAAAGGAATATGACCTAAATTAATGAAAGGATTGTAACTTTTAATGACAACAAGTTTAGAAAAATCACATAATTTGTTTGCTTTTCTCTTCTTCGTTACTTAGCATTCGCTAATTGTTATCCTATGATTTATGGAAAACCCAACAGGTGTCGGTGAGCCATCTCAAGGACCTTAATAGACATCTAGCCAGCCACAGTAGATTTACTTTGTAAGGTAGTTAGTAATCTTTTGTATATTTTCCTTTCAAGCTGATGTACATGTAAATGGTTATAGTGGGACAATGTATCACCTGAACTTTATTTTGTGAATGGAAAAATATTGAAAAACTTTCTTCTGAATATACTTTATTTGCAGTCTGTTTCTGAATGTTAGTTGTGATTGCTGAATAAATTACTGCTGAGTAACCAGATCCGGTTATGGGAGGATCCGACGGCCCGGAATTGGGGTTGTGACATAAACTTACTCCATATGCAGGGGTGTGTGCTACTGCTATCAACCCTGCTGCTTTGAGGCCCATGTACCTGCTCCTGTACGAGGTGAACTCGATGTACATGTACATGTGGTGCAGAAGGGGCAGGTAGTCGTATCTTGGCTACTTTCTCAGATAATTCCTCCAATTGTTTTGGGAATCGTGAAAGCACCTCAAGGTTAGTGACCCTCTTGTGGATCTACTCTGCCATGGTAAGCTTATCAGCTATTATCCCCATACTAGGGATGAGGTCATCTGTCAGATCGCTACAGTCCTCCTTGGTGTCTCATGAGATAAGCATGAAGGAGATACCTGATAGGTCCTAGTGGCCTGATATCTGCCTGTTTCTATCATATGCTTTAAGATCTTCCACATGACATCTTCATTCTTATTCAGATAGCTACCTCCATAAGCTGCACTCACCAACCCCTGCATCTCAGGGGTCATGCCAGAGAATAATGTCTAGACTAAGATCGCCTTAGTAATGCCATGACAAGGGCATTTTTGTGTCATGTCATTAAATCTATCATATGCTTCATGAAATGGTTTGCAATGGGCCCTAGAAGAAACTAGCGATCTTTGTCCTCATCTGATTAGTCCTACTGAGTAGGTAGAACTTCCTATAAAATGTCTTTGAATTGCAACCAGGTTGTACATCTAACCCCAAGATTTTTCAACTTATGGGCAACCTTATCTCCTAAGGAAAATTGGGTAGCCTTCAGCTTGATGTAATCTTGTCTAAACCTAGGATGCCTAAGGTTGTTACATACAAACTCGAAGGCTCTCAAGAGCACATATGGTTCTTCTATTGCATTCCCATTAAACTTTAGTAGAAGCTCAAGGAAATGAGGCTTCAACTCAAATACCTCTGGTGGAACCTTGGATACAAGCCAACTGTGTATCTCATTCTTTGCTGGGTTGTAGGCATCAACCATCAATCTGTCTATATCACCCACCTCAATAACATGTCCCATCCTAGCCATAAGATATGCATTCAACTTCTCAACTCTAGCTAAACTGGCAAGGACTTGCTGCATGGGGTCATATTTGTGCTCCTCATCCTTAGGGTTTCTCCTAAAAGGCATCTTGGTCTTTGGTTTGTATTCTTTACCTTCAGAATAAAGAGGATTGGCATTAATAAGGCTGAAAGAATTAGATCTAGAAGCATCAAGTGGAGGATCTTCCTCGATGTGGAGAGAGAAGAGAGGATTGGCCTGGGTCTGACCATCCTCAAGAAAAAATAATGACTTACTGACCGTGGACTCATGGGAAGAGTCTATAGAACAACAAGGGCTGGGGGTGAGAGTGACCCCTAGCCCATGAGGATGATTGGGTTGGGGAAGTCAGTAAGAGGCTCGCAAAGTCCGAGCAAATATCACCCCAATCCTCCATTCTCAATGTCAAGCGATTCAGAGAGAGACCACGAGTAGTGAATTCAAGAGAGAAGGTGAAGGCACAAGAGTGTGGTCTTTGATGATGATCTTGATACAAGCACACAATACAAACACAATACAAAGCCCATTTTCACCAAATGTACACGGTGAAGGCCTTAAAGGTTCAACCAAATTATTTGGTCAAATTTATTTGGTGATAAATGCAAGATTTGAAAGAGTTAACGACTTGTTAGGTTCTTGTATTTCCCTACAGAGTGGCTTGATTCTTACGATTAGTTGCACCCACTTTCAACCGATATGGGAGTAAGTACGGACCGTAAAAATACAGCTACCAGTTACTTGAGGAAGGAGCCTTGCATAATATCATATACATGGAAAGATGGATGTTAGCAGTAAAGTCTGAAGTAGACTTCATATCTAAGTGTTTTAAATGGACCCTCGAGGATCCACCTATATGGGTAAGACCCGTTAAGGTGTAAATGTATCTTCAAGAGAAAGAGGGAACCTGATGAGAAGTATAGACCTTCAGAGCACGGCTCGTATCCCCAAGATACACATAGAAAGAAGAAATCACTTGTAGTGGGACTTGCTTTCTAATGACCATGCTTAAATACATCATATTATTGCTAACTATAGCTACATTAATAGACTATGATATCTTCAAGATGGAAGTCAAGATTGCTTTTCTTTATGAATACCTCTCAACGAACTCATCTGTGGAAGTAGTAAGGTCCTATTCATCCTCTGAGGTCTCAACTAGATCATCATCCTCATCAAAAGGCCCGAATTCATTGACAAAAGTAATAAGATCAAATTCGACCTCATCAATCTCTATAATGTCTGCCCTCTGTGCAAAGGTATCAATAGTGTAAATCCTGTGGATGTCATCAACATATCACCAAGTACCAGAAGATGGAACTCTAAGGCCTATGATTTCCGAGTCTTCCTCCAGGGAGAGGAATTCTCGGGTCTCAGTCTCATACAATATACAATAAAACTATCTGATAGTATCATCAAGGTCATAGTCCTCGGGGTCACCTAAAATGGGTGTAGTCTCATCAGATGCAAGTCTCTAGTTGACAGTAGGTGCAGTGAAGATCAAAACGCTCCCATCATCAGGACGGAAACGGATGCTCCTGATCTGTAATCATAATGACTCTCGTAGAGGCAAGAAAGTGTCATCCCAAGATGATTGGAGAGTGTTCCCCAGTGGAGGATGTCTCCATGGGAAATACAACAAAATCAATAGTGTAGCTCATGCCCTGAATCCACATGACAATGTTCTCTGGAATACCCTTCGACCTCTAGATAGTTCCATCAACAAATTGAACGATCATCCTGATTTTCTTGTGAGGACCTAAGTGAAGAGATTGTACCAATGAGAAGAGTATTATGATAATTGAATCACCGCCGTGAAAGAGAGTGTGATCACATAAATATTTACAAATAGTGCATCTAATGAAGGGTGTAGCAATGCTCCCATTCCTTGAAGAAGGATGGTGGGTGATGGCACGGGCAATGACCATGGTCAAGATATGACACTCAGATCTGCTCCTTCACTTTATCTTCTTAGGTTGAGGAATGGATAATAGGTCATGGCTTGGTGAAGCATGGCATCAATGATCTCATGAATAGTTGCCATCACTTTAGGTCCAGTCAACATTTTTTTGAATTTTTAGATCTCCTGCATACAAGAGAAGAGATCGGAATTATCATCTACACAAGGATGACTAAGAGTTGTCTATACAGTATCATCCTTGACATAAAAGGTGGGACAAGGTATGAATGTGTGTGGTCAAAGGATTTGGCATGTGGGCCCTCTCTTCACAGTCTAAATCAATAATGTGTCTCTCGAATTCCAAAGGGTAACTCATCAATGTGTCTCTTATTTAGGCTAGTTAGGTTGTCAATCCTCAAATTCATATGATCCATGATCTGGGTCAAGGTCTCAAGTGTGGATAACATAAAAGGTGACTTCCAAAACTCAGTCTCGGGTGGATGAGGTGGTGAAAATGTGATGGCAGTGGTGGGTCAAATTCTGAGTCTTAAAAGAATGGGTTAGGTTGATATGTACAAAAAGGCGAATCTGGAGCACGATCCTCTTAATAACAAGGAGGTGGATCAAAGTCTAAAACCGCTTCCTGAAAGAAGAGAATAACCAGATATGTACATATGTCAGGAGCAAAGTCCTCTTGGAAAAATGGATATGGATCGACTGGAGGGTATGAGGGATCCGTGAAGCCTAGATAAAAAGCACTCTAGTCAGCCATCTTTGAAACAAGAGAAAATAATCAGGAGAATACGAAGGTCAAATCAAGAGATGTGAGAGAAAGGTGCACATGCATAGAGATGATCGAGGATGCACACAAACAATCATACACAAAACAAACACACCCCTCATTGCACCTACTCAACTCGGTGAAGACCATGAAAGTTCGGTCCTTTTATCTTGTCTATTTTAGAGTTCAGTGAGAATCACAAAATTTTACAAACATTAGGAAGGCCTGAGATTGGGGAACTAACCTTAGTGTGTACGCGAGCAAATGAAAACAAACACAATGAGGGGGTTACTCTCCCCAAGGCAATGATTTTTTTCTTTTGGATTTATTTTAGGGTCGAGTAATATTGACAGTCCCAATTTTATTAGTTATCACTTTTGTTGAATTTTTAATAGAAATGCGCGTGCCTAATGAGGACTCAAATCTTTTTAGCACATAAGATCGAAATCAGAGGGAGAGAGTCAGAAAAGTAATGCAAGCAATAAATCGATGATGAATGCTAAATCATAAATGCTCACCTAGCCTGCAGCTCTTTACATGCAAGGATGTTAAGCAGAATTGGAACCTATACTATATGCAAATGCAAGCTGATGAAATCGCCTTAAGTACGGGAATTGCTATTAACGTGAAGAACAGTCCGCTAATTATCGAGAAATGAGACCAAGGTCCGGTGTTTGATGCCACTCGGTGCCCACCACAACGGGTTATGCGCGTGTTGTATGCGACCTCTCTTGTCATACGGTCTCAAATCCAAATAAATAGCAACTCAAAATTTGACTAAGTCCAAACACGAACTATAGGTACATGCAATGGTAATTAGGTGTTCAGCCTTAATATATCGTCAAGCAATCCTAAGCTAGGGCTCAATCACACAAAATAAAGAAAAGTGAAAACTCAGAAAACAAATGAAAAAAATGCGATGAAAAACACGACAAAACTGATGAGGCCCCCAATGGAACAATCTCTTGGGTAGTGGACCTCATGAAGTGTGAAATGTCTTGGGAGTCCTGAATATTACAGTAATAAGTGTCTCTCTCTCACTTCAAATTACAAATCAAATAAGCAAAATAAATAAATGCTAATTATCTTCAAAATTTCCTCCAAGCTTCCTTTGATGCAGTCTTCTGACAACTAGGTCAAAAATCCAGCTCGGCTTCATGTGGGTGTGAAGGCTCCTAGAAGAGCCTCCCTCGATCCGTGGTTCCTCGTAACAAGTTCACCCAAGGAGAATGGTTAGACAATTCAACAATGATATCAAATAAATCAGAAAATAAATAAAGGAAAATATAGACAAGAAGGCACAATTTAATAAAACCAATCCATGCACAGTTGCTCCACGGCAACAACGCCAATTGAAAAGCCAAAAGTTCTATCGGTCGTGTGTCCCACACGAAGCGGGAGCACAACCGTCGAAGTGACCGACGAGTAACCTCAAACTAATTCAGCAATTAACCCACAATACAAGCAATGAGAATAAAGTATGGAGTTAAAATTTATTATAACTCTACAACAAGGATGTGTATAGGTTAAAGTATGTGTAGAGGTCGAACACATGGAGCGAAACTGGTAGATTAGGAAATTAAGCACAAAATTGATGTTCTTCTTGTCTATATGTTGTTTTTGTGTGGGTTTTATATTTTTATATCTTTATCATTTTTAATTATGTTTAACTTCTGATTTTTATATTCTTTTTATTTTTCAGTTTTTTAATTATTTTTCTTTTTTAAATAAGTAATATAGGAATATAATAGGTTATATATAATATAGAGTAAACTAATTATAAATACTAATAAAAATATCGAAATACAGAAAATAGAATGTTTTGGGGTTTTAAATATTTTCAACTATTTTTGTAATTTCTTAGGAAATATTGCTAATTTTTATGGATTTTTAAAGTAAAAAATACCCCGGGATTAAAAATAGGCCCAAATTTAAATGGAAATAAAAATAGCGAATAATTCCAAAAAAATTTCAATTAAAAGTTAATTTATAAATAATAATATGAAGAAAATTAAAAAATAGAAAACATTATTTTTGGGGTTTTATTTTTTTTTTATATTTTTATAAAGGTTTTCTAGGGTTTTCAATTTTTAAGAGTTTTCTTTTTCTTTTTTTAGTGATTTTTGGTCTGATGGTTAAAAATATAAAAATGAACAATATATATATATATGGAAATTTTTCAAAATGTTTTTGTATTTTTTGGGGTTTCTAAGTCAAATAGGGGTTTTTGCTGTAAATGGTTTTTATAAAATAATAGAAGTTCTAAAATTGAAAGGCAAATATATAACATGAAAGTACGCTACATCATGCACTTAGTCCTATTTTTTAGTGATTTTTGGTGCACAATAGCTATATTTAATAAATAGAGAAAACACACAAAAATACAATTACTGGTAGGGGTAGAAATGTAATAAAAATAAAGCTCGTGGGACAAAATGTATTTTCACAAGAATATTATAAAAGAATTAAAATTCTTAGGCCAAAATGAAATACAATAAGTCACGGGGGCTTGCCTGCAAAATTCCCACCTCACGAGGGACAACATATGAGGTGAGATGGTGTGTACTTGATTGTAAATAATGAAACTTCATGGGTCTTTTAGCAAATATTACAAAAACATTATAACGTCAAATTATTGTTTGTAACCTCAATATTAAATATAAAAAAATTTGCTGGGTTAAAGATGCAAAATACCCAAAAGAGGCATGGACGAATGACTGAGATGTGGCCATTTAAACACGTGTCATGCCCCAAATGCGCGATGTTGGTTCACAAGAGACGACGGAGATTAGATACCGCTTGAGGATCTGACGGTGAGGCACAACTTCATCCGACGGTTCCTGTACAACCTAGTGTAGATGGGCAATTGGACGACGATGAAGCAGCTTGGAGGAACATCGAGGAACCCTCGTTCCTCCAAGCTTCAATCAAGGATAGAGCGAGCCTCCGACTTCTTTTTGTGTTGCAAAGGGTCCAGAAGAGTTCCTGGTAGGGTTATCTAGTGGTCGGAGGTTTTAAACTGATCCGGGGGACACTGGAGCTCACCGGTAAGGTCGAAGAATCCTAGAGTCTCTAGGTACCTCCAACGAGGATCAAAATTAGCATCCAACGACTCTTTGGTCTTTGGGCCTTCACAAGAAGCAAAAAAGGTCGTGGGTAAAATGAATCGACCCGAGTAGGAGGGAAGTGGACGGCTGGTGGTGAGTGGACCTTTGGTAGGGTGAAGGGTTTGAGATCTAGAAGACCAGATCAAGGACTGATCTGGTTGAGTGGAAGGTGGAACTTGGTGAGGAAGCAACGAGAAAGAGAAACAAAGGTTGAAGCGGGCTGGTAAACGATCAATGCATAGTGGGAAGTTCGCTGGAGATCACGCTCTAGCGAATTCGAAGGTGGCGATTACCACTAAATAAAGTGATTAAATCACAAAATAAAGGCAAGAACTGAACCCAGGGTTAAATTTAATCTAGAAAAAGAAGAAAATGGTTACCTCAACCAACGTAGACCAGGATATGGGACCTTACGATGGTGCTCCACCGGAGATGGTTGGAATCCATCTAAGACTCGCATGACTACATTGCCAAGAAGCGGTTTGACTATGTTGCCAAGAAGCTGGAGAAGCCCCTGTCACGGTCTTCGATCTGGAGCTCACAAGAAGAAAGCCAAGATAGGCCAAAAGGAGGTTCAAATTGAAGAGGAAGGAGAATGGCTTGGTCTTGTACATGTGGCCGAAGGAATCAAAGATCGAGGGAGAACAATCGAATCAAGCTCCTCGACCCGAGCAATCACTCAAACGTGATAGGGGATGGATCGAGGAGGGAAAATGTAGAAGAAAATTTTCCAAATCGATGCTTGCATTAATGGGAGAAAAGCGGGAAAAAGGTCAGAGGCTAAGTCTGACCTGGGCTAGAGGCGGGTCAGACAATTGACGAGAGTCAACTAAGGACGCGACCTTGTTGGTTCACGTAGACCAACTAGGAAAAACCTTGCCCTAATTATTTAGAAATTTATAATAATTAATAGATGATTTTATTAAAATAAATTTATAAAAAAGTTATTTCTTATTTTCTGCAATATTTTATTCTTATTTTTTTATTTTTTTGAGGTGTTTTATAATGAGTTAAATTTTAGGGTTTTCTTTGTAGGTATATTTACCTATGTATTAACTATTTTATTTTTATTTTGTATTTTTTCTTTTATAATTTTCTTTTCTTATTTTATATATTTATAACTTTTTTATATACATAAATATATTTTGTATTTTATGGTATAATATATATACAAATAAATAGGGGTATATAATATTTATGTATAAGTATAGGTATTTTGTCTACGTATTTCAGTATATTATTTTATTTTTATAAAATTAATATTTTATTCTAATATATTGTACAATAGGGGTCCAAAACCTAACTTTCACACCTTAGCTCCAAAAAATATAAAACTACATCCATTAAATAGCTTACTAAAATTATATACATTTATAGGTGATTTTGATATATTTTGAGTTTTTATTTAGGAGATATGGGCATGATAAGTTGGGATTTTGGCTTTTTATTCTAAGTATAACTTGTAGACTGTATACTATTTTCATGTTAACTCAATTTTGTATTTTTCTATATATTATTATCTACAAATTGCATGTAAAAAGATTCTTTATTTTAATGTATAAAAAAGTGAAAAATAAAATAGGTCCCAAAATTGACTAAATGATAAATAAGATAATGGAATTTTAAATGTATTATTGACCATTATCTGTCCTACTTTATTCCTTGTCGACCTAGTCATCATGATGCCGAGGTGTAAGGGTTTTGGGTCATAAAATACCTTTGGTATTTTATTCTTTTCCTTTTCTTTTCTTTATTTTGTAATTTTGGCATTAAAAATAGTATTTTATTTATAATAAATGGAATAAAGAAATAATGTTAATTTGTATAAATTAATGCTATTTACATGCAATAGCTAGGGTTTTAAGGCCAAAATGATAGAATAAAGGTGATGAAATGGTTATTAATCAGTATTGTACTTGAAGTTGGACACATAATGTATGTGTTTGCAATGTGCTAATCTCCTCACAATAATGAGGTGGACAATAAGACAACAACCTTGAGTTTGTATGCCTCTATTGTCTTGATCTCTCATTGAGTGTGCTTTGGAAGTATCATGTCAATGATGTTCGTAATTGTCAAATTATCCTTATAAAACATAAGAAGATGTTTTGGCATATATATGTGCTATAGGCATTTAATCCCGAATAGCATGGTTCTCTGCATTATGTAGAATGGTGAATCGATATGAGATGATGTACTCAAAATGTTTGAGTACCTACCTGAACCAAAGTCTTTTAAGAGTTAAGATGGATGCAAATACGATGAGTGTCATCGTTCTACTGTCTATAATCAAGTCATTCATGAAACTTCATAATATTCATATTGTATGAATTGAAAGAAGCATGTAGAATGTTGAAATACTTTTGAGTTCAACATAAGAAATCCTTTTATCTTAAGCAATATTTGTTTATAGATGAAGGAAGCGCAATGGAAGCATGGGTTTGATCCAAGTATAAAGGAAAGTCAAAGAGTTGACTGCACTTCTATGGTTTCTACATATATGGCATCCAGAGAGTTGGATGGATGACAATACTACCACAAGATGATATATAGATAGTATAACTATCTAGACTCTAAGATCCTTAGGGAAGGACTTAGATAGTGCATCGAAATAATCAACATATAATCATTGAAATTGACTTCCTTATTATATAAGTTCAAATTCTAATAATTGTATCTCATTCTTCTAATAACACTTGCAATTGGTTGCCTATATTTCTAGAAGATTAAAAAAATTGATCTTAAGGTTTAATAGTCATCTATATGGGAAATGAGACAATTGTTACGACAATCTCCATTGGATAGATAGACTTCATAATTTCAGTGGAAGAACCCTTATTTTTAGAGAGTGTCTCTATGACCTAGATATTAGAATACACTCGTTGTTTATTTCCAAATGTTGGAAATAAACATGAATTCTGGAATAGACCTATCATAAAGAGTTATGATGGATATATTTCATATAGTAATATGACATATGGAGGACTCCACTAAATTAGAATATTAATGAATGGTTCATTAGCACTTATAATATTGAAAATTTAATCATTAAAAGATCAATCGGAGGATGAAGATCATTTGACAATGATCTAACATCAAGCCTTGTACATAAGTCTGTTGATGAGATCAAGAGACTAGTGAGAGATGAAACTTTAGATCGTCTGGAATTTCAAATCTTACATACTTATGAATATTGTATTCAAAAGTACAAATGTCCAATGCATCCTTCTACGGGAATGGTGTAAGATGTCAAGGTATTCAAGATCTTATACATATTGATGTATGTGCGTCATCTGTATCTTAATAAATATTGATGATATGTGATATTATTCGATAGTTATTTGTGATATGAGATTTCTTCCCTTCACCTTAGAAACCTTTGAAATGTTCAAAGATTTTACTTTTTGATTTAGAATCAAAGTCTAAAGGAAAATGAAAATGAATTTGATCTAACCTAGGTAGCAAGTACCTATTAGAAGATATCAAGGAATACATTATGGAGATAGGAATATCATTCCTATCTCACTCCTCCTAATGCATCTAAACTCAATAGAGTTGTAGGGAGATACAATGGATCATGTGTGACATGATTTGATCAATGGTTAATATTAACAAAACTACCTCCTCATTTCCAGGTATATGTGTAGTAGAGACTATGATATATTTCTTAATAAGGTTCCATGCAAGTAAGCTGGAATGTAGCATCAAAGAGTGCTACTTCATTAGGAATATAAAGGATGGTATTGGATGTCCACTTTGTGACCTTGAGATTCTTAAAAGATCCCATCTCTAAGAATATGATTCTTAGTGAATGACTCTCTTGAGAGATTCATAGTCATTAGAGTTTGTGTATGTGGACTTGTTTTGACCTGGTTGTTAAGGAGTCCTGACCATAGAATTGTGGAACTTGAAGGATGTTGAGTCTTAAACCCACTTCCCAATAAGGTTTCACAAAACTAATAATCCAAAGGTTTGACTGAGCTCCATACTTGTACTGTGTAAGTGATAGTGATATATAGCTCCCCACCTCAGAAATGGCAAAGAAATAGCCTCCCTCAACAAGGTAACTCTAATCCCCTAGTTTAGCAACTCTTTCCTTGAGGAGTGAGGTAATCCCTTCTAAGTTCAAGTATAACCAGCTCAAGAAGAGGGGAAAGAAGAGAATGGACCGTGGCCAGTGTAGTCGCGTATCCCTTGGAGCTTAACAAGTATAGCTAAGTCTCCAACTGCAAGCTTCCTTGAGATGAGACAGTGGAATACATAATCTTTGCTTTTACACAGTATACACTCTAGCAGACATTTTATTTTCAACCAGGTCTGTCCCCCTTTTTTAGAGTCTTTGCAATTTTTGCACACACATTTTTTAACATATATACATCATATTTATAAGGTGCAACATATACATAAGGAGTTTTTCATCTTGATCTAGTAGACTATCCCTCTTTTGAATCATTATTGCATCCCACACTCTCCTTTTGTTAGACCTCAATGCTACTAGACCAAGTTGAGGTGCACATCCCCTCCCTAGAGGAATACGAGAGGTTCCAGCTAGCTGCACTACCCTCGTATGCTACTCAAAGCCAAAGGATTCTTCCTCCTCACCATCTCATCCATGTTGAGCTACATGTAAGGTGCTTGTCCAAGTCAAGCCATTGTCTCTGAGAGTCATGCATGCATTGCTAAGTGTTCTAGTTAGGCTTATCAAGACAACATGTGAACATAGACTAATAGACTCAAAGAATTAAGTCACTAAGGACCTAAAAAGTCTTAACCCCAAATCCTATAAGGTTCCTCTGAAGTTAAGTGGATTAAGGTCTTAGCCAAGCTCCATTCTTCAATCTGATTCCAGACTATTTTAAACGTCAACCATGATTCTGAAGAGTGTACATGCAAGTATATACAAAACCCTTTTTGTAGGGAATTTTCAAAATATGCAAAATTTTATGGAAATTTTGATTTTTTTCAAGTTTTTACGTATTTTTTTGAAAATGAAGGAAAGATATATACAACAAGGTTTATGTTATAGGTTTTATGTACAAGATGGATTTTACGGGTAGTTTTTGGTTTTTAACGTACACATATATACAAGCAGTTTTCATACCCTAGATTCATTTCCTTATGTGACAAAATATTTTGCAAAGAATTTTTCAAAACAATTTTCAAAATTAGTTTTACAAACTGTTTTTGCAAACTTTTATTTTCACATAATTTTCAAAATTTTATATAGTATACCTAATTTTCATACAGAATATAATTTAACAAGTATTCTGAAAATGAAACATTTTTATAAACATTTTTACAAAATTTTGACAAAAATAATTTTCAAAAAGATTTTTGGAAAAAAATTAAAACATTTTTATTACTATTCTATTAATAATAGTCATGTTATGAACACACAAAGTACGAGTTATGGCTAATGTATATATACGATACCTCCCCCTGTACTTAGCTCGAACGTTGTCCTCAAAGTGATCAGAGATCGATGAAGGAAGACATAACTCGTGCTGAATATAGAGAAGTGGGAAAAATGCTATACTACAATGACTCTAAAGAATGAAATAATAGAATCAGTAGAATACAATGATCCCCCTATACTTAGGATAAAATGATCCTAAGTATAGAAGACTGTACATAAAAGGAAAAATTGAGTAGAATGTACCCACATTACTTCCCCTATACTTAGGGTGAAATATCCCTGAGTATATGCAGCAAAAATAGAGGTAATGGAGGAATTGAAAAATCATAAGTTAATACCACCATATATTTAAGATCACGTACATCCTAAGTATAGCAAAATCATAAGATGAATCCATGGTATTAAGCTAAAAGAATGAGTGATATGGACAATATGGATCGATACAGTCACGGGGAAGAAGCAAGAATCAGGTATGAGATGCAGGTGATGTGAGTCAAAGATCACATCTCATACGAAATGAATCGGGGCAACGTTGACGATCAACGGATCATGATCACGATAAGGCTTCAGGCACTGACTGTTGACTCGAAAGATTGATTCATAAGACAATTAAGATATATCAATGCTACCATTGTCATGCACATTTCTGACCAAGTATGGTCCCTTCCATTTGCTTTGTAATTTCCCTGGAAATAATCTCAACCTGGCATCAAATAGCCATACTCTCTGGTTCAGCTCAAATTGTTTATGGTTGATATGAGAATCATGCCATATCTTGACTTTATCCTTGTATTGCAGGCTACTCGAGAAGGTTGTGTCTCTCAACTCCTCCAGGGCTGCCAATTCTGCTCTACTATGGTCTAATACTCTCTTGGAAACCAATAATAGCTCAGTAACTACCCAAAGTGACTTGTGCTTGATCTCAACTGGTAAGTGGCAAGGCTTGGCATAAATGAGTAGAAAGGGAGATGTGCCCAAAGGTGTCTTGAAAGTAGTCCTATAAGCCCACAAGACCGAGTCCAAAAGCTGGGACCAATCATTTCGGTCTGGGCAGACAATCTTCTGCAAAATAGCCTTAATCTCCCGATTTGAAACCTTAGCAAGACTATTGGTCTGTGGATGATATGGAGGGGCAACTCTATGGTCAATGTTGAACTCGTTATCAAGGGCTCTTACCTTATCATTGATAAAATGAGCCCCCATCTAAAATCGAGACTCTAGGCACCCCAAACCGTGAAATGATATTCTTCTCAAAAATTTGCAAACTGTATTCGCATTTGCGGCTCAGGCGGGGATGGACTCAACCCAACATCTAATATAATCCATAGTAAGCAAAATGTACTCGAGTTCCTGACTCTTAGGAAACATGCCCATAAAATCGATTCCCCAAGCGTCAAAAACCTCACAGAAGTGAATGGGCTGCATCAGCATCATGTCTCTATGACCACAAGTACCCATTTTCTAACAATCAGTACATCTCTTCATAAATTCCTCTGAATCCTTGAAGAGAGTAGGCCACCAAAGGCTAGATTGGAGAACCTTTTTGATGTTCATCTCCCAGAGTGATGTTCTCATGCCTCAAGCTTGTGGTAATAGGTGTGGATGCTATGGTGCTCCTCCTTAGGAATACATCGACACCGGACACTATCCCCCCTTCATGGTAAAGGGTGGGATCCTCCCAATGGTATGACTTGGCCTTCACAATAAAGGTCTCAAGTCATTGTCGGGGCCAACCTTGTGGAACTTTCTTGGTAAGAAGATAGTTTGCAATGTCATCATACCTTGGGAGCACGGTGATAGCAAGAATGACCTCATCTGGGAATGTCTCTGTAATATGTGTGGTCTGATCAGAATCCTCAAGATGCTCTAATTAAGAGAGGTGATTCGCCACCACATTCTTAATTCTAGGTTTATCCTTAATCTCTATATCAAACTCTTGGAGTAGAAGGAATTAACTGGTCAATCTGGCTTTGGCATCCATTTTTGCCATGAGGTATTAGATGGCGGTGTGGTCTGTGTAAATAGTCACTTTTGATCCAAGAATGTACGATCTGAACTTATCAAGAGTGAATACTACTGCTAGCATCTCCTTCTCTATCATAGTGTAATTCCACTGAGCGGCATCCAAAGTCTGACAAGCATAGTAATTGGCAAATGGTAATCCATCCCTCCTCTATCCAAGCATAGCCCCTTCAGCAAAATTAGAGGCATCCATCATGATCTCAAATGGGAGAGACCAATATGGTGGTTGAAGGACTGGAGCCTGAACAACTAATCCTTTGAGAGTCTCAAATGACGAAAGACACTTATCATCTACAAGGAACTTAGTGTCTTTTATCAACCGATAAGTAAGAGGTCGGGCAATTCAGCTAAAGTCCTTGTATGAACCATCAGTAGAAACCAATGTGCCTAGAAAATAATGCAACTGTCATAGATTGGATGGTGGATTTAGCTTCTTGATGATGTCCACCTTGACCGGATTGACCTCCATGCCCTTGTTGGAGATGATGTGACCAAGGACCGTCCCATAAGTCATCATGAAA
This sequence comes from Ottelia alismoides, assembly GCA_037367405.1. Taxonomy (NCBI): domain Eukaryota; kingdom Viridiplantae; phylum Streptophyta; class Magnoliopsida; order Alismatales; family Hydrocharitaceae; genus Ottelia; species Ottelia alismoides. The sequence continues at coordinate 204,111 of JAZKJV010007325.1, forward strand.
TGACTCTCCTCCCAATATAAGACAAGGTTGAGCTCGATACAATGTTGAAGTACTCAGTCTAGGAAAGCAATATAAGCATCATACCCATCACTGTAGACTAAAAAGTCATCCATGAAGACCTCTAACCATTCACCCACCATCTTCAAGAAGATGGAAAGCATGCACCTTTGGAATGTAGCCGGGGCGTTATATAAACCAAAGGGCATCCATCTAAAAGCATATATCCTAAACGGATAGGTGAACGTCATTTTGTCATGGTCTTCTTGGGCTATGGATACCTGATTGTACACCGAATACTGAAAAATGAGAAAATGAGAATCGCTAAATAATGGCCTGACAAATCAAGCTCACAGTCGCTGAGGCGACTAGTCGAACCCTCTCATTGTTTTAACAATAAACCCACATTGATAATTAAACAATAAAAAGAAAGAGTTAAAATTTATTATAGCCTACTAAAAATGAATAGTGACAAGCAAGTAGGGGGCGAACACAGGAAGCAAGGCAATAGAGTAGGCAAGATAAAAAAATCAAAGCACTATTTATCTCTCAAACACTTAGCCAAACTTTGGTTTTTGTGGGGTTTTAATTTTTAATTTTTAATTTTTTGTTTTATATTTTTGTATTTTGTATTTTTGTATTTTGTATTTTTATTTTTCTGTTTTTATATTTTCTTTTTATATTTTTATATTTTTTCCCTTTTATTTTAAGAATATAATAATGCTATATATAAGGGTATAGATACAATATAGGTAATACAATTATATAAACTAATAAAAAAGTCAAAATATAGGAAATAAAATGTTTTTGGGTTTTAATATTTTTATTATTATTTTTTGATTTTTTAAATTATGTTTCTAATTTTTATGGATTTTAAGGTGGAAAAAACCTCAAAACAAGGATAAAATTAGTAGACTAAATTAAAATGGAGGTAAAAATTAACAAATAGAATCAAAATTTCTCCAAATTAATTTTAACTTATAAATAATAAAATAAAGAAAATTATGAAGCAGGAAAAACATTTTTGGAATTTTCAGGAATTTTGTAGATTTTTAGAAAGCTTTTAGGGGATAAAAGTCATAAAGTTCTACAATAAAATATGGGCATGAATGTTCAAACATATAGGGACTTAAGGCTATTTTTGGCAGTTTTTAGAGTACTATGGATATTTTAAATAAATAAAGGAAGTAAAAAGAAATAAATTCGGGTTAGGGCATTTATATGATAAAAATATAGTGCAGGGGTCAATGAGCAATTTCCATAAAAAATTAACATTGTAGTAAATAGTTTCAAGGTGGAACACAAAATACCAAACCTGTAAGGAATCCTCTGCAAAATGCTCGCACCTCAAGCGCACATGTACGTGAGGTGACGTGGTCGAGGACCTATATGCAAATACTGAAAACCTAAAAGCCTCAATGCAAATATTACAAAAACATATAAAGATCGAGGAATGTTTCTACATTAATTAATAAATACAAAAAGTGGCTCGTGTAGCTTGCAAAATACCCAACTATGTGCGATCGGATGGTCCTGGATCCTTCACTAATCCACGTGGCGCTCCATGCTTTGCGATGATGTCCCAAATTAGATCTCCAAATGGAGATCAACTATTGAAGGAGGGCGGGATCCAACGGTATATGGACGACCTGGCACGAGGTGGTGATCGAAAGACTGAGGGGGCCGCGAAAAACAGGGACAAACTACCCAATCTCTGAGGTTTGATTGATTAAAGCATGGGCCTTCGACCTTCCTTCGAGCTGCTAGGGATGCAAAAATATTCCTGGGCACGTTCTCTAGCAACTGGAAGCTCCAAAACACTTCGGTGATAGACGTAGTTCACCTACTGAAGGATATGATGACATCCTTAAGCACATCAAGGAAGTGTGAGGATCGAATCGTATGCGATCGGGAGCGACTAGTCGCACTAGTTGCTCGATGCAGCGGAAATTAAAAAATTTCATGTGACGAAACCACATGATCCAAGAAAGTTTCTCGGATCATTTCGTCTAAAACACAAACAAGTAATAGGATTACCTCTTGAAGCGTGGTTGCGATCGAGTCTCTAAACAAAGAGACCTCCTGTCTCAAGTTCAATCTGACGGAGGAGACACTTGCGAGCGCGTTGATGAGTCGCGTCCTTCTCGCAATCCATGTCGATGATCCAAGCAGCGGATCTCCTGATCTCGTGACACAAGATCCATCATCTTCATCACGAGCGAGACGCACCGAAGTAGATGGAGATCCACTAGTAGATGATCCAGTAGCATAACGACGATGCTGCGATGATGATGTCTCTCCCAATGGCTCCATGGTGGACGGCCATAAGAGAGAGAGGGAGAGAGGTAAATGACGTGTAGAGAGAGAGAGAGAGAGGAAGAGAGCATATGGATTGATCATTTATCTTGAAGAGCAAGGAGTGCCTCTTCTTAAATGGTGTTTTGGGATCCATGGATCTCAATCCATGGACAATACAAAATCAATGGATGAGTTTGATTTGTATTTCTTTCAATGGCTAAGATGTTGTTGTAAAAATACAACAACAAGTGATTTAATTTAAATTAATTAATATTGATAAATATAATTAATCTTAAATTAAGTCACAATTGACTAGAGATAGGATAATGAGAAGACCAACTCCCATCTCTAAAAGAGAGGAGACGGCTACTCCTCTCCACATGGAGAGTTGTAGCCGTCCACTCCTCTTGGTAGGAATGGGCCAATCTCCCAAAAATATCATGAGATCTCATTATCTCATGATATCACCTATGACTCTCGTCGACAATATTTTCACCAAAAAATAATTCCAAATTATCTTATGGAAAATATCAATCATGCCATTGAAATTATGTGAATCTTATTCACAACCCAAAACAAAATGTAAATTATATTTTAATTAATCATCAAATGTGAATCTAATTCATATCAATAATTAATTAACAAATATTAATTATAATAAGCTCTCTCTAATATATTATAAATCACATTTATAATATATATGATTAATATGGATAGTGCTATCCATATTATTCATATCCATGATAATTAAATCGTATTTAATCATCTTGGATCTTTATTCTCTTGTGCCAAAATAATATGAATCACATTCACATTATTCACATCTTTGATAATTAAATCACATTTAATTATCTCAGATAACTCTCCTTATAATATAAATCAAATTTATATTATCCATGATAATTAAATCACTTTTAATTATCAATTTTCTCGATGCTCAGATACACATATCAACAATGAAATTATCCATGAACTCTTTCAAGGATAATGCGCTTTCTCCGCGGATACTTGGAGATAAGGACCGGGCGGTTGTATTGTTCCACATATAGTGACTTGGATATTGAGATCACATCTCAAATCCAGATCTCACGGACCTCTCATAGATGCTTGATTAAATCACGACTGCAAAACTAATCTTCTCATTGTATCTGAATCACATTCAGATCAATGCCCAACAATTGGACCAAGATCAGATCACTTCTCTACTGAGAGGAGTCACTAAAATCCAAACCCGTTTCATCACTCCTAGGAATGGAAGCGTCATGGTTATACAATCGTTTATGATCACAGCACCCTCATGTATTCCTAATACTTGTACAACGTGCATACTGGAAGACCCAGAATAATCCCGAAGTATAAGATCTATTTTACATTGTCTCCTTCAGGGTTTTATCAGCATGTTTTCTCATTCGATCATTGGGAGCTGGTATCGATCATATACTTTCCAAAAGCATATATCATACCCAGGTGTTGATCATATACTTTCCAAAAGTAAATATCAAACCTACAAATCTAGTCAAACTTTCAAAGTGAGATGACCGTGCACAGAAATTGATTCTTCCCAATATCTCATGAGTGAGCTCATGTCTTCTGGTTCAGTAATGAACATGTATGATCCCTTTGAGAGATCGTATTACTCATATGCCCTTGCATGCACACCAGCGCGCCGGTGTATAGACCTTGGTTAGGTCATCAACCTATTGGTATGCCAAATGTACATACTCAGACATAGAGTAACACATCTGTCTCTGGTCAGAGGATGCGTGCCTATATTGTGACAACATACGACATAGGACTTTGGTTATCTCGATCTCGTTAAGTCAACTCTTTGACCTAACTAATCTAACATCTCTGAATCTCTATTCCTATCCAGAGGACCTGCATTAAGAGGTCAGTCAGATATCAGCCTGTGTGAGAAAGGATTGCCATCTCCTACTCAGGCTGGAGATCATCTCTTAACAATCATTTGACTGTGCTTGATGAGTCCTCAATCTAACTCTTTAGATATTCATCCAAGCACCAACCTCTATGATTCAATAATTGAATCAACAGCTGTATGATCATTAAGATGGCCATGGTACATAACCCTAATTGTACTAAGGGACCTATTATGCAAATTAGTTATTCTTCATTTCAGATTAAGGAGTGAATTGCAATAACATTTATTGCGTAATGGCTTGCCGTGGGCTTGCATGTCCAACACCTACAAGGTCGAGGAAACCTGGAGACTCTAGTTACCAGTTCTTGGATCAAAATCACCTCGAACGAGGCCTTCAGCACATAGGACCTGCAGGGTTAGATCAAACATAACGAGACCGAGGGTCCGGGGGTTTTGAATGGGTGGAATGGGTAAAGATGCATCACGACATGGATGTCTCAGGAGTTCAGCGGAGGAAGACCTCGATCTCCTGATCTAGGGAGGATCAGGGTGGCTGGAATGGGTTGGGGCATGCAACAACGATATGGGAAGGTGTGAGGCGATCACGAGGGTGGGAATTTGATCGGAGCGATCGGAAATAGGTGGCAAAGCTGAAGCTCCTCCGTGTGTGATTTGATTGGGAAATGCGAAATACGAGCAGAAATCAAAAGAACTAACAAGTACCTCTATGCTAATTCTACTGCTACGAGTATAAAGGGTGAAGAAATAGAGCTTACCATGCCAGGAATCTTCGGACGCATAGCTCATGGTAGAGGCAATGGAGAATCTCGGATCTACTCAATTCGACACCCTTATGAACCCCTGAAAGGCTGAGTCGATTCCTGCATTCACCAGGAAGACCCTCGAATGCTCAGGTTTAGGGTTTGAAGGTAGAAGAGTGATAAAAAATGTGAGGTTTGAGGGAGGTGATACTTTATACATGTGATAAAGTAGGGTAAAAAATCGAGGGAGATCAAGTGACACAACGGTCCCTTCCACGAGGAATCGAGTAGGCATGAAAGTGCAAGAATCGAGGTCAACAATCCCAGAAGGAATCATCCCAAAATACTGAATGAATAGAGCTCCAAAAATCGACAAAACGAGGTCAAATGAGGTTCTGACCAAGTACAAACTTGGGGAGGAGAGTTGACCAGGGTCAACTCTTGACTCCCCCAGATTGGTCCACGTTGATTAATCATAAAAAAATAAGACAAAAATTATTAAAAATTCGATAATAATATTGAATGATTTTATTAATTTAAAGTTTGAAAACAAAAAATGTTTCTTTTTTTCTGTATTATTTTATTATGATTTTTATTTATTTTTTGAGGTATAAAAATGCAAGTTACTTTTTAGGGTTAATATATAGATACATTCATCTATGTTTTTGTGTCTTTTATTTTTATTTTTTATTTTTGATTTTATTGTTTTAATTTGATATTTTAGATAAATACAAATTATTTTTAGATAAATATATTTTTATTTTATTTTTATGTCATAGTATATACACTTAAATAAATAGGTCTATTTGTTATATCGGTATAAATAGATATTTCATCTATTTGTGTTATATGCATATTTTATTTTAGTGTTTTCATCATTGTTTAATTTTAGTTTTGATATGTGTATATATAATAAATAATATTTACATAAGTATAAAAATATACAGTTATAAAAATAATAAAGAATGAATAAAATAAATATTTTAATCGGGTATACTATACGATAGGGGTTCAAAACCTAACTTTCACACCTTAACTCCAAAAAATATGAAACCACCTTCATTAAATAGCTGATTATAAACCAATCAACTAGGATTAAGTAGCAATATATATGAGGTCGTTGTGACCCCAATCAATCAGCCATGCTCAATCGAGGAAATAAACCACTTCAAAGAGAAATCACACAATCAAAGAATGTAAGCGGTTTGCTATTTTTATTTACCTGACACAGCCACCACAGTCGAACACAAGGAGCACGTTTAAAGAACTAAGTAGTAAAATTTTGAGAATAAAACAATTTTTTGTGTTTTTTAATTTTTTCCAATTTTTTAATCATTGACTAAAGGCAAGCAAGCATAAATACTTAAAACACACACCAAACTCTTAAAAATACTAAGAAGATGAAACTAAAAGTATTTTTAGGTTTTCTGGTTTTTAAAGCATTTTTGGTAATTTTCTTGGATTTTCAAATGTTTTTGTGATTTTATAAAAATTAAACAAATCTCAAAACTCAAAATAGTGCTCAATAAGGACTAAATTTAAAAATATTTAAAATACCTCAAGTGCCGATTAAATTTTATGATAAATTAGATGTGTGAAGCTACAAACAGAAATTGAAATTGCAATTTTTGGAATTTTCTTTGATTTTATATGATTTTTATAATTTTTTGGTTGTTTTGTGGTTTTTAGGATTTTTATGATTAATTTTCAAACAAAAATGATATTGTAGTTATGGAATTTTTATGGAATTTTTAAAACATTATTAGAACTTTTATAATTTTTTCTAAGGCAAACATGTCTATTTTTGGAGGTTTTTGAATTTTTCAAAAATAGAAAATACAATCAAATCATATCACAAAAATTACAATTAAACTAGACACTACCAGGAGCTAATAGTAATTTTAGGTAATTTTTAGAATTTAATTTAATAATTTATAAGTCCAATAGAAAGCATGTAATTAGTCACAGCTCATAGGGATCTATTTGTAAATATTTTAGCTCTGTGGACCAAATAGATAACACAACAGAAAAGCATAAAGGTTGATACTGCGAATGGCCCACTTAATTCGTGCACATGCTCAATACTACACTCACAGGGGTATAAATGCAATTTCTAGAAACTTAACATTTAATCAATAATAACATAAAAGTCCAAGGAAGGAACTTCAAATAACCCAAAATACACGTGAGCACACACGTGCTTCAGACTTGGAGGGACTAAAATGCAAATAACATAAAGTCTGAGGTCCAAACAGTAAATGTACTTAACTTACAATATTTATTTAAAGGATTAAATATAAAAATAAGGACATGTAGGGGAGAAAAAGAAATATAACCTAGGCAGGGATACGTGGAGCACATGGAGCGGCATCTGACGTACGGTCTCATGACCATTAGTGGCATAGATCTGATAGTCTGAAAAGGGCATGAAGACATATGACTCAGATCTGTACTTGGTCTGATCGAACTATTATCCAATAAGCATGGATGGATGGCTGTGATTGAGACTAGGCGTGAAGGGGCATCGAACGACTCCGAAGGTGCTGGAAGAATTGAAGCTCGATGAACTTCGACCTTGAAGATATCGCGATCCACAGATCTGATCGGCTCAACGTAAGGTCCAACACCTTCGTGTGGATCCTCTACATCTGATGGAAGGCTCGGATTCGAGGGTGGGATGTTGGATGGATGTGACAGTGCTCCCTTGCTTGGAGCTGCTCTGCTTGAGCAATTGGGACTCCAGATGGTACTCCCCGCATGCACATATACCTGTAATGGGTAGAGGGGACTCGAGGCTATGCTCCGGTCCTGATTATTGCAGTTGTACATGAGAGAAGCGATAGGGGATGCAGGTTGACCTCCGACGAAGGTGGGAGATGGAGGTCCAAACCTTAATCTGGCTATGATGGGCGTGATTGAGGGTGATCATGTCATGGGGAATCGAGGTATCGATCTATACAGATGGTAGTGCATAAAGGGGCTCTGACCAACTGTTCGCAACAGAGGTGACGGCGACTGTGTGAAATGGAAAATGTGAACTGAGGTGAAAATGCGATGGGTGAGGGAGCTACCTAAGGACTCTGATGAGTTCAGCAGCTCCAAGCGAAGCAGAGAAAGGTGGTTATGGCCTCAACCCATTTGTGGCTGGCTGAGGACGCTTCTTGCGGCGGCTCTCCGACGTCGTGACGAGCTTTGCTCAAGCAGACTGCCAAATGACGCTCCAAGGGCACCTCTAGGGAGCTGTCACCTTCCTGAAGGAGGATAGAGGTCTGTGGTAGCGTGAGGAACGAGCTCTCGAGTGGAGGAGGCGGAAGAGGCAATTTATCGCCAAGTCAAGGGTCAAGAAAGATCGACGAGGAGCTCGGATGCTTAGGCAGATCCGACTGCGCCTAGGGATCCACGAGGGTCCTGTAATGTTGGAGTCTAATCGGGCACATGGATTGAGGAAAATGGAGACCGGGTTCGACCAAGAAAATAGGGAGAAGATGCTCCGACGATGATGTATCGGGTCAACCTGGTTGGGACGGGGTCGTTGGGGTCAACAATCCCTGCTGGGCCAATAAGAATCAAGGATTTACAAAATTCAAAGAGAATAGAATTAAAAATAGCAAATGAATTTTAAATAAAAAATGTATAAAATGAAAAGTGTTTATTATTTTATAAAATATTTTTCTACATTTTTAATATTTTTATGAAAAATCAAAATAATGTATATACAATATATAGTATTATATACAAGTATAATATACCTATGTGTTATGTACAAGTATTTTTATTTTATTAATTTTACAAAGATAATTTTATTTTGTATTGTATTTATTTATAACATGGTTTTATGAGTGTAAAATACTTTTTATTTTATTTTTATAAATTATTTAAAGGTATAAAATAATTAGTGAATGTAGTATATATAAGTGTATTTTATACAAAGGATTGGATGTTTTTATTTTTATTTTTATTTTTAAATTAATTTATGATTTTTATTTTTATTTTATTTTCATAATGCTATTTACAAGGGTGTAAAAGAATGAAATAATTTTATTCTGTCAAAAGTTAATAGCTAAATATTATGTGCAGATATAAGGGATATGTACAATACATAGTGAACCCTATCTCTCTCTACTTATTTTATTTAGCAATCAGGTCAAGGCTTGACCTTCTCTTGGTGTTTGGGCCACTCTATATTTATTCAAAATACAAAATTTTTTTGTTCTCTTTATTCTTTTATTTTACATAAATTGGGTGTTAATCATGTATTATTAACAAAGGCATGTAGAATGCTAAGTTATTGTACTTACAACTATTTACAGGTACTTTTGCTAAAAAGAAGAACTAAAATAAAAGAATAAAGAATGAGAATCGTAGATTCATCATCGTCATATACTTAACCTTTGCTAGTCCCTTAGCAAACACTTATTGGAAGAAGAAGTGAAAACGAAAAGAAAGGAAAGAAAAGAAAACGAATCAAGGTTGATTATTAAACTTATCTTCATTAAATTGGAGTATGGAGCTTAGTCAGACCTTTGGATTATTAGTTTTTCAGAACCTTATTGGGAAATAGATTTAAGACTCAACAAACTCTCAATTCCACAATTCTATGATCAAGACTCCTTACTAAACCAGGTCAGAACAAGTCTAAATACGCAAACTCTAATGACTATGAATCCTTCCTTGTAATGTGTAAGTGATATGTAGCTCCCCACCTCAGAAATGACAAAGAAACAACCTCCCTCAATAAGGTAACTCTAATTCGCCAATCTAGTAGCTCTTTCCTCGAGGAGCGGGGTATTCCATTCTAAGTTCAAGTTCAACCAGCTTAGGAAAAGGGGGAAAGAAGAGAATGGACTGTGACTAGTGTAGCCACGAACCCCTGGAAGCTTAACTAGTGTAGCTAAGTCTCCCGTTGCAAGCTTCATGAGACGAGAAGGTGTAATACACAAGATTTGCTTTATTGACTATATTCACTCTGATAGGCATTTTATTTTCTATCTGGCTTGTCCACTTTTTTGGAGTTTTCTTGATTTTGCACATTTTTTTGATGTGAATATGTACAACATATCTACATGGTGCAACATATACATAAGAGGTTTTTCTTCTTGAGCCTGTAGACTTGATAAATCTCATATTCATCATGCTAAAATTGGTCATTTAGTCTCTGTTCCCCATCATTCACTTGTAATTAATCACTAATAGAGCATTATTAGCATTCATACATGTGTAAATAATATCTGCATTTCATCATGCATAATTGCATTTAAAATCCCAAGTGTAAATTAGCCCAAAAAGCCGCTACTTTCTCACATTTTTAATTAATTCATCCTAACTCTGATTGACCCCAAACCATCTCCATTGTGTAGATATTACTAACCTTATTAAATAAAAAATACAAAAAAATTACTAACCCCAATAAGTGTCAAATAATCCTAAAGTATAATTTCACATCTGACGAACTAAAATGAGCATATCTCCCACATACAATGTCCGATTTTGGTCTACTCACTTTTAAAGTACTCCATTTTCAAATATCTTCAAAACAAGACCAATTTCGTAAAATTCGGAGCTCATATGTGAAAGTTGGGTTTTGGGCCTCTTTTGCGCATTTTAACTTTTTGCTATTTTTGACCTAAGTTCTTATGTACATAATTAACTCTTTTAAGTTTATTTCTTATTCATTATTGTTCTTTGATGAAAGTTTTAATAAGAAATACAAAAATCCAAATCCATATCCAAACCGAAATCAAAGAATCTGACTGAGTCCAGGTGTCCGTTGTCGGTCTGTACAAAAGCTGTGTGTTTCTGACTTTTATTTTATTTTCCTATTTTCTTATATATTAAAAATAAAAAAATTGGATTAGTGTGTAATTAATTTGTATTTTATCATATTTTTTCTATAACTTTTATCCTCTCTAAAACCACCAAAAAAATACAAAACTCCAAAAATCAGTTTTCTATACACATGGAGAACCGCCAAAAATACCACTTCTCACAGATGGCCTCTTTTGCTCCTGGGCCCTTCATGAAAGTTGTAGATCTCGTCGAGACGAGAAACTTTCATGAAGAAAATTTTTTGATCCGAGGTCTCCTTCTCCTTATTCTCCATCTGTAAGTTGATTTTTTTTGGGGTGCCATGTGGCAGCTCCGGGGCATGCCACGTGGCACCCCCATTTCTTCTCACTCCAGCCAGACCTGGGTCACGTGCTTAGCATGTGACCATTGTCTTCTTCCCCAACGGCTCCAGCCGTCTGCCTCCTACGCGCATAACGCCCATGCGGCCATCAAAGCCGCCATGCGCGGCCATCATACCACCTGCGCCACCTTCGCGTAACCGCCGCCCTCTTCCCTATAAAACCCAACCCCCTCACGCAGCTCCGATTATCCGCCATTTTTGGAGCAAGACCCACCGATGCCTTGGTGACAGCAAGGCCAGGCATCTCCAGCGTGATCCAACCACCTTCTGGTGAGCTGCTCCGAGCTACCTCGCTCGCGCCCACTCCGGCGGTCTCTAGTAGTCGCCTACACTCCAACCTCCGGTGATATCCCTTCCCCGTCCTACGTTGCATCGTTTGCTTCCATTTTTCATCCCTGTGCGTTGCCTCCTCCCGCACCATTCAAGACGGCCTTGCACAGGCCGGTAACCCATCTCCGCCATTGACATCACTGAGCACCCTCGATTTCACCACCTGTTTTTGCTTCTAACTCTTGCAGGTCCCCCAACAGCTGCTCTGCCTCCATCACTCGACCACCACACCTCGGCCTCGCAGCAGCACCTCCACCGCGCGGAGGCGGCCACCGCGCCTAGTGCTGTGCCTCCAGTCTTGCAGCCGACTCACCACCCCCGAGCGCCTCCGCGAGGACCACCGCCTCGCCACCCTCGACCGCCAACGCCTCGCCGCCTCCGCCTTCATCAACCGCCGCGCAGCCCGCGTCTCCGCCATGTGCCGCGCCTCCACGTCGCAGGTCGAGCGGCGCCACCAGCGTCTCCGCTCCTCTCCAGCACCTCTGCTCCTCCGCCCTGTGTCGGCCGAGGAGCAGCCCACTGCCTCTTCGCCGATAACCATCACCTCCGCCCCACCACGATGCACATGCGTTGTTGGATCGGGCACTCCTGCCCTTGATCCAACGGCCGTGCTTCCGACACGCGCCCCCCTAAGCCTCGAGGCTCGGGCTGATCGAGCCTTAGCCTCGTGGCATCCGAGCCTCCCTCAGCATCGCCCACCCCCGAGCCTCAGGTTCGTCACCCGAACCACAGGCTCGGGACCCCGAGCCTCCCGGTGCGACTGGAAAAATTGCACTGAGGCCCTCTAAAGTTCCAGAATTTGCAGAAATACCCCCACCAGGGGTAAATTACAAAAGTGCACCACCGACTTTGTGAAATTACAGATAAGTCCCTCCCAGGGATCTCTTTGCAAGGAAAACTTTGTTCTATTTACATTTTAGTCCCTACAATTTCAATTGAGCATATCGTTTTTCATACGAACTCCGATTTTAGCATATAATAGGTCATTTTAAAGCTATTTTCATGCTCTACAACATAGTATAATTTGTGGACTGATTCGAGGCTGATTATTGATAATTATTCATTGAAGATCATCTATCAACTTTTTACGGGCCACATTTGACATATTCATGTTTGGAAAATTAACATTATCTTTTGCAAGGATTCAACTAGTGATTTAAATTGAATACTTCCCCAAGGATTATTGCTTATATTATTTGAAGGATTTAATCAGTACAGGGAGCTCATTTGAGGAAAGAGAAGTATTGGACATATTTTCGAGGAATCAATTTGTGTAGGGATATGATCTGATCTCATGATCTTCTGGCTTGCATTTTGGGATTAATTGGAAATATCTCATTAGAAATAATATCTTTTGATCTGTGATTATATTTCGAGGATTACTTGATAAATTTCATTGAGGTTTGAATATTATACTTCACAGATCCTGAGCATAATTGTCTATGTTTAATTTTCTCTGCATCGCATCTCCATCATTGCATTGTATATTTTCTCAACACAGAAATTAATCGAGCATAAATTTAATTAATTAATTTCATTTAAGACCACGCAACTACAAGTCTCCGTTCCATGTGTTCGACCTTGGTAGACTTGCCAAGTAAAAATACTCCACAACATTCAAAGATTGTGGTGTTTTGATCAACCGAAATTTGCCTTGTATACTACAATTCACGATTATTAAAGAGGAGAATTTCACGCTCATCAAATGGCGCCGTTGCCAGGGAACGACAAATTTTAAGGGTTTTGAATCATTTTTTGTAATTAATTTTTGTAAAATTAATTTTTGTGTCATTTTTTTCTCTTCTGCATTTTATTTTGCATTTCTCTCTTCTGCTACTAACCACAAATTCTCTCTTTGAAGACTTTTGGGAGCTGGATTTTGATATTAAATCAAGGATCTGCGATAAAGATGAATTTTAATTTTGTGAGAGAGAGTTAGTATAGATTTAATTTTCTGCAATATTCTCAGGGTCCCTCTCTTTGAACCCTTGTAATAATTAAGACTGAACTTTTTCTGTGTCAGGTCTGTTTCAACCCCTTCTGTGTGGTTGGGACCCCACTTGAGTGGCGTAGGACTTAGGCACATATACGCTTATTTTTCTATCACTTTTCACTAATTAAACACACTATAGATCGTTCAACATTAGCCAAAAATTTCAATCAATTCTTCCCGCTAATAGAACTATCTGTTTAGGGTGTTTTCCATCTGTGCATACCATTTAGTGTAAATTTAAATTCCTTGTCTTGCATCCCGCATGAAGAACGCGAGGATTCACTGTAAGTCTTTCTCTTAAGCATGCATCATTGATTTACGTTTGCATTGGCTTTTCTGATTCCCCTTTCTCAAGTTTTTACAACCTAGGATTTAAAGGAATTGGGACTGCTCGTTAGGCGTGAATCTCTGTGCTCACATAAACTACAGTGATAACCCTAATCTAAAATTGGGACTGTTAATCAAGGTGACTGTAAATAACTGACCTAAAATTAACCTGTGTCTGGTGGAGAGAAACCCACTCATTGTTTGTAAGGACTACAACTCACACTTTGGATAGAGCCAAAACTGAGGAATTTCACAAAGACTACTATTTTTAAAAACAATTAGCTACTTTTCATTGAGGGTCTCGGGTAGCCGTTTTACGGTCCGACTTCCCTTAGCAGAGTGGGTGGTCTAGAGGACACCACGGAAGGCACCGTCCTCAAGGAACACGTGTAGCCGTTTAAACGGTCCGTACTTCCACCAATACTGGCTGAGAGTAGATGCAACTAGTTGTACGAACTTGGGACAATCTTTGAGGAATATTTCAGTACCTAACAGCTCCGCTTCAATTGCAAGATTGTCTTATCATTAAATTAAAATTGAAAAGATAAGCGGTCGAATCCTGACGTGCCTTCATCTGTGTTGAGTGGTGAACTTGAGAATTGGCTTGTGTTTGCTTTGTGTCTGCTTCCTAGTGAAGGCTCTCTCCATCCTCCTTGTCTTGATCTTTTCACTCTTTTGCTAAGGAATCTCTTACCCTTAGCAAAAATCCTCTTTTAATCACAACACTTATCTCTAAATTCTTCCCTTCTGAAGGTGGATCATAATGCCTCCCAAGAAGAGCTCTGGGGACGATGAGAACGACAATGACCCTATTCTGACACTCTTGGCTAGGATAACAACTGCTGAACAAACCAACGAACTACTTAGGACGTAGTTGGCAATAATACAACAAGGCGAGGCTGCTATGGAAGACACGTATCTCCCAGAATTAGATGAAGACTATAATTGGTTGAGACCTGTCCCCCATGAGGATGCGTTCGAACACAAACTGCATTTCCTTACACTGTTGCCAAAGTTCGGAGGAAATAATCATAAAGAACCATATATCTTCCTCCGCGACTTCGAGCAAGACTACATAAGGTTGAGAGCTGTTCCCTTCGCCTTGAATGATAAGGGGGCTTACTGGATGAAAAATCTAGGGGAAATAGTCATTACATGGGCCACATTCAAGACTCTGTTTTTAAAGAAATTCTACCCAGTTAGTAGAATTAATCAAACGAGGATCAAGCTCACGGTTTTACCCAACACCCGAGCGAACCATTTCATGAAACCTGGGAAAGATTCACAGACTTAGTACAGAAATGCCCAGGACACGGGATAAGTAAAATGATGCTGGTCCAAAGTCTTGTCAGTGGGCTGAACCCTGAGACTCAAGGATTGGTTAGTGCATCTTGCGGAGGAAGCTACATGGGACGTCACGAGGACACCGTCTACAAGGTGTTCGAGAGATTCGCTGAATCCAGCCGCGCACAAACCACCAGCCGGGCTTACATAGCCAGCTCCAAAAAGATGGTGAATAATCTGACAACCGATCACAGTGCTGATATGGGAATAATAGCTGATAAGCTAACTATGGTTGAGCAGATTTATAAGAAGGTGGACGAACTCCATAAATCATCTGATATGGAGAAATTGGCTAAATTGCCTAAGCAAATGGAGGAATTGGCTGACAGGGTATCAAAGATACCAGCCCTGACTGCACCCCCCGCACCCATACACCAAATTCACTACATTCGAGGTCAAGGGGTAGGACAACATAGCCATTGGGGTGGAGACCAAGTCTTGTCCCAACAAACTGATGAAACCTCTGCTCAGACTAATTTTGAGGAATCTCCACAGATCATGGAGATAAACAGAGTCTGGTATAATTTGGAACCGGTCAATCGCTCAGACCAAAACTCTACTCCGAACCCTCGTCCACCGCAAGCCCAACCCACCTACCAGCCTCAACCGCAGCAAAGGCAGCAATATCGCACGGGTTATCAGAACCCGCAACCTCAGCCACAGCAAAACCAACGCCAAAGCCAAAAAGGCCAGTATCAGCGACCTCAGGCCAGGCAGGGCCAAGGGTCCTCCTCTTCTGCTATCTCTCCAGAACTCCAGTGAGTGCTGGATGAGCTTCATGATATGAGAGTCGACATAAATCGACTTTCTCGTTGGAGAGATGAGGTGACTGCACCCCAGACTGTGATTCCAGCCCAAGTCCAGGCTAACCCAAATAGCCTTGGACATAATCAGGTATAAACCTCTGACTATGTCGTACCCGAACTTGAGCCCTTCTCAAATAATAATTCTTATCATATCTCTCTTAGGAGCGGAAGGACCATAACCATGCCTGATCGAGCAAAGGAACACGAAGACATAGCCCTAGTGTCCACTAATTCACACAAGCCTGGGGAAATTGACGAAGGAAGACAGGAGGAGAAAGAAAAAGTTCCACCCACACCACCCATATATAATGAAGAGTCTGAGTCTGAGTCAGACAGAGAAATGCCACCAAGACACCAGCCACATCTGACCACATATTTCCCTGTTTTTAGTCCGAGTCCGAGTCATGTAAAAAATTTTTCATTCAATAAAAGTGATGTTGTTGATCATAAAAAATCCATCCCTTTCCCCCGTGCTCTTACGGCAGGAAGGAAGAAAAACATAAAAAACCAAAAAATGATAAAGAGATGGCCCGCATCTGTAAGGAAAATATTAAGGTCA
Source organism: Ottelia alismoides (assembly GCA_037367405.1). Classification (NCBI taxonomy): domain Eukaryota; kingdom Viridiplantae; phylum Streptophyta; class Magnoliopsida; order Alismatales; family Hydrocharitaceae; genus Ottelia; species Ottelia alismoides. The sequence continues at coordinate 220,592 of JAZKJV010007325.1, forward strand.
CTCTGTCCCTAGATGAAATGATAGAAAGAGACTCGGCTTTTCGAAAATACCTGAAGGTGAGATGCACATCAACTAGGGCCAGCAAACAAACTCCTAGCCGAACGAAGAAACACATACTCTCAGTTGCCACATCTCGTCTAATAAAAAATGAGCTGCCAAGGAAGAAAAGAGACATGAGTGCTCACTTTGTCACTAGCCACATCAAAGAAATCATGTTTGCAGGAACATTATTAGACAATGGATCATCTATCAATCTCATGCCCACAACCCTATTTGAACATCTAAATCTAGGTCCTCTTAAGCAATCTACAACTGTACTTCAATTCGCAGATATATCAACAAAGAGACCTAGGGGCGAGATTCGAAACGTTGTCATCAACATAGAGGGACAAAACTACCCAGTAGATTTCACAATACTTGACATGGATGTCTCTAGAAATTGGAAAGATTCCCAGATGATACTAGGGCGACCCTTCCTTAGGACCGCAGGAGCTATATTTGATTACACATCCGGGAGAATCCAGTTTGGAAAAGTTGAACTTAAAATGCAGCAAACTAGGTTCCAAAGACCTGACACTGAGTCGAGCACTGAGTCTGAACAGAAACTGAGACTGAAATTACAGAAGCAACAGTTGGGCCCTGGAGACAAAACCCAACCGCTATGATAGGATCAACCTCATCTGGAGAGGAAATTGTTGATGATTTAGTCTGCCAGCTCATTCATGCATCTACCTATACTCTAGGAGACTCAGAGGCCCCTCTGGACCTGTCAGTCCATTCTCCTTATGGACAATCCTTGAGTAAGGTACACAGATCGGATGCGGCGATTGCCACAACTTATTCCATCATTAGCGATCCGATCCCTGATACGACCACGATGGTGGCCAACATTGATACACTACAAGCGTCCACATCACAACAAGAAACATCACTGACAGGACCAAATTATAGAAACATCATTGACTTACCTGAACTCAAACCATTATCCCCTACACTTAAGTATGCCTTCCTTGCAGGAGAAAAAGGACAATTTCCGGTCATTATCAGCACACATATGACTGAAGAGCAGGAGATCCGCCTGCTTAATATTTTGGAGAAAAAACCGTAAGGCTATAGGATGGAGATTGTCTGATCTCCCAAGGATTAACCCAGCCATGTGCTCACACCATATTTACTTGGAAGATAATGCTAAACCCTCCCGTGAATGCCAACGTAGATTGAATCCAAAATTACGGGAAGTGGTTAAGACTGAGATCGAAAAATGGTGTAAAGCTGGGTTCATATATCCCATCTCCGACTCCAAATGGGTGTCACCTTTGCATGTAGTCTCGAAAAAGTCGGGACTTCAGATTATCACCAATGCGGAGGGAGAAGAGATTACGACACGGGTACCTACGTCGTGGCATGTCTGTGTGGATTACAGGCGCCTGAATGCCGCAACGAAGAAGGATCACTTTCCGCTGCCTTTTATTGATCAAATCCTGGAGAGATTGGCAGGGAGAGAATATTTCTGTTTCTTAGACGGGTACTCGTGCTACAATCAGGTAGCCATCGCCCCCGAGGATCAGGAAAATACTACTTTTACATGTCCCTTCGGTACATACGCATTCAAGCAAATGCCTTTTGGTCTTTGCATTGCCCCCGACACCTTTCAATGATGCATGATTGCAATTTTTGCCGACATGGTTGGGGATTTCCTGGAAGTCTTCATGGATGACTTCTCGGTCCATGGTGATTCATTCGATGATTGTCTAGCGCACCTGGATCGAGTCCTCCAAAAGTGCAGGGAAGTGAATCTGGTGCTCTCTTGGGAGAAAAGCCATTTCATGGTGAAAGAGGGCATTGTACTGGGGCATGTCATATCCAAGAAGGGAATGGAGGTTGACCCTGCCAAAGTTGATGTAATCAAAAAGCTTGAGCCACCTACAAATGTGAAACAAGTACGGTCTTTTCTAGGGCATGTCGGATTTTACAGGAGATTTATCAAAGACTTTTTAAAAATTTCCCGACCGTTACCGACCTTCTTGGGAAAGACACCGAATTCCTGGTAGATCATAAGTGTCTAGAAGCCTTCGAATTACTCAAGAGAAGGATCATTGAGACTCCCGTCCTTCAAGCTCCCGACTGGTCTCTTCCCTTCGAGATCATGACAGACACATCCGATTTCGCTGTAGGGGCTGTATTAGGACAACGAAAAGATGGAATCCCGTATGCTATTCACTACGCAAGCAAAGTTTTAGACCCTGCTCAGAAAAATTACACTGTGACCGAAAAATAAATGCTTGCTGTGGTTTTTGCCTTGGAAAAATTTCGATCAATACTTCTAGGATCTAAGGTGACAGTTTACACAGACCACTCTGCCATTCGCTATTTAATGGCCAAAAAGGACACAAAAGCACAACTTCTGAGATGGATTCTACTGCTTCAAGAATTTGATTTGGAGATTAAGGACAAACCTGGCGTTAAGAATGTCGTGGCTGATGATTTATCATGGATTGAACATAACAAAAATCCAGAATCTGAATCCATCCGTGAAACCTTCCCAGACGAGTCAATTTCTGCTATTGACTCACTCCTTTGGTATGCAGACACGGTGAATTATCTCGTCACCAATGAAGTTCCTCAAGGTTGGCCCAGAAACAAAATCGATCGACTCATATCTGAAGAGAGACACTATCATTGGGAAGATCCTTTCCTTTTCTTTGAAGGACCGGATTGCATATGGAGAAGATGTATTCCTCAAGAGGAATATCAAAGTATCCTCAATCTATGCCACACCTTGGAGGCGGGAGGACATCACTCTGGGAAGAGGACCGTTGAGAAGATATTGAACTGTGGATTTTACCGGCCGACCTTGTTTAAGGATGCTTACAATTTTGTGAGGTCGTGCCCCGTCTGTCAGAGAATGGGAGGAACCATTGGTTCCAAAGATGCCATGCCTATGCAACCAGTGATCATCTGTGATGTATTCTATGCATGGGGCATTGACTTTATGGGCCAGTTCCCTAATAGTCAAGGATTTGAATATATTCTTCTCGCGGTAGATTATTTATCTAGATGGGGGGAGGCTATCCCTACTCGAGCTGCAGATAGCAAAACTATTTGCAAGTTTCTGAAAGATCATATTATTTTGAGGTTTGGAATTCCAAAAGTTTTAATATCCGATGGGGGAAGCCACTTTGTCAACCGAGAGGTGAAGAAGCTGACTAAGGAATACGGCATCGAGCACCGTGTCGCTACTCCTTACATCCACAATCCAATGGCATGGCCGAGGTGTCAAATAGGGAGGTTAAAGGAATTTTATAGAAGCTGGTCCGCCCTGACAGGAAGAACTGGTCCCAACTCCTGGACCAAGTTCTATGGGCTTACCGGACGGCTTATAAGACCCCATTGGGCACCTCCCCATTTCGAATGGTATATGGAAATCCATGCCATTTTCCCGCGGAACTCATACATAAATCAGAATGGGCAATCAAAAAGATTAATTGGAGCGGTCACCAAGGAAAGAAGAATCGAGAGATGGATTTAAATGATCTGTCTGAAATCCGAAATCATGCTTATGAAAACAACACCATCTACAAGGACAAAGTAAAGAGATGGCATGACAAGAACATTCGAACAAAGATCTTTGTCCCGGGGCAGAAAGTTTGGCTATTTAATGCAAAATTGAAAATTTTCTAAGGTAAACTGAAATCAAAATAGACGGGACCCTTCAGTGCAAGAGAAGTACACAACAATGGGAGTGTTTAGATCTCAGAGACCACAGATAGCACACAAGCATCTATAGTAAACGGTCAGCTGCTTAAACATTTTGTGGAATCCAACGAGCAATTAGTCCAAGTTGAACAGATCTCCTTCACTCAGGGCATAGACTTTGACGAAAGATTTGATCTTCCCAGATAAAACACCTCTCTGAAACCTACACTCTTTTGTATATCCATCTACTTGCTCTCGGTCCCCGATACTTAGGGGACTGATTTCATTGTTTATACATCATTTCTCTTCTTTTGTTTGTGTCTCATCTATACTTAGTACGAGCTATGTCAACATTTCACTTTGTGCCATGGGGACATAGCACAAGCTAAGTATAGGGGGGGTGTTTGTATATATTTTATCTACTTTATCCATAGCTCGTACTTTAATCGTTTTTATCTAATATCGGGGATGGGTATAAGTAGTGTGTATAATACATGTTTTTCAAAAAAAACGTCACTCATGGTCTTGCATTTCATCAAGCATTCCTTGGTCGATATATTCCTGACACATTCACCATCCCTCAAGGCTTGAGGATTTTTGAGGACACTTGATTTCTGAGATCTTGAGATTCTGAGTTAGCCTGCCTTAGTCATTAGGGTTTTGAACTTAATAATCCACACTTCCCTAGTTTGAAAGTTTTGAGCGCTATATTGCACTCTTCATCTCCACCTTCAAAGAATATGATCAGCACAAATCACTTCCACAACTGCATGATTGATGAGACGAGTTGATATATCACTTGAGGAACTAGGACTGGAGATTTGAGTTTAGACCCGATCTGATGATATTCGAGGATGGGAAAAAGTTAATGAAGGCTGCAGAAAACCTGAGTGTCAGCAAAACCCTAGCCAGTAGGTGAACAAGATTCATATGCTATCTTTTTGATATTGACCTAAGTGCCAGGGTGTGATGAAACTTAATGAAATTTGTTGATCAATGTGTGCCAACTTTTGGTAAAAGCAGTGGAGCTAGCCAACAACAGAAAAGCAATGAAATATCAAAGAAAAGCTCTTTTTTCCAAGTCAAATTCTAAATGAGCTTCCACCAATGGCGAGCGCTCCCAAACATTTTCAAAGTGTCCACTTGGACCAAGCGCTAATTAGGACCAAGGAGTCGGGCTGACACCAAAAAAGGGCTCTGCATCGTAAATGCTACAAGTCTGGGTGTCGAAGGTATCTTAGATACTCAAAAGAGACACACCCCGGTGTACTCCCAGAAAAACAAGTGCAGACGACTCCAAATTCTCTTGACGGACACATTGATCAACAATACAAAAATATACTTGTGTTGTGTAAAAAGGCACTCGAGAGACCCCTTGTTCCAATGTGAGGGAGAGAAAATTAGACACAATCCTATGCCCTCCATCATCTGGCCGTCCATATACACTTTCAAGTCTGACAAACTAATGAGACGGTTGGCTGAAGCAAGAATAGACTTATTCCCTAGTGTTGAGGATTAGGTTTAGAGGAGAGTCTCTTGGATTGGAACTTTGGGTGATGTCTTGACTTGACTCTCATGAATGCAGTACACTAAAATCATATCCTTATATTATATGTACAAACAGAGAGTCTGAAAATTAGAGAAGTTGGATTCCTTTTGATTAAAGCTTGGTTGAGCCCAGAAATTTAGGATCACTCAAATTAAGGGTTTTTCTATGAATTAAGCCTTGAAAATTCACATGCACAGTCAGGAATGTATTGAACTAAGTCATTCATTCATGCTCGGGGACGAGCAGGGTCTAAGTATAGGGGTATGATGAATCTCATATTCATCATGCTAAAATTGGTCATTTAGGCTCTGTTCCCCATCATTCACTTGTAATTAATCACTAATAGAGCATTATTAGCATTCATACATGTGTAAATAATATCTGCATTTCATCATGCATAATTGCATTTAAAATCCCAAGTGTAAATTAGCCCAAAAAGCCGCTAACTTCTCACATTTTTAATTAATTCATCCTAATTCTGATTGATCCCAAACCACCTCCATTGTGTAGATATTACTAACCTTATTAAATAAAATATACAAAAAAATACTAACCCCAATAAGTGTTAAATAACCCTAAAGTCTAATTTCACATCTGACGAACTAAAATGAGCATATCTCCCACATACAGTGTCCGATTTTGGTCTAATCATTTTTAAAGTACTCCATTTTCAAATACCTTCAAAACAAGACCAATTTCGTAAAATTCGGAGCTCATATGCGAAAGTTGGGTTTTGGGCCTCTTTTGCGCATTTTAACTTTATGCTATTTTCGACCTAAGTTTTTATGCACATAATTAACTCTTTTAAGTTTATTTCTTATTCATTATTGTTCTTTGATGAAAGTTTTAATAAGAAATACAAAAATTCAAATCCAGATCCAAACCGAAATCAAAGAATCTGACTAAGTCCGGGTGTCCGTTGTCGATCTGTACAAAAGTTGTGTGTTTCTGACTTTTATTTTATTTTCCTATTTTCTTGTTTATTAAAAATCCAAAAAAAATAGATTAGTGTGTAATTAATTTGTATTTTAACATATTTTTTCTATAATTTTTATCCTCTCTAAAACCATCAAAAAAATATAAAACTCCAAAAATCGGTTTTCTATACACATGGAGAACCGCCAAAAATACTGCTTCTCACAGGTTACCTCTTTTGCTCCTGGTCCTTCATGAAAGTTGTAGATCTCGTAGAGACGAGCAACTTTTGTGAAGAAAATTTTTTGATCCGAGGTTTCCTTCTCCTTCTTCTCCATCCGTAAGTTGAATTTTTTTGGGGTGCCACGTGGCAGCTCCTGGGCATGCCACATGGCACCCCCATTTCTTCTCACTCCAGCTAGACCTGGGTCACGTGCTTAGCACGTGACCATTGTCTTCTTCCCCAACGGCTCCAGCCGTCTGCCTCCTCCGCGCATAACGTACATGCGGCCATCAAAGCCGCCATGCGCGGCCATCATACCACCTGCGCCACCTTCACGTAATCGCTGCCCTCTTCCCTATAAAACCCAGCCCCCCTCACGCAGCTCTGATCATCTGCCATTTTTGGAGCAAGACCCACCGACGCCTTGGTGACAGCAAGGCCAGGCATCTCCGGCGTGATCCAGCCACCTTCTGGTGAGCTGCTCCGAGCTACCTCGCTCGCGCCCACTCCGGTGGTCTCTAGTAGTCGCCTACACTCCAACCTCCGGTGATATCCCTTCCCCGTCCTACGTTGCATCGTTTGCTTCCATTTTTCATCCCTGTGCGTTGCCTCCTCCCGCACCATTCAAGACGGCCTTGCACAGGCCGGTAACCCATCTCCGCCATTGACATCACTGAGCACCCTCGATTTCACCACCTGTTTTTGCTTCTAACTCTTGCAGGTCCCCCAACAGCTGCTCTGCCTCCATCACTCGACCACCACACCTCGGCCTCGCAGCAGCACCTCCACCGCGCGGAGGCGGCCACCGCGCCTAGTGCTGTGCCTCCAGTCTTGCAGCCGACTCACCACCCCCGAGCGCCTCCGCGAGGACCACCGCCTTGCCACCCTCGACCGCCGCCGCCTCGCCGCCTCCGCCTTCATCAACCGTCGCGTAGCCTGCGTCTCTGCCCTGTGCCACTCCTCCACGTCGCAGGCCAAGCGGCACCACCAGCATCTTCGCTCCTCTCCAGCACCTCTGCTCCTCCGCCGTGTGTCGGCCGAGGAGCAGCCCACCGCCTCTTCGCCGACAGCCATCACTTCCGCCCCACCACGATGCACATGCGCCGTTGGATCGGGCACTCCTACCCTTGATCCAACGACCGTGCTTCCGACACGCGCCCCCCAAGCCTCGAGGCTCGGGCTGATCGAGCCTTAGCCTCGGGGCATCCGAGCCTCCCTCAGCTTTGCCCACCCCCGAGCCTCAGGTTTGTCACCCGAACCACAGGCTGAGCCTCCCGGTCCGCACACGAGCCTCCAGGTGCATGTGTGTTGCACGCGCACGACTGGAAAAGTTGCACCAAGGCCCTCCGGAGTTCCAGAATTAGCAGAAATACCCCTGCCATGTGTAAATTACAAAAGTGCCGCGCCGACTTTGTGAAATTATAGATAAGTCCCTCCCAAGGACCTCTTTGCAAGGAAAACTTTGTTCTATTTACATGTTAGTCCCTACAATTTCAATTGAGCATATCTTTTTCATACGAACTCCGATTTTAGCATATAATATGTCATTTTAAAGCTATTTTCATGCTCTACAACATAGTATAATTTGTGGACTGATTCGAATCTGATTATTGATAATTATTCATTAAGGATCATCTGTCAACTTTTTGCAGGCCACATTTGACATATTCATGTTTGGAAAATTAACATTATCTTTTGCAGGGATTCAACTAGTGATTTAAATTGAATACTTCCCCAAGGATTATTGCTTATATTATTTGGAGGATTTAATCAGTGCAGGGAGCTCATTTGAGGAAAGAGAAGTATTGGACATATTTTCGAGGAATTAATTTGTGTAGGGATATGATCTGATCTCATGATCTTCAGGCTTGCATTTTGGGATTACTTGGAAATATCTCATTAGAAATAATTTCTTTTGATATGTTATTATCTTTCGAGGATTACTTGATAAATTTCATGGAGGTTTGAATATTATACTTCACAGATCCTGAGCATAATTGTCTATGTTTAATTTTCTTTGCATCGCATCTCCATCATTGCATTGTATATTTTCTCAACACAGAAATTTAATTAATTAATTTGATTTAAGACCACGCAACTAAAAGTCTCCGTTCCCTGTGTTCGACCTTGGTAGACTTGCCAAGTAAAAATACTCCACAACATTCAAAGATTGTTGTGTTTTGATCAACCGAAATTAGCCTCCTATACTACAATTCACGATTATTAAAGAGGAGAATTTCACGCTCATCAAGATTATCCCTCTTTTGAAGCATTATTGCAACCCACATGTTCTTGTCTTCTCAATGTCGCTAGACCAGGTTGAGATGCACATCCCTCCCTAGAGGAAGATGATAAGTTCCACCTAGAAGTACTACCCTCATATACTACCCCAAGCCAAAGAATTCTGCCTCCTCACCACCTCATCTGTGTTGAACTATGTGTAAGGTATGTGTCCAAGTCAAGCCATTATATCTGAGAGTCATGCATGCGTTGTTAAGTGTTCTACTTAGGCTCATCCAGATGACATGTGAACATAGCCTAATGGACTCAAAGAATTAAGTCATAAATGGACCTGAAAAGTCTTAACCCCAAATCTTATAAGGTTCCTCTGAAGTTAGGTGGATTAAGATCTTAACCAAGCTCCATTTTCCAATTTAATTCTGGACTAGTTTAAATATCGACTATGATTCAAAAGAATATGCAAGCAAATTTGTACAAAGCTCTTTTGAATTTTTTTTTCAAAATATGCAAGTTTTTATAAAAATGTTTGAATGCAGGGAGAAAATGGTTTTGCAAAAAACATTTACAAGCAAAATTTTGCAAACTTTTATTTTTAAAACATCTGCAGTAATTTTGTACTGTCTACGTAGTTTTGATATGAAAATATTTACAAAACTTACAATCAACACATTTTTACAGACATTTGTATAAAATAGTTTTTATAAAAGGCTTTTTACCAACATTTATGTACATGGAAAATTTTAAAATTTTTGTGATTTTTAGCCATTTTATTTTATTAACACACTCACATAGAGTATGAGTTATGGCTAAAGTATATATATAATATATACAACACCACTATATACTTAGCTCGAACGATTTCCTCAGAGTGATCAAAGAGCGATGAAAGAAGACATAATTCGTTCTGAGTATTGGGGAGTGAAAAGAAGGCTATACTGCAAAAAATAAAAGAATGTAATGAATCAAATGAATACAAGTCGGTGATCCCCCTATACTTAGGATCAAGTAATCCTAAGTATAGAAGAAACCGAGGTATATGATGTACATGGTTTACCTCCCCTATACTTAGGGTAAAATATCTCTAAGTATAGGTAGCAAAACAAAGGTAAAAAGAATCAAATGAATAATCAATGTCTGACACCCCCTATACTTAGGGTAAAATGCACCCTGAGTATAGCACAATCATAAGATGAGGTTGGGGTGTCACACAAAAAAAATGTATGATATACACAATCTGGATCTATACAACTGCGGGGAGAAGTGATAATCAATTATGAGATCAAATGATGTGAGTCAAAGACCACATCTCATACAAAATGAATAGGGGAAACATCAACGATCAACCGATCATGATCAAGATATGGCTTCACGCGTTGACCGTTAATCTGAAAGGTGGAATCAGATGACAACTCAAATATATCTATGCTTCCGTTGTTGTGCACCTTTCTAACCAAGTATGATCCCTTCCATTTGCTTTGTAACTTCCTTGGAAATAATCTCAACCTAGCAACAAATTATCATAGTCTCTGATTCGACTCAAACTGTATGGCTGATATGAGAATCATTCCATATATTCACTCTCTCCTTATACTATAGGCTACTCGAGAAGGTTGTATCTCTCAACTCCTCCAAGACTGCCAACTCTGCTTTCCTATGATCTCCTATACTTTTGGGATCCAATAATAACTTTGTAACAACCCAAAGTGACTTGTGCTTGATCTCCATGGGAAAGTGGCATGGCTTGTCATAAATGAGACAAAAGGGGGATGTACCCAAAGGTGTCTTGAAGGATGTTCTATAGACCCATAAGATTGAGTTCAAAAGTTGTGACCAATCCTTTCGGTCTGGATGGACAACCTTACGTAATATAGTCTTAATCTCCCTGTTCGATACTTTAGTAAGACCAATGGTCTGAGGGTTATATGGAGTGGCAACTCGATGGCCAATGCTGAACTCCTTAGCAAGGGCCCTTACCTTGTCGTTAATAAAGTGAGTCCCCCCATCGGATATCAAAACTCTATGTACCCCGAACTGTGAAATGATATTTTTCCTCAAAAATCTAAACATGATTTTAGCATATGCGGCTCGAGTGGGGATGGCCTTGACCCAACGACTCACATAATCTATAACAAGCAGAATGTATATGAATCCCTTACTCTTAGGGAATGGATCCATCAAATCGATGCCCCATGCATCAAAAACTTCACAGAAGTGAATGGGCTACATTAGCATCATAGCACGTTGTCCACAAGTTCCCTTTCTCTTACAATCAGTACACCTCTTCATAAATTCATTATAATCCTTGAAGAGGGTAGGCCGGATTGGAGTACTTTCTATGTTGTCCTCCTCCCAAAACGATGTCCAACTGCCCCACAGTTGTGGCAGTACGTGAGGACGTTGCGGTGCTCCTCCTGAGGAATGCACCGATGCCAGACACTATCCCCCACATGATAAGGGTGCGATCCTCCCAATGGTACGACTTGGCCTTCGCAAGGAAGATTTCAAGTCGTAGTCTGTGATGAATCTGCGATTCATCACTCTAAAAGTTGAAAATAGAGCTTTGTTCCCGAGTAATTAGAGGCATATTTGTACTTATATTGCATAATTAGCATTCATGCATGCAAGAATAATATCTGCATTTTAGCATTCATATTTGCATAAAATAAGAAGTCAATTTCACTTGTAAATATTCACCTGTATATTAGCTAAAATACTCTATTTGTATATATTTTATACTAACTCCAAATACAATAAAATCAACTCCATAGTTTATATATGACTAACACTAATTAAAGAAAATATCAAAAAAATACTAACTTGCAAAATTGACCAATAAAATCCCAATCCAAGTTGAAGACCTTAGACCTTAAAACGTACATATCTCTCTCATACAGCGTCCGAATTAGGTCTACTCACTTTTAAAGTAATATACATTCAGAGACCTTCGAAACAAGACCAATTTCACTAAAATCGGAGCTCGTATGCAAAACTTGGGTTTTGGGCCCCTTTTGTAAATTGTACATAATGACCGTTTTACCCCTGCATTTTCTCATTTTATTTTCTTCATTATTAAAAATACAAAAAAATAGATTAAGTTGTAAATATTCTCCTCATATTTTCTCTATTTTTATTTTGATTTTTCTCTTATTGAAAAATGATAAAAAAATCACAAAAGATAAAATACGGTATTTTATATCTATAAGGTACCACCCAAAAATACATTTTGTACAGATGATTTCTTTTGATTTTGGGCACTTCACAAAAGTTGTAGATCTCGTCGAGACGAGCAACTTTCGTGTTGACCACTTTTTGATTTAATCCCTTTTGTTATTTCTTTTTGATTTTCTTTACATTTAATCTTTGAATTTTCTGGGAGCGACATGTGGCAGCTCTTGGAGCCGCCACATGTCACCCCAATTTTTTATTTTCGGATTTATTTTTTATTATTTTCGGATTTAATTATTTTATTATTATTATTTTAATTATTATTATTTTTAGTAGCCTATTATATTATTATATTATTTTAATCCCCTTTTACCTCTTCTCCTTTCTTACCCCCTACTCCAAACAACATTTTCTCCACCTTCTCCATCTCTTCTCCAACCTCCTCTTCCTCTTTATAATACCCTCCCCCTCCTCCATTCATCTCCATCCGCCATCTTGAGTACACAATCCTTGAGCTCTGCCCTCTTCTTGGTGACAGCAAGTGAGAGCCACCGTGTCGAGCGAAGACATGATCCTTTTGCTAGGCGAGATCCAGGGGCTTTGGTCCTTGTTGCTGCAGCTCTCAACCGCAGCCGAGCTCCGCCTTGCCGAGGCGTTAGAGCGAAGATCTGAAGCTCCCGAAAGAGCTTCTTCCCCCGGCACCCATCCACCATCTACAGGTAACTTCTTCTTCCTTATTCTTCTCCATCGTCATTCTTCTTCATTCTCTCTCCCTTCGACTCATCACTTTCGGACCACATATTCGCAAAACCAATTCCACTTCTACGGATAAATCATACGTTGCGAACACAACGGTGATTTTTCTTAAATTTTTTGACGACCTTTCATCAACCGATTAATCTTTTATTTACGCCCACTTAATCAAATGCATGAAAGACAGGGGAGGTGGTGAAATCCCCCCTGCTTCATCTTCCTCCCCTCACAACACCACACTTACACACCCATCAACCACCAACTGCACCGTCCACGCCTCCGCTGTCCCGAAGACCCTTGGCCGTGTGTCGGTCGTCGTCACCCCCCGTCAACGACTTCCGCGAAACCGCTGCTGCCCCCAGCCGCAGCGCCGCCCTCCTCCTCGGCACCAACTCCAGCAGCTGCCCAGCGGGGCGGTCCCCCCTCTCTGCCACGCTATGCCATGCGCGTGCCCGCCTCAGCCCAGCTTGGCCGCCCCTCGACGCCGCCCAGGAGCGCGACCCATCCGCTCCAGCCCCGCGCCGACCACCTTCAGCCGCCGCCCCCACATCCCAGCGGGAGCGCGGCCCACCAGCGCACCGCCCTCGGCCACGCGTCGTCGCGCCAGCGGCCCCTCGCCCCAGTGCCTCGCGCGCCGCCCTTGTGCCCCTCGCGCGACCGCGCGGTGCGCCTTGTCCAACGCACGCCGCGGCCATCCCGCACGCAGGCCCCGCTTCACCTCCTGTCGTGTGTCGACGGAGGTGAAGCTGATCATCAGCCGACCACCTCCTCGTCACAACTCCGAGCTCCGTCCGCCGCCGCCACCTCCTCGCCGTCCGCGCGCCGCCATCGAGCTCCACTCCATCCGCCAACCCGTGAAGCTCCATCATCTCAAAGGCTCCCCTGTTTCAACTCCAAGAACAGAGGAGATCTATCGCACAATAAAAAAGTGGGAATTTGCAAAGGGGACACTTGCACCCCTTTGCAAGTTTTTAAAAAAATTTCAAGTTTCTGGAAATTGCATGTAAGTCTCTATTCTCCATTTGAGTTCATATTTCTTATTCTGTATTTCATTCATACCCTTGCATTTGCATATTTATTTTGTCATCATTTTGTCGTCCATTTTTAATTCCAAAAGACGCATTGTGTAGCATAACTCTTGTTCTATCATTTTAGGACTTATTTGTATTTTTCTGATTTTCAGAATATTTATGGAAATTAATTTGGTGAAAATTGCAATATTTTTCCCATTTTGATTGATTAATTGATTGTGCATTGTCTGCTTATCGAAAAATCTCTAAAAAATCGTTATTGGTAGATATAAGTCTGTGCTACAACATATCCAAAAATCATCTCATTTGCACATATAGTTTGTCTTAGAAAAATTATTTAGTGAAAATCTTAATCGATTTTTAATTAATCAACCGTGAAATGTTTTAAAGAAATTCAAGTTGATTTGGATAGCTCTTGCCTTAGACCTATTTGGATTAATTTTATTTTTGAGAGATATCATCGTTTGGTAATTATTAAAATTGATTTAGTCATTTTCACTAAAGTCTGCATATTTTATTATCCGTGCATCAGAAAATTCTAAAAAAATTAGGGTAGCTTAATTTCATCCCATTTCATCATCTGGCCAAGTGTGATAATTTTTGGAATTAATTTGACCATCTTTCTGAATTAACATTTAATTTGGCCGGATTTTGCATGTTTATTGCATAAAAAACCGAAAAAGAACAAAAATATTCCCTCTGAAAATCGAACATTGGATTTTGCTAAAAATCAACCTAAGGAGACAACTGCCTCCCTGAGTTCGACCTTGGACTTCACCAAGTAAAAAAATATTGCCACTCGAAATTGACTCAAATCTAATTTAAGTGGTTTTGATTAGCCCTCTCGTATCCGACTGCAACGAACGACATCTAATTAATTTGGACATTAATCTGACCGAATTAACCAAGGGTGCAGGAGCGGTTCATCAAAATGGCACCGTTGCCGGGGAGGCACGGCTTAGGTTAATTTGAAGTGAAAGTCTGATTGTTTGATTTTTAATCCCCGGGTAGTCTGACCCCCGGTTTTTCTTGTGAATATTTCTCTGTCTTTTAAATTTTTTTGCATTGTGTCGTTCTTTATCTGACCTCAACTTGTTTTTGTGCGAGGAACACCGGAGTCGAAGATGCTTCGAGGAACACACATTCTAATTTGTTTGAGTGATTTGAGAGAACTTGTAAATTTCATTTATTTCCACATTTTTCGCATCATTTCCAGCGGTTCCTGTTTGGGTTCTCGCGTGTGTAAAATAGTGGAACTGTGTCCCCGTGTGCTGTGTGGTTTGAATTGTAACTTAGGCTTGCACTAACGGCTCCTTGAGCCACTATAGGAATCGCTTGTGCTCGTAATTTTTAGGACCACACATACATTTAATAGACGCACCTAGACCGCAGATCTAGTCAAATAAACATGTTCTTCACTCGTTAATAGAACTGCTTGTCTAGGAGCGGATTTTGTCGTCTGCATTTGCATATAGTGTAAAATTTCAATACTGTCTTGCATCCTGCATAAAAGCGAAGGGATCACTGTAAGTCTTCTCAACTTCAGCATACGCATCATTGTTTTTCGTGCATCGGCTTTTCTCGATTTCCCCCTCTATTTTTCACACTTAACTTAAACGGAAATTGGGACTGGACGATAGGCGTGTTGTGTGGTTGGACTAAACAAGTGAGAACTTAACTTAAAACAGGGACTGCTAACAGTATTGACCAAAAAAATTGATAAAAGTGGAAAAATTGTTTGCGGGAGACTAATCCCCGACCTTGTTTTCTGGCTGAATAAGGGTACTTGAGTGTGTGTGAACACCTTAAGGTAGAGCCCAAATCCCCGCCTTCCATATCACAAGCCAACTGATCCTAGCAAATATCACGAGTTGGATACTTTTAGCTCATTGACAAGTACCAAGTAGCCTCCGCCTGTTCGCGGGTAGATAGGGGCGAACCAGCGGTGCTTTGCGACAAGGCCTAGCTTTGTCAGCCTCCGCCTGCTTGCAAGTAGATAGGGGCACGTCTTTGAGTCCTCAACTCCGGATAGGAGCGAAGAAAGGGAGGATCGGCGGTATCTTAGGCGACAGGATAAATAGGGAAGATGCATCCGGCTCTGAGCCGGCTTCCCTATAGGCCGCGTAATCCTTGCTATCTTGCTTGAAAAATCACAATTAAAATTTACAAGATAAATTGGACTCGGTTTCGAGTCCTTCACTATATTGAGTGTGAACCCAGGGTCTTGGATTAACTTGTTTGCTTCAGGTAGGAGTAAAATCCTATCTTCTTCTCGCCACTTCAAGATGAATGACTGGGGGAATATCAACACATTATTTGCCAATCTTTCTCTGAGTCCCCTACGAAAATCATCTTTACAGGCCCAAGCGCACCTTGGACCACCCAGAACTCATGACCCTCTTGAGTTCTGGATCCCTCACACCCAGGGTGGTTACTCTCAAACCAACCCTTCCCTCTCCTCTGATCTTACCGAGGAATACCATCGCCTCGGTAAGAATTCCTTCCCTGATTTATCCTCTAAACCAGATCATTTTCATTTCTCAAGACTAGAGGACAAGATGCCACCAAAAAAATCCCCATATGAGGAGAACACAGATGACCCACTTCAGCAAGTATTGGCTCGCCTCGCCCAAGCCGAACAACGGAATGCGGATCTCACAACTAGAATGGGACAGATCATTACAGCAGGAGGTATCAACCGACCAATGGTTGATGCCTACAACCCAGCGGAGAACGAGAATCAGAATTGGTTAGCAACAACGGTTCCCGCCCAGGCATTTGAGCTGAAGCCCCACTTCCTTAGTCTGCTTCCGAAGTTCAACGGAAACATCAATGAAGAACCGTACACTTTCCTCCGTGACTTCGAGCTGGTGTGCAACAATCTTAGCCATCCCAATGTTGTCCAAGATTATATTCGACTGAAGGCCACCCCTTTTGCCTTGGGAGATAAGGCAGCACATTGGCTGAAAAACCTAGGGGTGATATGTACTACCTGGATGCAGTTCAAGAACCACTTTTTGAAAAAGTTCTACCCCCTCAGTAGAACTAACCAAATGAGAACGAAGATCACTATCTTCTCCCAAGGAACCAGTGAACCTTTCCACGATGCATGGGATAGGTTCATTGACTTAGTGCAGAAATGCCCTTGCCACGACATTTCTAAGGCGATCCTAGTCCAGACCTTGTTCTGTGGTCTAACCCTGGAGATGCAGGGGTTAGTCAGTGCCGCCTGTTGAGGAAGCTATCTGAACAAAAATGAGCACGCTGTATGGAAGATCTTGGAGCAGATGGCGGAAACCGGCAGGTCGCAGGCCACAAGGGCCTATGTGTTGTCTCCCTCAATCCTATCCAATGAGACAACCTGAAGGACTGTAGCGGATCTGACCGAGGACCTCATTCCCAGCAGGGGGATGATTGCTGACAAGCTAACCATGGTCGAGCAGATCCACAAGAGAGTCGCGGAACTTGAGTCTCTTTCGCGTCTACTGAAGAAAGTGGAGGAACTTTCTGAGAAGGTAGCTAAGATAAAGCTACCTGCCCCTTCTGCACCACCTGTACCTATACATCGAGTCCATCTTGTACAGGAACAGGCACCGGGGTCTCAGCGTAGCTGGGATCAGACTTACACCCAGCAGGACCAGCATGCACCCCCACAAGTGGAGATCGGATACGAGGAGCCTCCGCAGGTGTACGAGATCAACGGGCTTTGGTATAGCCGTGACCCGATTGTCAGGCAGGCCGAAATGGGGAAGAGTCAGCCTCACCGCCCATCCCCAATATACCAAGAAACCAGACCCGTTCCCGCACCGCGCTTTCAGTCCAGCCCAGCCCACTGAATGGAGTCCCTCACCTTGGCGATCCAGACCCTATCTGATAGGGTCCAACAGATGCAGAATGATTATCTGGATATGAGAACCGATATCAATCGTGTCTCGTACCCAGGATCAACAGATGGCGCCAAAGACCCCGATTCCCGCACAGGTTCAGGCTAACCCGAACAACATACTCCATGGCCAGAACCGACCTCGTGATCAGGTATACTATTCAGATAATTATTTATCTGAACATGAGATCCTTTCGTACGATAATGTAAATCATATGTCCCTTAGGAGCGGAAGGATTGTGACCATACCTGATCGGGCACGAGCACAGAAGGAAGGAACTTCCAAGTCTCTACCTGAGAGAACTTGGAGGAAGAGGAGCAACAGCACCACCACCACCACCATCACCGGCAGAAGAAGAGGACATCTGAGTCCTCGAAGCAGCATTCCCGCACCATTAGTGAGTCAGGCGAAACTGATGAAGAGCCCGCACCTCCATCTAAGGAGGACCGTCCAGAAGAAGCGGAAGACGCATCACCAATTTCGCCCCTGCATGTTTCTTTCAGTTCGAGTCAGAGTCCTAATCTGTTTTAGAGTCCGAGTCATGTACATAACTCAGTTCCAGCTTTCAATGACAAGATTTCAGTTTCAGAACATGAGTTAGAGTCAATAATCCCTTTCCCCCGAGCTCTTACGGGTGGAAAGAAGAAAACCAAAAAATTCCAAAAAGATGACCCTGAGATGGGATGAATTCTGCAACAAATATATCAAGGTCACAATCCCCTTTGACAAGTATGTGGAGATGACCCCTGCATTCCAAAAATATCTTAAGGTAAGATGCACACCTACTAGGGTTAGCAGGAATACCAAAAGCCGTGTTGAGAAACACATTTTATCAATAGCCACGACTTGTGCAATAAAGAACTCGTTTCCAAGGAAACGAAGAGACATGGGAGCACATTATGTAGTGAGTCATGTTGATGACATCGCGTTTGCACGCACTCTCCTGGACAATGGTTCCTCCATCAATCTGATGTCGACAGCCCTCTATGAGCTTCTTAATCTCGGACCTCTTAGGAAATCTAGAGCCCTTCTACAGTTTGCTGATAAATCAACCAAGAGGTCCCAAGGAGAATTGAGGAACATTGTGATTAAAGTCTGAGGGATAAGAATACATGGTGGACTTCACTGTCCTGGATATGGAAACCCCTCGTAATTGGAGAGACTCCCAGATCATTCTAGGTAGGCCCTTCCTCAGAACAGCAGGGGCCTTATTTGAATTATAAAATCGGGAAGATTCAGTTCCAAACTCCAGGCGGAGATGAGGGACTCGAAATGAAGCAGACAAGATGGCAGATACCGGATTCAGAATCCAGCACCGAGTACTCTTCTACCGGAACAGACTGCGATCATGTAGACACAGTTGGGCCATGGAGACAGAACCCAGCCAGCGCCGATGAGTCCCTCCCCTCCAGAGATGATCTAGTTCATGAATCAGTTTGTGAGGTCCTCAGAGATGAGTACAGCTCAGAACCTGCATCACCCTACATCTTCGATGACATAGAGGCCCAGTTGGGCCTGTCTGTCCTCCCCTCTTTAGGACAATCGGAAGATGAGGATGACGAGTCGGACGTGGCTTTTGCCGATTGCATGGAGACTTTTGACGATTCGACTCTGAGCCAAACAACTTGGTGGCAGCTATCACAGAGAATGATCCAGCCACTTCCAACACCGAGCCAGATCAGATTGAGCCAGACTTCTTAGACGATCACACTATTCCTGAGCTCAAACCTTTACCCACAACTTTAAAATACGCCTTCCTTGCGGGACAAGACAAGAAAATTTCCGGTCATCATCAGTTCGCGATTGACCGAGGAGCAGGAATCTCGCTTGCTAGAGATCCTAGAGAAAAACCGCAAGGCAATAGGCTGGAGCATTTCCGATCTCCACGGGATAAATCTCGCTCTGTGTTCGCACCATATTTACTTGGAGAACGAAGCCAAACCCTCTCACGAGTTCCAACGCTGGTTGAATCCAAATTTACGAGAGGTTGTGAAGAAGGAGATAGAAAAATGGTGTGACGCGGGTTTCATTTACCCAATCTCCGACTCTAAGTGGGTGGCCCCAATCCATGTTGTCCTGAAAAAGTCGGGAATTCAGACGACCACCAACGAGGATGGAGAGGAGATCGTGACGCGAGTACCCACGTCATGGCGCGTCTGTGTGGATTACAGACGCTTGAATGCCGCGACGAAGAAGGATCATTTCCCCTACCATTCATTGATCAGATCTTAGAGCGATTAGCGGGGAAAGAGTTCTTCTGCTTCTTAGATGGGTTCTCGGGCTACAATCAAGTAGCCATAGCTCCAGAGGACCAGGAAAAGACCACATTTACATGCCCCTTTGGTACCTATGCTTTCAGGCGCATGCCTTTTGGGTTATGCAATGCTCCAGGTACTTTACAAAGGTGCATGATTACTGTATTCGCCGAAATGGTCGGAAAATTCCTAGAAGTCTTCATGGATGACTTCTCGGTCCACGACGATTCCTTCGATTCCTGTCTTAGGAATCTGGACCAAGTTCTAAAAAGATGTTGTGAGGTCAATCTGGTGCTCTCATGGGAGAAAAGTCACTTCATGGTGACGGAGGGCATAGTGTTGGGCATGTCATCTCCAAGAGAGGAATGGAGGTTGACCCTGCCAAGGTGGATGTGATCAGACGACTCCAGCCACCAACCAACGTTAAGCAGTTGCGGTCGTTCCTCGGGCATGTTGGATTTTATCGAAGGTTCATTAAGGATTTTCTAAGATTGCCCGGCCGCTAACTGAGCTTTTAGGCAAAGACATGTAGTTTATTGTTGATCACAAATGTCTTGAGGCCTTTAAACTTTTGCAAGGAATGATTATGGACGCACCCATCCTACAAGCCCCAGATTGTTCTCTACCTTTTGAGATCATGACGGACGCCTCAGACTATGTTGTTGGGTTGTGTTGGGACAAAGAAGAGATGGCGTCCCGTTTGCAATTCACTATGCAAGCAAAGTGCTTGATACCGTTCAGCGTAACTATACAGTTACGAAAAAGGAAATGCTTGCGGTAGTGTTTGCCTTGGATAAATTCAGATCTCACCTCATTGGATCCAAGGTAACTGTGTTCACTGACCATACGGCACTACGGTACTTGATGGAGAAGAAGGACGCGAAGGCGCATCTTCTTCGATGGATTTTACTTATCCGGGAGTTTGACTTGGACATCCGTGATAAACCTGGAAAGAAGAACGTAGTGGCCGATCATCTTTCTCGTCTCGAAGATCTTAATACTTCCGAAGATTCACCAATACGAGACTCCTTCCCTGACAAGTCGATTTTTGTTATCGACTCACTCCCATGGTACGCCAATATCGTGAATTATCTTGTCTCCAAGAAAGTTCCCGAAGATTGGCCCAAGAGCCAAATCAACCGACTGGAAGTCGGATGCTAGGACACTACCATTGGGAGGATCCGATCCTTTTCTTCGAAGGACCGGATTGTGTCTGGAGACGGTGTATTCCTCAGGAGGAATACCAGAGTGTCCTTTCTTTATGCCACAGCTTAGAGGCAGGAGGACACCACTCCGGGAAGAGGACCGCATGGAAGGTACTTCAGTGTGGCTTTTATTGGCCGACTCTGTTTCGTGATGCCACCGCCTTCGCGAAGTCGTGCCTAATATGCCAGAGAATGGGAGGAACCGTCGGTTCCAAGGATGAGATGCCAATGAAACCGGTCATCATTTGTGATGTCTTTGATGCCTGGGGCATCGATTTCATGGCCCATTCCCTGTTAGCCACGGGTTCGAATATATCCTTCTTGCGGTGGATTATCTATCCAGATGGGTGGAAGCTATCCCAACCCGAGCCGCAGACAGCAGGACTGTCTGTAAATTTATTAGAGAACACATAATCTCTAGGTTCGGGATCCCCAAAATGATGATATCAGACGAGGGTAGCCACTTTGTGAATCGGGAGGTGAAGAAACTCCTGAAGGACTACGGCATCGAACACCGTGTCGCGAGTCCTTACCACCCACAAACCAATGGTATGGCTGAGGTGTCGAATCGGGAGGTAAAAACCATATTGCAAAGCTTGTCCGCCCGGACAGGAAGGACTGGTCTCAGATCTTGGATCAAGTCCTCTGGGCGTATAGGACAACTTACAAGACACCGTTAGGAACCTCCCCATTCCGAATGGTATTTAGAAAGCCGTGCCATTTGCCCGTAGAGTTAGTGCACAAATCAGAATGGGCAATCAAGAAGGTCAACTGGAACACACACCTGGGGCAGAAGCAGAGAGACATGGATCTGAATGAGCTTGTGGAAGTCAGAAACCGCGCATATGACAACAGTTTGGTGTACAAGGACAATGTGAAGCGTTGGCATCATAGATATATCAGATGAAAGACCTTTGTTCATGGACAGAAGGTATGGTTGTTTAATGCTAGGCTGAAGATCTTCCAAGGCAAGTTGAAGTCCAAGTGGACAGGCCATTTGTCGTCCGTATGGTGGCATGATAGTAGATGTGTCGAGATCTCAGATCTCGCAGATGACGCACCGACATTCCTTGTGAATGGACAGCTGTTGAAGCACTTTGTCGAATCCAATGAGCAGTTAGTCCATGTTGAGGAGATTGTATTCATGCGCGAGACAGATTCAACAGATACACCTCGAGCCGCATATGAGGCCTTGCAGCAGTGAGCTCCAGCCATCCGCAGCATCTCGAAAGATTCAAATCGACTCATTTGTATATACCATCTTTCTTGTACATCCTATCCTCTCTCCCTCGCGACTCTAGTAACCCATCCCCGCCTCAATAGATCACTATCTTGGACTATACTAGGATAACCAGATCCTAAGTATAGGGGGGAGGGGTCAACCTGAGTCAGTTCACTGTATCCTCATACTCACTTCCATCCTATACTTAGGTTGATCAGCCTAAGTATAGGGGGACTGATGCCCGCAATGTGTATAATCATCCATTTCTCCTCTTGCCCTCGTCCGCCCATTTTTGATCTTTTTCTACACTTAGGCTGCCAAAGCCTAAGTATAGGGGGGTGGTGCGACTTCTATACATTTTGTAATTTTAGCTCTCCTACGCTTAGCACGAGCTATGTCTTTTTAGTCGCTTTTCGTGCTCCGAGGACATAGCACACGCTAAGTATAGGGGGGCGTGTATATATTACATATATACTTTACCCATAGCTCGTACTTTCGCGTATTTTTGCGTATTTTTGTATATATTATGCAATAAGTACGGGGTGGGTAAAAATTGAAAAAAAAATTGTTTGTATACTTGTATAATATGTATAAAACAAAATGTAAATAAATACTCTTGTAATATTTGTTGTAAAATAGGATGTATACCAAAAAAAAAATTTTTTACTATGTATGTTATTACAAATTGTTGTAAAATTGTTGTATAAAATGAAAATGTCAAAAATAAAGGCTTCTTATTTACTCTTGCATATCATCCTTGCATTTCAAAAAAAAAGAAAGAAAAAGAGAGAAAAATGCAAGAACTCTAAAAAAAATAGACAGGCCACCAAAAAAATTGCCTGTTGGAGTATGTATACTAGCAAGAAGTCTGCAGCTGGATGACTTGGCTACACTGGTCAGGCATCCCCGGATAGGTTAGCTACACTGGCTACCATCCATTCTTTTCTCTACCCCTATTCTTAAGCCGATCGCACTTGAACTTAGAAGGGAATTCCCCTCTCCTCGAGGAAAGAGTTGCTGGACCGGGTTATTGAGTTACCTTGTTAGAGGAGGCTGGTTCTGAGCCATTTCTGATGTGGAGAGCTATTTATCACTTACACAGTACAAGTAAGAATCATAGTCATCAGAAATTTGTGTTTGAGGATTTGTTCTGACCTGACTGTTGAGGCGTCTTGAATAGAAGACTTATGGAACTTGAAGTCTGTTAGGTCTTAAATTCAGATCCCAATAAGGTTCCGCCACACAATTAATCCAAAGGTCAAGTCAAGCTCCATTTTCAACTTTTGTTCATGACCTTGGTATGGAACCCAAAATCATTTCACTCTTGCATTCCATTTTAGTTGCTCGGGGGACGAGCAAGGTTTTGAGTATAGGGGGTTGATGAATCTGCGATTCATCACTCCAAAAGTTGAAAATAGAGCTTTTTTTCCCGAGTAATTAGAGGCATATTTGTACTTATATTGCATAATTAACATTCATGCATGCAAGAATAATATCTGCATTTTAGCATTCATATTTGCATAAAATAAGAAGCCAATTTCACTTGTAAATATTCACCTGTATATTAGCTAAAATACTCTATTTTTATATATTTTATACTAACTCCAAATACAATAAAATCAACTCCATAGTTTATATATGACTAACACTAATTAAAGAAAAATATCAAAAAAATACTAACTTGCAAAATTGACCAATAAAATCCCAATCCAAGTTGAAGACCTTAGACCTTAAAACGTACATATCTCTTCTCATACAGTGTCTGAATTAGGTCTACTCACTTTTAAAGTAATATACATTCAGAGACCTTCGAAACAAGACCAATTTCACTAAAATCGAAGCCCGTATGCAAAACTTGGATTTTGGGCCCCTTTTGTACATTGTACATAATGACCGTTTTACCCCTGCATTTTCTCATTTTATTTTCTTCATTATTAAAAATCCAAAAAATTAGATTAAGTTGTAAATATTCTCCTCATATTTTCTCTATTTTTATTTTGATTTTCTCTTATTGAAAAATGATAAAAAAATCACAAAAGATAAAATGCGGTATTTTATATCTATAAGGTACCACCCAAAAATACATTTTGTACAGATTATTTCCTTTGATTTTTGGCCCTTCATGAAAGTTATAGATCTCGTCGAGACGAGCAACTTTCATGTTGACTACTTTTTGATTTAATCCCTTTTGTTATTTCTTTTTTATTTTCTTTACATTTAATCTTTGAATTTTCTGGGAGCGACATGTGGCAGCTCCTGGAGCCGCCACATGTCCACCCCAATTTTTATTTTCGGATTTATTTTTTATTATTTTCGGATTTAATTATTTTATTATTATTATTTTAATTATTATTATTTTTAGTAACCTATTATATTATTATATTATTTTAATCCCCTTTTACCTCTTCTCCTTTCTTACCCCCTACTCCAAACCACATCTTCTCCACCTTCTCCCTTCTCTTCTCCAACCTCCTCTTCCTCTTTATAATCCTCTCCCCTCCTCCATTCATCTCCATCCGCCATCTTGAGTTCACAATCCTTGAGCTCCGCCCTCTTCTTGGTGACAACAAGTGAGAGCCACCGTGTCGAGCGAAGACAGGATCCTTTTGCTAGGCGAGATCCATGGGCTTTGGTCCTTGTTGCTGCAGCTCTCAGCCGCAGCCGAGCTCCGCCTTGCCGAGGCGTTAGAGCGAAGATCTGAAGCTCCCGAAAGAGCTTCTTTCCCCAGGCATCCATCCAACATCTACAGGTAATTTCTTCCTTATTCTTCTCCATCGTCATTCTTCTTCATTCTCTCTCCCTTCGATTCATCGCTTTCGGACCACATATTCGCAAAACCAATTCCACTTCTACGGATAAATCACACGTTGCGAACGCAACGATGATTTTTCTTAAATTTTTGACGACCTTTCATCAACCGATTAATCTTTTATTTACGCCCACTTAAGCAAATGCATGAAAGACAGGGGAGGTGGTGAAATCCCCCCTGCTTCATCTTCCTCCACTCACAACACCACACTCACACACCCATCAGCCACCAACTACACCGTCCACGCCTCCGTTGCCCCGACGACCCTTGGCCGTGTGTCGGTCGTCATCATCTCCCGTCAACGACTTCCGCGAAGCCGCTGCTGCCCCCAGCCGCAGCGCCGCCCTCCTCCTCGGCACCAACTCCAGCAGCTGCCCAGCGGGGCGGTCCCCCCTCTCCGCCACGCTACGCCACGCGCGTGCCCGCCTCAGCCCAGCTTGGCCGCCCCTCGACGCCGCCCAGGAGCGCGACCCATCCGCTCCAGCCCCGCGCCGACCACCTTCAGCCGCCGCCCCCACATCCCCAGCGGGAGCGTGGCCCACCAGCGCACCGCCCTCGGCCACGCGTCGTCGCGCCAGCGGCCCCTCGCCATAGTGCCTCGCGCGCTGCCCTTGTGCCCCTCGCGCGACCGCGCGGTGCGCCTTGTCCAACGCACGCCGCGACCATCCCGGCATGCAGGCCCCGCTTCACCTCCTGTCGTGTGTCGACGAAGGTGAAGCTGATCATCAGCGGCCACCTCCTCGTCACAACTCCGAGCTCCGTCCGCCGTCGCCACCTCCTCGCCGTCCGCGCGCCGCCATCGAGCTCCACTCCATCCGCCTACCCGTGAAGATCCATCATCTCAAAGGCTCCCCTGTTTCATCTCCAAGAACAGAGGAGATCTATCGCACAATAAAAAAGTGGGAATTTGCAAAGGGACACTTGCACCCCTTTGCAAGTTTTTTAAAAAAATTTCAAATTTCTGGAAATTGCATGTAAGTCCCTGTTCTCCATTTGAGTTCATATTTCTTATTCAGTATTTTCATTCATACCCTTGCATTTGCATATTTATTTTGTCATCATTTTGTCGTCCATTTTAATTCCAAAGATGCATTGTGTAGCATAACTCTTGTTCTATCATTTCAGGACTTATTTGTATTTTTCTGATTTGCAGAATATTTATGGAAATTAATTTGGTGAAAATTGCAATATTTTGCCCATTTTGATTGATTAATTGATTGTGCATTGTCTGCTTATCGAAAAATCTCTGAAAAATTGTCATTGGTAGATATTAAGTCTGTGCTACAAATATCCAAAAATCATCTCATTTGCACATATAGTTGTCTTAGAAAAATTATTTAGTGAAAACCTTAATCGATTTTTTAGTTAATCAACCGTGAAATGTTTTAACGAAATTCAAGTTGATTTGGATAGCTCTTTCTTAGACCTATTTGGATTAATTTTATTTCTGAGAGATATCATCGTTTGGTAATTATTAAAATTGATTTAGTCATTTTCACTAAAGTCTGCATATTTTATTATCCGTGCATCAGAAAATTCTAAAAAATTAGGGTAGCTTAATTTCATCCCATTTCATCATCTGGCCAAGTTTGATAATTTTTGAATTAATTTGACCATCTTTCTGAATTAACATTTAATTTTGCCGGATTTTGCATGTTTATTGCATAAAAACCGAAAAAGAACAAAATATCCCTCTGAAATCGAACATTGGATTTTGCTAAAATCAACCTAAGGAGACAGCTGCCTCCCTGAGTTCGACCTTGGACTTCACCAAGTAAAAAAATATTGCCACTCGAAATTGACTCAAATCTAATTTAAGTGGTTTTTGATTAGCCCTCTCGTATCCGACTGCAATGAACGACATCTAATTAATTTGGACATTAAACTGACCGAATTAACCAAGGGTGCGGGAGCGGTTCATCAGTCTGGGCCAACCTTATGAAACTTTCTTGGCGACAAGATAATTCACAGATAATTCACAATGTCAGCGTACCATGGAAGCAAGGTGATAGTAAGGATCGCCTCGTCTGGGAAGGTCTCTATAATAGGTGCGATCTGATCAGAATCCTCAAGGTTCTCTAAATGGGAGAGGTGATCTGCCTCCACATTCTTGACTCCAGGATTATCCTTAATCTCAATATCAAATTCCTGTAGTAGAAGGATCCATCTGGTCAATCTAGCTTTGGCATCCTTCTTTGTCATGAGGTATCGGATGGCATTGTAGTATGTAAAGATAGTCACTCCAGATCCAAGAATATATAATCTGAACTTATCCAAAGCAAAGACTACTACTAGCGTCTCTTTCTCAATCACAGTGTAATTCCATTGAGCAACATCCAAAGTTTGGCTAGCGTAGTCCATGGTAAAAGGCAGTCCATCCCTCCTCTATCCTAGCACAACCCCTATGGCAAAATCAGAAGCATCTACCATGGTCTTGAATGGGAGAGACCAATCGGGAGGCTGAAGGATAGGAGTCTCGACAACAAGTCCCTTGAGAGTTTCAAATGACTCTAGACAATTATCATCTACAATGAACTCGGTGTCTTTCATAATAGATCAGTAAGCGATCAGGCAATATGATTGAAATCTTGAATGAATCGTCGGTAGAAACCAATATGCCCCAAAAAAGACCACAACTATCACAAATTGGACGGTGGATTGAGTTTCTTGATGATATCCACCTTGGCCGGATTGACCTCCATACCCCTGTTGGAGGTGATATGACCAAGGACCGTCCCCTGAGTCATCATGAAATAACTTTTCTCCCAAGATAATACTAGATTGATCTCTATGCAGTGGTTGTTGATGCGTATTTTCGAGGGTATAAGTACCTGATTTTTACGTCGGATAGTCGTTGAGAACCTACAAAAATACACTTCGAACAAATAAATTACCGGACTTAGCTATATTATGCACAAGGCAAAGTATAGAGTAAGTCAGGGTCGATCTACAGAGACAGGAAAATTCTGCGCTTTATTTTGAAAATAAAAATACTTTTATAAGTTTGCAAAATGTTTGAATAACAAGAATGGAGATGAAATTTGGAGAAGACAATAGTGCAGGTCGTCGGTAAGTGCTGATCTCTCCCCTTCTATGCGGCAACTTCCAAATGGACTCGTACGTGCTAACTCTTCGCGAAATTGGATACCTTGGCAAGGTGAGTTGGATGCGAATACAACCACGAATCGAGCTCAAACCTCATCCCGGTTCTCCAAGAGTCGAGGGTAATCACCGTTAGATATGGATTGTCGCGATAGTTTTGACGAATTCCTGCACGAAAGAGAAGATAACAAAATAAGACAAATATAAAAATATAAAGTAATAAAATAAAAGCGAAATAAAAATATGATGATCGGCGGCTCGGAAGGAAGCCTATGGAGTCGGATTCACAGAAGGACCGAGGAATTGATGGTCGGCGGACGTCTATGGTGTTGGATAGTTTTTAACGGCACTTGGGGTGGAGCCTCAGGAGTCGGATTCACTGAGGGTCCAAATGCACAAGTCGACGAGATCACTTCGACACTTCGTCGATACATGATTAATTATGGTGGTAGAGTTTTGTTGGATGATGGTGACAGATTTGGTTGGCAAGAAGGGTGATGGAATGATCGAAGGGAATGACGGATGAGATGATGATAGGATGGTAATTGGATGGTAATGGAATACTCGGATTTTGTTGTTATTGATCCCCTTCTCTTATGTGGTATATATACCATTTACATGTGTTCCTTCCAATCAAGAGAAGCACCTCTCCAATTTGGAGATATGTCTCTTCGGGTGGTGCCGTTCAATCGCACCCCTTCATCACACAGTAACAACATGGCATTAGTGGTTAATGTCATTAATCCACATATGCAATTGCACCTTTTCATCATACTCCCGACGGCCATGGTGCCTTTTGGCATTAATGGCAAATGCCATCAATTCTCATCCACATGTTTGTTGTTATTGCAAACATATCCCATGGATTTGTTATTGCAAACATATCCCACGGATAGTGATCCATATCCATTATCTCATTTGCACCTAAGTATGTATTATATATCCACATTTTTCTTTGGAGATCTATGCATATGTCAATTTCTATTACATGAATTGGCATTTATTTATGTTGGCTAGCTTACGAGTTCTTCCCTTTTAGTTTCGACCCTACAAAATGGATGAGGATGAAAATAATATATATTATTCGTGTAGTTGTTCAATTGATGAGAATAGGTCGTCATTTTATGCTTGAAAGATGGGTGATTCAACATCGATGCTAAAGATATTCAATATTAAGCATAGGAACTGAAACTGAAGACTAATGGGATGACTAACATATAGTTTCAGATTAGGGAGATATACATAATTTTTTGCACATAATGCAACTTCCCTTAGCTTGATATTCTGTATAAAGTATGCATCTTATCATGCAGACGAGTTTAATATTTGCTTGGTTATGTAATGATTTAAAGAATCATCATACCCCGATGCTTAAGATTTGCTAGTCCCTAGCAAATGTAAAGGAAGAATCTCAACATTCTAATGTCGATATATAGGTAGATCGTAGCTAAAAATTTTACCCTTAATTTCATAAAGTTAAAGAGTAAAAATGATTTTTTCCTACAATGCTTGATTATCTCAAGTGTCCTTAAGATATGAATTAATGTAGAGACTTGCTCGATTCGGATTAAGTGATACCTAGCATCAATAATGTTATTAGACCTGAGCATAGACTCAAGTGTCAAATGTTCTGAATTGACCAAGTGCTTTCAACCACAATCCTCTAGCTCTGATACACTAAAGTAGGAAATGCCTGAGATGGGGGCTCAGAGTATTCTCAAAAGCTCCAACTGCATAATTAATGTAACACTCATCCCAACTTCCTCCAACTGGCCAGCAAGAAAAATAGGTTAATGTGTTGAGTATTTAGGTTAAGGCTTATTTGGTGGGGATGACTTTGCTCAGGTTTTGTTGTATGGATCTGAGAGTGGTGTAAAGGCATATGATGAGAAGAGAATATTTGCACAATGGTTCTCCTGGTTTCTTCTTCTTTTCTTTCTTCTTTCTTTTTTTCTTCTTTTTTTTCTCTCTCTCTTTTCAATATATTTTTTTTGCTATATCTTTTTTTTAGTACTTCTTCTTCTTCTCCTCATTTTTTCTCCTTTTTTTGGTATATCTCTCTTCACTTTCCAAGAGAACCAATGTGCTTTAATGCTTTCTTTTGGGACTTGAAAACATAAAAGGACATGTATTTTGTTGTAAATGGAGGGTAGAATCTTGAAGAATATTTCTCTTTGGTTGAATAATAGAAGAAGACGGATTATTAATGGAAGACTTTTAAAGAAGTGGTGAGTTTGAGAAGTTTGTAGAAAGGCAAGCAAGAGGCTGGTGTGTGAAGGTTTCATAATGGGAAATTGCTTGACCAGTTGGGAACATTCCCTTACATTTTATGGTGGACTCTCTTCCTCTCATATATTTGGTGGAACACTCCCTACTCCTCTACTCCGTGATAAGCTCACCATCTCACAAACTCTGAGCACAACTGTCATCAGACCCCCTTAGCCTTTTGTATGTCAAGCTAGCGTCACAGTACAAAGCTGTGATTTTTTTTCAGTATATAATGTTTAAGCTCATTACTGATACCAAGTGTTGAAAGATGAATCGAGGCTAAGTATCTTGATTTAAATGCAAAAGGACAAGAGAGAGTCATAAACATTATAAGCTTAGAATCACTTCAAATCCCATACTTCATGTAGTATTTAACGGCGAGGCTATTATTCTCCCTATATGTAAACTTAGAGAGTTGAAGTAGGGAAAACATGCAAATGAATGTGATGCAATATGCATGAAAAATACATTTTTTTTGGATAGTGTCCCCCCATGCTTAAGATTTGCCATGCCCTCATGGTAAATGCATATGCAGCAAACTAGTTATGGGATGATGTATGAGATGGATGGGCACTGAACAAAGAAATGAGTGCGTCATGAGGGGTTTTGTAGAACATGGGTTTCTGAAATAGGTATTGATTTTTCAGATTCAATGACGGCTTGAGGCGTTGTCCATTCACTCGAAGGGTGGTGGATGTTTTAGAATTTGTTATTTCAACAGACCCATTATCAAAAACTTGTGTGACAATGTATGAGCCTTTCCACTTTGACCTGAGCTTTCCTGGAAAGAGCTTTAGCTTTGCATCAAACAACCAAACTTTTTGACCAATGGAAAGGTTTTGTGAGAAATGTTGGCATCATGCCAAATTTTAACCTTTTCTTTGTAAATAAGGCTATTATCATATGCTTGGCAACGAAGCTCAGTTAACTCATTAAGGTCAAGTAATCGATTTTGGCCAGTTTGGGTTAAATCAAGGTTACATTTTTGTATATCCCATAATGGTTTATGATGGATCTCAACAGGTAGATGACAAGATTTTCCATAAACGATGCGATACGGACTCATGCCTAAAGGAGCCTTATAAGCAGTGCGATACGCCCATAATGCTATATTAAGGTGTTGGGACCAGTCTTTGCGATCAGAACGAACAATTTTCTGTAGAATCGTTTTTATTTCTCGATTAGAGACTTCAGCTAAGTCATTAGTTTGAGGATGATAAGCGGTAGAAATGCGATGTTCAATTCCATTATTCTTCATTAGTTTTCACACCGAGTTATTAAGGAAATGCGAACCCCCATCACTTATAATGACCTTAGGTATGCCGAAGCGAGCAAATAAATCATTCAAGAACTTGATTACTGTTGCACTATCGGCAGCGCGAGTAGGGATGGCTTCGACCCATCTAGAGACGTAGTCGACTGCAAGAAGGATATACATGTAACCATTTGATTGAGTGAAGGGACCCATGAAGTCAATGCCCCATCCATCAAAAATTTCAACTACATGGATAGGATTTAGAGGCATCATGTCTCTTTTTGTCATAGTTCCTCTAGTTTGACATGTAGGGCATGACTTCACAAAATCATGGGCATCCTTAAATAAAGTAGGCCAGAAAAAACCACATTGGAGTACTTTTACCGCTGTACGTTTTCCAGAGTGATGTCCACCACACCCAAAAGTGTGGCAATGAGATAGGACACTTGAAATTTCAGACTCAGGTATACAACGTCTCCATATACAGTCGGTCCCTTCCCTAAATAATAAAGGATCTTCCCAATGGTAGTATCGAGAATCGGCTATGAATCGATCTCGTTTTGCCTTAGGCCAATCATCAAGAATTCGAGATGTGACTAAGTAGTTTACCATATCAGCAAACCACGGTAGTTGTGATACTGCAAGGATGGATTCATCAGGAAAGGTTTCCGATATGAGAATGAGTTGGTCGGTTTGTTTGGTTTCAGACTCATGGAGTCTGGAGAGATTGTCGGCCACAACATTTTGCGCTCCTACATTATCTTTGATTTCAATGTCAAATTCTTGTAGCAAGAGTATCCATCTAAGCAATCGTGGTTTCGAATCTTTCTTAGAAAGTAGGTGGCGCAGTGCTGTGTAGTCAGTGTAAACAACCACATGCGAATCTAGTAGGTATCGCCTAAAATTTTCAAGTGCAAAGACAACTGCTAGCAATTCTTTTTCAGTGACTGTGTAGTTTTTTGTGCATCATCAAGTGTTCTGCTAGCGTAATGGATGGCAACTGGTTTTCCATCTTTTCTTTGACCTAGTACAACTCCTACTGCATAATCTGATGCATTACACATTATTTCAAAGTCTAAGGTCCAATCAGGGGACTGTAAAATTGGTGCTTCAGTGATAGACCTTTTTAATGTCTCAAAGGATCTAAGGGATTCTTCAGAAAATTCAAAAGCTCTATCCTTTGAGAGTAACTCAGTAAGAGGTTTAGCGATTTTTGAAAAATCCTTTATGAATCTTCTATAGAAGCCAACATGTCCTAGAAAAGATCGAACA
The DNA here is from genome assembly GCA_037367405.1 of Ottelia alismoides. NCBI lineage: Eukaryota > Viridiplantae > Streptophyta > Magnoliopsida > Alismatales > Hydrocharitaceae > Ottelia > Ottelia alismoides. Next base: position 253,437 of record JAZKJV010007325.1, read on the forward strand.
CCTTTGAGTGATGTAGGTGGGGAGAGGTGAGTTATAGTCTCAATTTTCGATGGGTCAACCTCCATTCCTTTTTTAGAGACAATGTGACCTAGAACAATGCCCTTGGTGAGCATAAAACGTGATTTTTCCCATGATAAGACTAGATTCACCTCAATGCATTTTTGCAATACCCGATCAAGAAATCCAAAGCATTCATCAAAGGAATCACCGAATACAGAGAAATCATCCATAAATACTTCCATAAAATCTCCCACCATATCGGCAAATATGGCTAGCATACATCGTTGGAAGGTGGTCGACGCATTACATAACCCAAAGGGCATCCAACGAAAGGCAAATGTACCATAAGGGTATGTAAATGTTGTTTTCTCTTGGTCTTCAGGTGCAATAGTTACCTGATTATAACCTGAGTAACCATCGAGAAAATAAAAATATTCCCTCCCTGCGAGTCTCTCAATAATTTGATCTATGAATGGGAGAGGGAAGTGGTCCTTCTTCGTGGTAAGGTTTAATTTCCTGTAATCAACACAAACCCTCCATGAAGTGGTTGTACGAGTGGGGATCTCTTTATCCTGATCATTGGTGACTATAGTCAGACCAGCTTTCTTCGGTACAACTTGTAAAGGGCTGACCCATCGACTATCTGATATTGGGTAGATGATCCCAGCACCTAGCCATTTGCATAGTTCCTTCTTAACTACTTCTCGTAGATTTGGATTTAATTTCTCGAGAAGGTTTTGCATTATCTTCCAAATAAATATGGTGGGTACATAGTGATGGACTTATTCCCCGGAGATCAGATATCGTCCAACCAATTGCCCATGAATTTCTTCTCAAAACATCCATTAATTTATTTTCTTGATCTAGTTCCAAGTGGGCATTGTTTATTACCAGGTATGCATTATTTTCTTCATCTAGGAACACATATTTTAAGTCCTTCGGTAAAGGTTTTAATTCAACTACGGGGACCTGAATTGTCTCTTGGGAACCTTCGATTGAATTTATAGGGTGGGTGGGTGCGGTGATTGTAAGGTCTTCCTCCTTGTTATGTAGTAGTTCTAAAATAGGAGGTTCTAGCATGAGCATAATCATTTATGAGACAGGAGAAATTAAAGCATCAAGTTCATCCCATGCTTGGTCTAATTCTAAGATATCTGAATCTTTCAACGGTTCATAGGGTTCATTCTTGATGGAATCAAGGGTTTCAGCCACTACAACATGTTGTCTTTCAAATAATTTATCATTTAAAGTCAAAGCCGCCTCAAGAGGATCCCTAACGAGGTTCAAGGGAGTTAAATCATCTATGATTTGTTTAATTGTTGAACATTCCTCGATCCATCCACAATCTTCAGTATCGTGTCCTTGAAATGTGGGGGTGACAAGATCGACCGAAACAATCTCACCATTGACTTTGAATTCTACTTTCCCGACCTCATAGTCAAAATGAGCCTTGGCAGTGGCTAAGAATGATCTTCCGAGTATAATAGGAGTTTGAGAAAGTGTTTTAACCAGGTCCATATCTAGTACGATAAAGTCGACTGGGAAGTGATGTCCTTGGACTGTGACTAAAACATCCTCTAGTATTCCTAATGGCCTCTTTACAGATCGATCAGCTAATTGTAAAATCATAGAAATAGGTTTTAACTAACATACTGCATAATATTTTAGTACAACAGCTGGGAGGAGATTTATTGAAGCACCATTATCAAGTAGGGTACGCTCAAAGGTCATGTCTCCAATGATGCATTTTACTAATGGGGCCCCGGGATCTTTCATTTTAAGAGGCAGGAGTTGAGAAATGGCATTATATGATGCGAGTGGTAGCACATGCCTCTCTTCCTCATGTTGGTCATTCTTTTTCTTTTCTCTCGGTTTTCTTTTTGGAGTGCATTTCTCTTTTAAGAAACGTGAATATGCAGGAACTTGTTCGATAGCCTTAAGGAGGGGGATTTGTATGATAACATTGGAGAATAAACTCTCCAAGTCAGGAGTCAGAGTCGAAGGTCGTTTCTTCACTTTTCTTCGCAGTGCCTCTGGAAAGGGAATAGTTGGTTGTGTAAAGGTTGGTGATGGGGATATAGAGGGTAGTTGTGTAGTAGGTGATGATTGGTCTTGCATTGGTGAATCATTCTCATGTTTTTGATGGTTTTGTGTGGTCGATATTTGAGGTGTGCTTATGGTGCGACCACTGCTCAAGTGGATGGCACTGGCAGAGGTATTTGACTCATTTTTATTTGTACTAGCTAAATTTCTAAAGTTCACAGATCCTCGAGTAGGCTGTTGTGAAAAGCAAGGAGGGCGGATTTGTGAGTTGTTAGGATTTTGTACCGTTTGAGCAGGCAGTTGTGGTTGAGGTGGTAATTGAGAACGAATCTCGATCAATTGTTTTTGTACCTCGACTTGACTTTGAGCTAGTTGCTTTTGAACCTTAACTTGATTCTGAACTAGTTGTTGTATGAGTTTCATCAAGTCACGATAATCAGAAGCCAGTCCTTGCGATGGTGTAGTCAAGGGTTGTAATGGTGGTTGTGCTTGTTGTGTGAATTGGTTTTGATTTGACCCTTGTTGGGTGACTTGATATCTGGAATTATTGTTTGTTGGGGTCTTCCATGCAAAATTTGGATGGTTCCTCTATCATGTATTATAGGTGGAGGAATAGAGGTTGCTATTGGAATTCCCCTGCACCCAATTAACTACTTCAGGATTAATTTGTTCCTCTGAAGGGACAGACGGTTGGTAAATCTCTGGTTCTATAGGTGTTTGTGGAATAGGGGCTACCCTACAAATTGACGGGTAGTTTTCTCTAACACGAGACTTCCTACGGTTTTAGTTAATTGATCCACTTGTTTGGCCATCAACTCGACTTTGTCCAACTTTGAAGCAATGATTTGAATGTCCGAGGATGTGTCTCCATTTGTTGTTGTATAGTCTATAGCTTGTACTGGTCTTTTATGTCTATTGTATAGCTCTATAGAATAATTGTTGACAGAGTTATCTGCCATGTCCTCATATAATTGCCATACAAAGTTCTCATCCTTATTCAAGTAGTTGCCTCCCCAAGAGCCGTCGACAACTCTCTTGTATGTTTCAGTTAAGCCCTCATAAAATATTTGCACTTGCTTCCATTTTTCTATTCCATGATGTGGGCATTTTCGTAAAAGATCTTTAAATCTTTCCCATGCTTCATGGATTGGCTCTGTGGGTTTTTGGATAAAGTAAGAAATGGCATGTCTAAGTGCATTGGTCTTACCAATGGGGAAATATTTTTTTAAGAATGCCTCTCTCAACTCGGTCCATGATCGAATCGGGACTTCATAGCTACGAAGCCATTGGCTTGCTTTTTGTTGAAGGGAGAATGAGAAGGCTCGGAGGTAAACAAGTTCCTTGTTTACCTCCCCTATGTTTAGTGTATCACAGGCTACTACGAAATCCTAAAGATGTATTATAGGGTCCTCGGTCTCTTCTCCCCGAAATTTGGGGAGGAAGGAAATAGTTGCAGGTTTTATTTCAAAATTTCCTGCTTCTGCGGGAAGTTGGATGACTGATACGAGTTGATGATTAGCAGGATTGTAGTGATTTCGTATCGGTATTGGTGGTGGGTTGTTTAGCCCTTGATGTGCTATCAATTGTCGAACTTGGGCATCTTGCACCTCTTGGCGTTCTGCCATTTGTTGTAATTGTTGCATTATTATAGTGAGTGGATCGGGAGGAGGTGGTACACCGGCCATGGGTTTTGTCTCGGTCTTGACTTTGGATTTTGGAGGATAGAATGGATCGAATTCAAGGGGATCAGTAAGGGGATTCCTTAATGACCTCCTGCAAAGCATACACAAATCAAACACCAAACAATTTGTTTATTCCCACTCAACGCTTATAGTTTAGTTTTTTTCTTTTAAGTTTTGATTTGCAGACAAGAATACAAGTTGATTACGTTTCCTAGGATATCTAGTGGTTCTAAATAATTCAATGATTACCACAAGCCGTTCTTCTGGTTCTGAGGTCAGTCAGAGGGTAAGTAGGCTGGAGCCTTTCTTAGATAAACTCAGATCTTAAATCCCTCGTCTTTCTTAGTTAAAAACCTCAGGGACGAGTATACTAAGCAATATAGTTTTCAGAAAATTATCAAGAACTGTGGGATTTGGGCTCTGTTCTTAGGGGTACGTGTGCACGTGCGATTGTGAGAATGGTGCAACAAACAAGTTTGCAAACAATTTTTTTATGATTTTTTTGTGACCGCTTTAATTTAGACCGATTAAGATGTATTTTTTTATCTTGATTAGTCGACAAACAATTAAATAGTCTTTTTAAATGGAAGGTGGGACTATGGGGGAGAAATCATACAGAGATGCAATGCAATACAGAAAAAGAAGAAGTTGATTTTTTTTTTAATATGTGCAAACAAAGAAATAAAATATATCCTAATTATGCCTAAGAAAAGAGAACTTATCGCGAGAGCGCTCCAAATATATATTTTTGGTGTTCGACGGGGCTCATTTCCAATGCGACTTGTCCCCTGCAGAAAAAAAAGATGGTGAAAACAAATATAGAGAGAAATTTTTTATATAAAGCGTGAATGATTGCATGTCCCCGGCAACGGTGCCAAAATTTTGATGCATATTTTCGAGGGTATAAGTAGCTGATTTTTACGTCGGATAGTCGTTGAGAACCCATAAAAATACACTTTAAACAAATAAATTACCGGACTTAGCTATATTATGCACAAGGCAATGTATAGAGTAAGTCAGGGTCGATCCACAGAGACAAGAAAATTCTGTGCTTTATTTTGAAAATAAAAATACTTTTATAAGTTTGCAAAATGTTTGAATAACAAGAATGGAGATGAAATTTGGAGAAGACAATAGTGCAGGTCGGTAAGTGCTGATCGCTCCCCTTCTATGCGGCAACTTCCAAATGGACTCGTACACGCTAACTCTTCGCGAAATTGGATATCCTGGCGAGGTGAGTTGGATGCAAATACAACCGCGAATCGAGCTCAAACCTCATGTCACGTCCCGATTCTCCAAGAGTCGAGGGTAATCACCGTTAGATATGGATCGTCACGATAGTTTTGACGAATTCCTGCACGAAAGAGAAGATAACAAAATAAGACAGATATAAAAATATAAAGTAATAAAATAAAAGAGAAATAAAAATATGATGATCGACAGCTCGGGAGGAAGCCTCTGGAGTCGGATTCACAGAGGGACCGAGGAATTGATGGTCGGCGGACGTCTATGGTGTTGGATAGTTTTTAACGACACTTGGGGTGGAGCCTCAGGAGTCGGATTCACTAAGGGTCCAAATGCACAAGTCGACGAGATCACTTCGACACTTCGTCGATATATGATTAACTATGGTGGTAGAGTTTTGTTGGATGATGGTGACAGAATTGGTTGGCAAGAAAGGTGATGGAATGATTGAAGGGAATGACGGATGAGATGATGATAGGATGGTAATTGGATGGTAATGGTATACTCGGATTTTGTTGTTGTTGATCCCCTTCTCTTGTGTGGTATATATACCATCTACACGTGTTCCTTCTAATCAAGAGAAGCACCTCTCCAATTTGGAGATATGTCTCTTCGGGTGGTGTCGTTCAATTGCACCCCTTCATCACACACTAACGGCATGACATTAGTGGTTAATGTCATTAATCCACATATGCAATTGCACCTTTTCATCGTACTCCCAACGGCCATGGTGCCTTTTGGCATTAATGGCAAATGCCATCAATTCTCATCCACATGTTTGTTGTTATTGCAAACATATCCCATGGATTTGTTATTGCAAACATATCCCACGGATAGTGCTCCATATCCATTATCTCATTTGCACCTAAGTACATATTATATATCCACATTTTTCTTTGGAGATCTATGCATATGTCAATTTCCATTGCATGAATTGGCATTTATTTATGTTGGCTAGCTTACGAGTTCTTCCCGTTTAGTTTCGACCCTACAAAATGGATGAGGATGAAAATAATATATATTATTCATATAGTTGTTCAATTGATGAGAATAGGTCATCATTTTATGCTTGAAAGATGGGTGATTCAACATCGATGCTAAAGATATTCAATATTAAGCATAGGAAGTGAAACTGAAGACTAAAGGGATGAATAACATATAGTTTCATATTAGGGAGATACACATAATTTGATGCACATAATGCAACTTCCCTTAGCTTGATATTCTGTATAAAGTATGCATCTTATCATGCAGACGAGTTTAATATTTGCTCGGTTATGTAATCATTTAAAGAATCATTAGTGGTAAAGTATGCAATCTAAGCAGTCAAGACAAGCATCAAACCATCGCTGTAGACCAAAACGTCATCCATGAAGACCTCTAAATAGTCACCCAACATGTCCGAGAAGATGGAAAGCATGCACCTTTGGAATGTAGCTGGAGCATTATATAAACCAAAGGGCATCTGTCTAAAGGCATACATGCCAAACAGATAGGTGAATGTCATTTTCTCCTGGTCTTCAGGTGCTATGGCCACCTGATTGTATCTGGAGTATCTGTCAAGGAAATAATAATGACTCTTACCATCTAGCCTCTCGATAATCTGATCAATAAATGGCAGTGGGAAATGATCCTTCTTGGTGACCTGATTCAATCGTATGCAGTCCACATAGACCCTCAAAGAAGTGGGTACCTGGGTAGCTATCTCCTCTCCAGACTCGCTTAAAACTGTGGTGATACACAACTTCTTGGGTACCGCATGCAATGGACTAACCCACTTGGAGTTGGAGATGGGGTAGATAAAATCGATGCTCTACCACTTTGAGATTTACTTCATGACCACATCTTGAAGACGCGAGTTCAGCCATCACTGGAACTCACGCGATGGCTTGGCATCCTCTTCGAGATAAAGGTGGTGGGAGCATAGGGCCAGACTTATCCTCTAGAGATCAGGTACGCTCCATCCATTCACGTTGTGGTTTCTTTCAAGAACCTTCATCAAATAAGATTCTTGATCTCCAGTCAAATCTGCTGAGATAATGACTGGGAACATCTCTGTCTCGCCCACAAGGAATCTATACTTCATATTCCGCAGCAAGGTCTTCAGTTCTAGACAAGTGGGAGATGGCAAATCTGGTTTCTAAAATGTCTGAGTGAAGGATACCAGATTTGCGTGAGAGAACTCTCGCTGCATCTGTGAATCAGACGAAGGCGATCCTGTTGGTGTATCTATCATATGAACTGGCTCGCTCTCTGCCCTAGCTGTTGGCTCCGTAGGAATCAGACATGGAAAATAATCATCAAAGTCCTCCAGTCAATGATTGTATCCAAGGGATCTAAATCTGAAGAACATGAAATATACGCTGCTTCGCTATCCTGACCACAATCATCAACCTCAAGTGTATATGGTGCCAAGAGCATGCTCTCTGAACTTTCGTTTGCCAAAATATGTAAGTTTACCATATCCGAAGTCGTGACAAGGGCTCGTGTTGCTGGGTATGACCATATTGCTTCATCAGCTATGATCACAAAGTCACACTCATGGTGGACATCTCGCCCTGCATCTGCCATCTGCTTTGAATCACTTGACTGCTCAGAGCAGGCTGAATCTCTCACTCTTGTCTCCTCGATCATCTCTATTTGTACACTTTCACCCTCAACGCAAAAGTATACCTTCCTGCTATCATGATCGAACATCACCTTGGTTGTGGCCATGAATGAGTGTCCTAGGATGATGGGGGTATCAATAACAGACTCAGGGATCTCCATGTCCAATACAACAAAGTCTGCGGGGAATTTCAAGCTCTGATTTGTGATGACCACATCCTTCAATAACCCCTTTGACCTCTTGATAGATCTATCAATAAACTAAAGGACTGTCCTGTTGTGTTGAAGAGGACCGAACTCGAATCAGTCGAGTAAGGATGTCGGAAGAAGGTTAATAGAAGAGTTGTTGTCTAATAGGGTACGATCGAACCGTTGTTCATGAATATGGCATTTGATATATGGAGCTCCTGCATCAGGTCTCTTGGCTGGCAATCAATTATGAATGGTGAAGCAAGTGGCACGAGTAAGCACATGGATTTCTGCATTGCGGTTCTTCTTCTTCCTGCGGATGATGGTCTTCTCTCTCAAGTTGTTCTGGAAGAGAGGGATGTTCTCTAGTACCTCTTGTAGAGTCAGCTGTATCTAGAATCGATCAATCATCTATTGGCTGAACTCTAATTAGTGACCCTTTTTTGGATTTTCATTTTTGGTCCCCTTTTCTAAGCGGAGTGCTTGAGAGAATGGGATGAAAGGACCCTCTCTAGAGAAATGAGGGCCAGGGATAGGTTTTTGAGCATGTAGTAAACTAGAATCCATACCAAGATCATCATGCAACACAGATGGACTCACATGGGATACAGAAACCTTTCCTTTATTCATATTTTTATTCTTTTCTATTTTTCCATTTTTTGTATTTTCTATCTTGAGATACAAAATGAGGCACACGACTGGAGGTAAACTGGTGGCATTGGTACCACCCACAACATCTGTCTTTGTGACTTCAACATCACACTCTGGTCAAGCATCTCTCATTAAGGTGGCATCAACACCACCGTCTGCAACTGGAATCACAACGACCTCAGTATCGTTGACTGGATCATCATCCTTGGTGGCTTCAACACCACCGTCAGCATCATCATCATGAGCGGCATCAACATCGCTACTATCCTCATCTGGTGCTCCAAAATCTGCACGGGATTGTCGCTCAGACGAGGCACTACCGACTGGCATCCTACCGCTCCTAAGTGTAACTAAATAAGCATCAAATACATAGAAAGAAATATTGCCCAAAGTATCACTAGGAGTGGTAGTCTCTGTAAACTATAGCTGCTCAGATTTCCTCTTCAGATTGTTTAGGTTAGATCCAATCTGAGCGGGTATGGCATCCTTAACCTTGATAATCTCTCTCATCTCCTACTGGAACTTGTCCATCTCTCGTCGAAAGGATGCCTGCTAGTCAGAAAGTATGCGGGTGAGGTCGTCAAGGGTTGGGTTCTCATAAACAGGTGCATGAGAACTGGACGGGTTGCCTCACTGGAAATGAGGCTGAGAATGCTATTGTTGTTGTTGGTAGTGAGGAGGAGGCTGGGAATACTGTTGAGGCTGTTGGTGCTGCCTCCACTGCTATCCTTGATGGTAGGGACGAGGACCCTGCTGCTGTTGATACTGCTGGGAGTGATGGGGATGTTATTGATGCTGGCTAATCTGTCCAACCTGAGCTGGAGGTTGTTGCTGACAATATGAATATGGGATGATCACGATGAATCCCAGGCTGAGGTTGGTACTAGGTATACCAGATCCCATTGACTTCCATCAACGGCTCCTGCTCAAGGTGTGGAGGGGGTGGACCACCATTTTAGTGTTTGGAGATGGTGGTGGTTGTTGGAAGTGCTGGAGCTGCTGAGACGGATATGCCTGGATATGGTGGACCTGGAGGTACGAGGCAGATGGCTGGCTAGAGATGCTCCCTAGATCAACCCGTGACCTAAGACGGTGCTAAGAATCCATCTGTGCCTCCTGGAGACAAATAATCTGGGTCTTTAGGCCACTCAGTGTCTGTGCCAACTGATCGATCTAGTTCAGGCCCTAACACTGCTTCTTCTCTATGATCTCGATGTGCTCTAGCTTCTCGCTAATGATGCCCATGTCAGCAATTGAGAACTAAGCCTGTGCTGCTGCTGACGAAGTAGAAGGACCTGCATCGACGCATACAATCCGTTGATATGAGATCACCTGTGGGAAGGTTTCCCCTGGGTGTAGACCCTAGTCTAGGACATCACCTCATAATTTTCCGTCATCTCCTCGTAGATGGCCCAGACTTGATCCTCGTCCTTGGAAAAATAGGATCCTCCACACAAGGCATTTACTAGCCCCTGCAGCTCTGATGTCAGCCTACAAAAGAATCTCTGAACAAGGTTGGGCTTTGATATCTTATGATGTGGACACTGGTCGATGAGCTCTCTAAAGCGATCCCAAGCCTCATGAAACTTCTCATTTGGGATTATGGTGAAGTTGTTGATTATCTCTCTAGCTGCATTGGTCCGACCGAGTGGGTAGTACTTATTCAAGTACTCGGTCTGGAGTTGCTCCCAGGTAGTGACATACCTCCCCAAATGCTTTGGCCAGTAAGACGCTCTGTCGACTAGGGAAAATGAGAAGGTAATCATATTTATAGTGTCCTAATCCACGAATCTGTCATGGATAATGCTGCAAATCATCTCAAATTCCTGCAGATGGAGGTACATCTCCTAAGTGTCTAGCCCATGGAACTTGGGCAGTAACTGGATGGTTTGGGGGCGAAGCTCGAAGTAACCCAATATTTCCGATATCCAAATCCAACTATGGGTAAAAGTTGCACCAGAGTTGTGCAACTGCCTCATCATCCGTGGTGGTCTGGCTGGATCCTATTGGTCATCTGGGTGTCCGTCTCCTCCTCCAGATGATAGCATCTCTCCATCAGCTAGTCTCTACGGCTCTGCTCTGCCGGCTCGCATATGCGTCAACTCTTGTCTCACCTCGACCATAAGTGCTCCTTGGTCCCTGATCTATCGTTGCATGTCCTCCGAGGCGGCTAACAATGTGGTGTTGATGGCAGCCTGATCCAGTGATGGCAGTCTGATCCAGTACATACGCTGATCCTTGTGGCTGTTAATGGGTATGTCCCTCACTTTAGTCCATCTCTTGGGTCTCTGTAAAGGCAAAAGACCCCAACTCAGGTGCATCAAATGAACATATAACTATGTTGGCCTCTGCTCTGACACCTTAGGACTGGTAGAAGAGTGGTCAAGGGGGAACAAGGTGGTAGTGAACTCATGTTCAAAGAGAAGGTCTGAGCTCTTTGAAGCTGCCCTAGATGAATGGAGAGGAGTGCTTGAAAGCGGTGATGCCAAAGGTAGCCTAAGGGACCTCCTTCCCATCATCATGATGTGGGGATTTACGAAGATTGGATTGGGAATGCAAACAAGATAAGAAGTCAAATCCCAAATTCACCTATTCAACATGAGTTGATGATTGTGAAAGTTTGGTCGTTAATCTTGTCAATTTTCATTTAGGTGATCAATCAATCTATCAGAGCGATTGAGCAAGCTGTTAGGAACCCAATGCTCCCAAGAGAGTGACACAATCTCACAACTAATTTTTCCCAGCCAGTATGGGTGCTGACCGTTTACTGGCTACCCAATTTACCCAATTTACTAAGGAAGTCTTGGACCGATTACCGACTACCCGGTGAATTCCTCACTGGAGAACAATTAACTACAAGACCAGTAGTCTTAAGAAAGTTCGGGTATGGCTCTACTTAGTGTGCGAGTCCCTCTCTTGTTGTAGATAAATCAACCAATGAGGGGGTGACTCTCCCTAAAACAAGAATTTTTAAGTGAAGTGTGTTTTAGAATCAAGTTTACATTAGCAGTCCTAATTTTATTTGGTTTTCATTTTTTATGTATTTTTCTGAATATAACAATATCGAATGAATTTTCCAATTTCCTTGGTTATTTTGAGTCCAATAAAATAGGGATAGGAAGAAGAAAAAGTCAATGCACGATCAAACACAATGATGCATGCAGAGATAGAAATGCATATCTTACTCCATCACTCTACATGTAGGGTGATCTGCGTATAAAAGTAAAGACATGAAATAAATTATCTATATGATGCATGAGGAAATCGGCCTTAGACGAGCAACTTCTATTACGTGAAGCATAATAGCTAGCTAATCAAATATAAGACCGGAGTCTGATCTTGGGAGTCACTCGATGCCCGCCACAACGGGTCCTATTAGCATTGAATGTGACTCATCACGACACATAGTCTAGTATCCAATCAAGCTAACTTTTTCAATTTTATTTTAGCTAAGTCCAATTACGATCTATAGGAAGAGATAAGCAATTAGATGTGGGGCCTTGGCTAATTGCATCATAATCAAGCAGAAGCCCCAAGTCTAGGGGCCAAATCCTCGGGAATCAAATAAAAATAAAAGCGATAAAACAAAACCACGAAAACCATGGTGAGGTCCCCCGAGTACATCGGTACGACCAAACAAACCCCAAAGTCTAAATGTCCAACAAGAGAGTCTTAAAGTTTAATTATTACAATAATAGAGTTTCTAGAAAAAAATATCTATCTAATATAACTAAATCCTCATGCTCCTCTGCTCCTCCTTAGATGCATGCTCCTCCAACAGAAAGCCAAAGCATCCTGCGGACAGGTTCCTCGCACGAATAATAAATAGATAAAATAAAATAGACAAAAAATTAAATAAGACTATTAAGTTGTGCTCCCTGGCAACGATGCCATTCTGATGATCCACCTAGCGACTAGGGTTAAGTAGCAATATATATCAGAGGTCGTTGTGACCCCAACCAATTAGTTAGGCTCAATCGAGAAAATAAACCACTTCAAAGAGAAATCAAACAATCAATGAATGTAAGTGGTTTGCTATTTTATTTACCTGGTATAGCCACCAGGGTCGAACACAAGGAGCACACTTAAAGAACTAAGTAGTCAAATTTCGAAAATAAAACTATTAAGTCTAATAGAAAGCATGTAATTAGTCTAATAGAAAGCATGTAATTAGTCACAATTCACAGGGACCTATTTGTAATATTTTAGCTTTGTAGACCAAATAAATAACGCAACAGAAAAGCTTATGGGTCGATACCGCAAGTAGCCCAGTTAATTTGCGCACATGCTCAACACTACACACACATGGGTATAAATGCAATTTCAAGAAACTTAAAATTCAATCAATAACATCATAAAAGTTCATGGAAGGAAGTGCAAATAACCCAAAATACACGTGAGTACATACGTGCTCCAAACTCGGATGGACTAAAATGCAAATACCATAAAGCCTGAGGTCCAAACTGCAAATGTACTTAACCTACAATATTTATTTAAAGGAGTAAATATAAAACAAAGACATGCATGGGAGAAAAAGAAATATACCCAGGCAGGGGTACGTGGCGCACACGAAGCAGCTTCTGAAATACGGTCTGATGACCATTAGTGGCACAGATCTGACGGTCTTAAAAGGACGTGAAGACGTGTGGCTCAGATCTATACTTGGTCTGGTCAAACCGTTATCCAATAAGCATGGATGGACAGTTGTGATCGAGACTGGGCGCAAAGGGGGATGGGATGACTCCAGAGGGTGCTGGACGAACTGAAGCCCGATAAACTTCGACCTTACATATTTCACGATCCACAAATCCGATCAGCTTGACGTAAGGTCCAACACCTTCATGTGGCTCCTCCGTGTCTGATGGAAGGCTTGAATTCGAGGGAAGATGTTTGGATCTACGTGACGGTGCTCCCTCGCCTAGAGCTGCTCTACTTGAGCAGCTGGGACTCTAGATGGTACTCCTCGCATGCAGGATACCTGTAATGGTTAGAGGGGACTCGGGGCTATGCTCCAGCCCTGGTTATTGCAGCCGTAGATGAGAGAAGCGACAGGAGATGAAGGTTGACCTCCGACGAAGGTGGGAGATGGAGGTCTAGACCTCAATCTGGTGGTGATGGACGTGATTGAGGGTGGTCAGGTCATGGGAGAAGGTTATGGGTGAATTGAGGTATCAATCTATACGGATGGGGTGTGTAACGAGGCTCCGACCAACTTGTCGGAACAGAGGTGATGACGGCAGTGCGAAATGAAAAGATGTGAAGTGAGATGAAAATGCGAGGGGTAAGGGAGATACTTGAGGACTCTGACGAGTTCAGTAGCTCCAGGCGTAGAAGGGAAGGGGGTTATGGCCTCAACCCGGGTGTGGCTGGCTGAGAATGCTTCTCGCGGTGGCTCTCTGGCATCGCGAAGAGCTTGGCTCAAGCAGATTGCCAAACGACGCTCCAAGGAACCTCTGGGAAGCTGTCACCTTCTTGAAGGAGATAGAGGTATGTGGTGTCATGAGGAAAGATCTCTCGAGTGCAGGAGGAGAAAGAGGCAATTTATAGGCAAGCTAATGGTATAGAAAGATCGACGAGGAGCTCGAAACTTTAGGCAGATCTGACTGCGCCTAGGGATCTGCGGGGGTCCTAAAATGTTGGAGTGTAATCGGGTGCAGGGATTAAGGCAAATGGAGACCGGGGTCGACCGAGAAAATAAGGAGAATATGCTCTGGTGTCGATGTATCGGGTCGACCCGACTGGGAAGGGGACATTGACTAGGGTCAACAATTCCAACTGGACCAATCAGAATCAAGGATTTACAAAAATCAAAGAAAATAGAATTAAAAACGGTAATAGAATTTAAAATAAAATAGTGTATAAAGTTAAAAATGTTTATTATTTTATAAACTATTTTTCTATGATTTTAAATTATTTTATGAAAAATAAAATAATGTATATACAATATATAGTATTATATACAAGTATAATATACCTATGTGTTATGTACAAGTTTTTAAATTTTATTATTTTTACAAAAAATAATGTTAATTTATATTTTATTTATTTACAACATGGTTTTATGAGTATAAACTACTTTTTATTTTATTTCTATAAATTATTTAAAGGTATAAAATAATTAGTGAATGTGGTATATATATAAGTGTATTTTTTACAAAGGGTTGGATTTTTTATTTTTATTTTTATTTTAATCTAATGATTTTTATTTTTATAGGTCTATTTACAAGGGTGTAAAAGAATGAAATAATTTTTATTTTGTCAAAAGTAAATAGCTAAATATTATGTACAAATATAGAGGATATGCACAATAAATAGTGAACCCTATCTCTCTCTACTTATTTTATTTGGCAATTAGGTCAAGGCTTGACCTTCTCTTGGGGTTTGGATCACTCTATTTATTCTAAATAAATCATTCTTTTTCTTTTCTCTTTATTCTTTTATTTTACACAAACTGGGTGTTAATTATGTATTATTAATAAAGGCATGCAGAATGCTAAGTTATTGTACTTACAACTGTTTACAAGTGTTTTTGCTAAAAAGAAGAGATAAAATAAAAGAATAAAGAATGAGACTCGTAGATTCATCAGCTCCCTATACTCAACCTTTGCTAGTCCCTTAGAAAATACTTATTTGAAAAATAAGTGAAAACGAAAAGAAAAAAAGAAAAAGAATCAAGGTTGATTATTAAACTTATCTTCATTAAATTGGAGTGTGGAGAGCAGTCAGACCTTTGGATTATTAGTTTGTCGGAACCTTATTGGGAGGTAGGTTTAAGAATCAACAGCTTCTGAGTTCCACAATTCTATGATCAAGACTCCTTACTAAACCAGGTCAGAACAAGTCTATACGCAAACTCTAATGATTATGAATATTTCCTTATACTGTGTTAGTGATATATAGCTCCCCACTTCATAAATGACAAAGAAACACCCTCCCTCAACAAGGTAACTCTAGTTCCCTATTTTAGCAGTCTTTCCTCGAGGAGCGGAGTATTCCCTTCTAAGTTCAAGTTCAACCAGCTCAAGAAGAGGGGGAAAGAAGAGAATGGACTATGGCCAGTGTAGCCACCAGTATAGCTAAGTCTCCCGCTGCAAGCTTCATGAGATGAGAAGGTGTAATACATAAGCTATGCTTTACTGACTATATCCGCTCTGACAGTCATTTTATTTTCAATCAAGCATGCCCACTTTTTTGGAGTTTTCTTGATTTTGAATTTTTTTTGATGTGCATATGTACAACATATCTACATGGTGCAACATATACATAAGGATTTTTTATTCCTGAGCCACTAGACTATCCCTCTTTTGAAGCATTATTGCAACCCATATACTCTTGTCTTTAAACCTCAATGCTGCTAAACCAGGTTGAGGTGCACATCCCTCCCTAAAGGAAGATGAGAGGTTCGGAATAGAAGTACTACCCTCGTATGCTACCCCAAGCCAAAGAATTCTGCCTCCGCACCACCTCATCCATGTTGAACTACGTGTAAGGTGCATGTCCAAGTCAAGCCATTGTCTCTGAGAGTCATGCGCGCATTATTAAGTGTTCTACTTAGGCTCATCACAATGACATGTGAACATAGCCTAGTGGACTCAAAGAATTAAGTCACTAATGGACCTGAAAAGTCTTAACCCAAATCCTATAAGGTTCCTCTGAAGTTAGGTGGATTAAGGTCTTAATCAAGCTCCATTTTTCAAATTAATTCCAAACTTGTTTAAATGACAACTATGATTCAGAAGAATATGCAAGCAAATACGTACAAAGCTCTTTTTGAAACATTTTTAAAAATATGAAAGCTTTTATAAAAAAATTTAATGTAGGAAGAAATGGACTTGTAAAAACATTTACAAGCATTTACAAGCAATTTTTTGCAAACTTTTATTTTTCAAACATTTCCAAAAATTTTGTACTATCTACATAGTTTTGATACGAAAATATTTGCAAAAACTTTACAATCAACACATTTTTACAAACATTTGTACAAAAATAATTTTTATAAAAGGCTATTTACAAACATTTATGTAGAGGAAAAATTTAAAATTTTTATGATTTTTGTTTATAATTTTTAGCCATTTTATTTTATTAACACATTCACACAAAGTATGAGTTATGGCTAAAGTATATATACAATATATACGACACCCCCTATACTTAGCTCGAACGATGTCCTCAGAGTAATCAAAGAGCGATGAAAAAAAGACATAACTCATGTTGAATATTGGGAAGTGAAAAGAAGGCTATACTGCAATGAATAAAAGAATGTAATGAATCAAATGAATAGAAGATGGTGATCCCCCTATACTTAGGATCAAGTAATCCTAAGTATGGAAGACTGTATACAAGGGAAAATCGAGGTATAAGATGTACAACTTTTACCTCCCCTATACTTAGTGTGAAATATCCCCAAGTACATGAAGCAAAATTGAGGTAAAAAGAATCAAATGAGTAATCAATGTCTGATACCCCCTATACTTAGGGTAAAATGCACCCTCAGTGTAACACAATCATAATATGAGGTTGAGGTGTCAGACTAAAAGAATGTATGCTATAGACAATCTGGATCTATACAGTTGTGGAGGAGAACTGATAATCAGGTACGATATGCAAATGACGTGAGTCAAAGACCACATCTCATACAAAATGAATAGGGGCAACATCAACGACCAACATATCATGATCAAGATATGGCTTCAGGCACTGACCGTTAACCCGAAAGGTGGAATCAGATGACAACTCAGATATATCAATGCTTCCGATGTCGTGCACCTTTCTGACCAAGTATGGTCCCTTCCATTTGCTTTGTAACTTCCCTAGAAATAATCTCAACATAACATCAAATAGCCATACTCTCTGATTCATCTCAAATTGTTTATGGCTGATATGAGAATCATGCCATATCTTTACTCTCTCCTTATACTGTAGGATACAAGAGAAGGTTGTATCTCTCAACTCCTCAGGGACTGCCAACTCTGCTTTCCTATGATCTCCTATACTCTTGGGATCCAATAATAACTTTATAACTGCCCAAAGTGACTTGTGCTTGATCTTAATAGGCAAGTGGCATGGCTTGCCATAAACGAGATGAAAGGGAGATGTACCCAAAGGTTTCTTGAAGGATGTCCTATAGGCCCACGAGACTGAGTCCAAAAGCTGTGACCAATCCTTTCGATCTAGGCGGACAACCTTCTTCAATATAGTCTTCATCTCCCTGTTCGATACTTCAACAAAACCATTGGTCTGAGGCTGATATGGAGTGGCAACTCGATGGTTAATGTTGAACTCATTAGCAAGGGCCCTTACCTTTTCGTTGATAAAGTGAGCCCCCCATTGGATATCAAAACTCTAGGTACCCAGAATCGTGAAATGATATTTTTCCTCCGAAATTTGCACACGACTTTAGCATCTATAGCTCGTGTGGGGATGGCCTCGACCAAACGACTCACATAATCTATAACAAGCAGAATGTACTCAAATAAAGGTGATGAAATGATGATTCATCAAGTACCCGTCAAGAAAATAGTAATGAATCTTCCAGCTAACCTCTCAATAATCTGATCAATAAATGGTAGCGGGAAATAATCCTTCTTGGTTGTCTGATTCAATCATCTATAGTCCACGCAGACCCTCCAAGAAGTGGGTACTCGGGTAGCTATCTCCTCTCCAGACTCATTTCACAATAGGGGTGATATCTGTTTTCTTGGGTACCACATGCAATGGACTAACCCATTTGGAGTCGGAGATGGGGTAGATAAAATTGAAACTCCACCACTTAGATATTTCCTTCATGACTATATCTAGAATGATAATCGGGTTCTGCCTCCACTAGAACTGACGTGAGGGCTTGGCATCATATTCGATATATTTGTGGTGAGAGCACAGTGCCGGACTTATCCTCCGAAGATCAACTACACTCCATCTGATTGCTTTGCGGTTTATCTCAAGAACCTCCATCAAACGAGATTCTTGATCTTTAGTCAAATCCTGCTGAGGTAATGATTGGGAACATCTCTACCTCACCAGCAAGGAATCTATACTTCATGTTCTACAGTAAGGTTTTCATTTCAGGATAATGGGAGTTGGAAATTCTAGCCTCTGAAAAGTCTACTTGAAGGCTGTCAAATCTACGTGGGAGAACTCTCGCTGAATCTGTAGGTCTGATGAAGATGGACCTGCTGGTGTATCTATCAATTGTACTGGCTCAATCTTTGTCCTAGTTGTGCACTCTGTGGTAATCAAACATGGTATATATTATCAAAGTCCTGCCAGTCAAAATCATTGTTTGAGTTCGAGGGATCTGAATCTAAAACACAAGAAATATAATTTGCTTTGATACCCTGATCGCAATCATCAACCTCTAAGGTGTCATGTGCCATGAGTATGCTCTCCGAACTCTCATCAGCTGCCATCTGTGGCTCTGTATTCTTTGTGGGTGTGATAAGAGCTCGTGAAACTGAATCTGTTCAAACGACCTCTCCGAACTCTCATTAGCTACCATATGTGGCTTTGTAGTCTCTGCGGGTGTGACAAGAGCTCGTGAACTGGATCTGTCCAAACAACTTCATCATCAGTAATCATAAAATAATACTCCTGGTGAACATGTAACTCTACCTATGCCATCTGATCTAAATCAGTGGTCTGTTATGAGTAAGCTGAATCTATGGCTCTGATCTCCTCAATCATCTCTATTTGTATACTCTCGCCCACAATGCGAAAGTATACCTTCTCGCTATCATGATCGGATACTGCCTTGGCCATGGACAATAATAATCGTCCTAGAATAATGGGTGTATCAATCACAGATTAGTGATCTCCATGTCCAACACAACGAAGCCTATAAGGAATTCAGGCCCTGAATTGTGACGACAACATCCTTTAATATCCCCTTCGGCCTCTTAACAGTTCTATCTGAAAACTGAAGGACTATTCTGATTTGTTTAAGAGGGCCAAACTCAAAATGATCAAGTAAGGCAGTCATGGGGAGTTTAATCAAGGAACATCTATCTAATAGAGTCCGGTTGAATCAATGCTCATGAATGTGGCATCTGACATAAGGAGTTCCTGCATCAGGTTTCTTGACTGGAAATCGGTTCTAGATGGTAAAGCAGGTGGTATGAATGCGCAAATGGATTTCTATATTGTGATTCCTCTTCTTCCTATGAATGGTGGTCTTCTCTCTCAGCTTATTCGGGAATAGAGGAATGTGCTCAACTGCCTCCTGAAGAGTCAGCTAGATCTGAAATCTCTCTCATCTTCTCGTTGAACTCCAACTGTTGTCTCTTTTTGGGGGTTCTAGTTTAGGGCCCTTCCCTAAGTGGAGTGCTTGAGGAAAGGGGATAAAGGGACCCTCTTCAGAAAGATGATGGTCAAGAGTAGGTTCCTAGGCACTCAGAAGACTAGAATCCATGCATAGATCATCAAGTACCATAGATGGACTCACATGAGTACATAAACATTTCCTTTATTCACATTTTCGGTTTTTGAAGTTTTTCCATTTTTTATTTTTGTAAAAATATCCTTGGTACAAGAGAGTACAAAAGCAAATGAAGGATTCTCAGTAGCATCAGTACCACTGAGAACATCTGGACTCGCGACATCAGTATCGTGCTCTGGCCTATCCACTAAATATGGGTGGCTTCAGTTCCACCATGTGCAACTGGAGATTCGACGACCTCAACATCGTCGTCTGGATCAACATCCTTGGTGGCTTCAACACCACCACCATCATCATCATGGTGAGTGGCATCAATATCGCTCCTGACTTTGTCTGGCACCCTGGCATCTTCAGTAGTCTGTCTCCTAGATGAGTCACCATCGGCTCGCTTCCTACCACTCCTAAGTATCACAAAATCAGCATCAAATACAAAATAAGTTCCATCCAAAATATCACTAGGAGAAGCGATCTTTGTAGACTATACCTGCGCAGACTTTCTTTTCAGTTTTTTGAGTTAGGGTCAAAGTGAGCTTATATGGCAGCTTTACCCTTAATTATCTCCCTCATTTCCTACCGGAACTCATCCATATCTCACCGGATGGTAGCTTGCTGGTCTATCAACACATGGGTGAGATCATCAATGGATGGGTTCTCATATAAGTGACCATGAGAACCGAATGGATTGCCTCAATGGAAATGAGGCTGGCTCTACAGGTAGTGAGGAGGCAGTTGGGAGTACTGGTAATAAGGTTGTTTCTACCTCTATTTTGTCCCTGATATTGGGGACGAGGACCTTGCTACTGCTGTTGGGAGTACTAGGGTTGTTGTGATTGGTTGCCATGCCCTGCCTGTGCCGGAGGCTGCTGTTGGGATGAAGTGCCTCCAGTAGACCATTGATGAATACCCATTCATCACTCTTTATTCTTTTATTTTAGCTACAAAACCTTTGCAAAACATCATGTATATGTGTGTAAAAAGAATAAATTATCAAATTGCATGCATCTTGTAAATATGCATATTTAGCATGTTTTTATGCATAAATAAAAGAATAAAGAAATAAAAGAAAAAGAGGGAGATATTTAGAATAAATATTGAGTGACCTAATCCCAAGGGAGGGCTCAGCATGGGCCTGACCGCAAAAAGAACCAAGTAGAGGGAGATAGGGCCAACTCATGTGTACATAAACCTGTAAATAAATAAAAATTATTTTCCTCTTAATAAAATGAAATGGGTGTTTATTTATTTGTATATATTTGTAAATATAAAATTAAAATAAAAATGGGAAAAACAGACCCTCTCCCGGGGTGGATTCTAGGGATCCGTGCTTCATGCTTCCATGCCCGACTCCATTTAGTCGGACCTGCACCACTATATAGCTCCAGCTTCGGCCGCCATTTCACGCCATCTTTGGCGCTGATCCTTCGTCCCAGGACCTCCATTGTGCTCCCCAGAGTGACACCTGAGTGAGTGTAGTGTCGAAGAGAGGAGAGGACGCCTGCTGCCACTGATCCGGTGACATCTGCCGCCGTACGCCGCCGCGAGCTGCGCCCGAGCCTCGGGTTCCGACAACCCTTCGAGGCGACGACCCAGAGCTTCCTGAGCTCATCCCCAGTCGGCTCCCGTCATCAGGTAGACCCTATCACCTTCCTTTCGCCGTCCATTTCTATTTCGCCTTTTAGCTCCGCCCTAGTGGCCAGAGCTCCGCCAGCCCCCCTTTCCCATATCGATACCCTCGTCGACTCATCGACTCCCTTCCTCCATGATCTGATCACCTTGGTTTTGGCCACTCGAGCCAGGATCGAGCTGGGCTCCTTCCGCCGCCTTCGCTGGAGCCCTCATCCACCCCCCACGTCGCTTCTTTCATCGTCTTTGCGAATAACCCCCGCTGGAGCACTCCTCTGACCGAGACCTTTCTTCTGCATGTAAACAAGGAGCAGATACCCCCATTGGCCGAGCTTTCAGACCTTCGCCGGAGCTCCTCCAGGTCTCTCGTCCCTCGCCGGACGATCTGATCGTTGGATGCTTCATCGGAGGTGACCACCCGACGCGGACAGCCATTGCGAGCAGGACCCGCTTCCCCGATCATTCATTGTCTTGCTGGATCTCCTCCGGCGAGCCGGAGAACCTCATCTGGGAGGAGTTCTTACTCATCCACCTGCAGCCGTCGGATTCACCAGGCGCCTCTGATATCATCCTCGCCGTCCATCCTCTGCGGTGTCAGACCGTCAGATTGTGGTCTGACGGACACACGCCGCCCACGTTCGCCCGATCGCCCCCACCATTGGATCATCCAGGCATCTGCACCAGAGCCGCACATCAGCAGCCACTCCCGCCTCGACATCTGGCACCTCACGTGCCCCAGCACGAGCCTCGACTGGGTAATTGCACCCGCACCCCTGCAGTTTCTTGTTGTTCTAGTTTAGTTTATTAAATAAACTTTAGCTCTTGGATATATTGCACTTAGGACCTTAATATTTCTGGTATTTACTTTTTCGTCCCTACATGTGTGATACACGTGCTTCGTCACGTGCTTTTTGGATAAATTACATTATATGGGCTTGTAGTTTCTGTGTGTTATGGAATGAAGTTTATTTTCTGATATTTGCATCCATACCCCTGTGAATGATTTTATTCCACATGTGCTGAATTAGTTGGGTATTTTGCAAATTATTCCCTGGGCTTTTAGCACGTGTTGCTATTAATCCCCTGGAATTAAGTTTTCTTACATCTAGGTCCCTCTGTGCCCAGTACACGTGCAACACGCGTACGTTCTTGGAGTTTTTGCATGAGGGACCCCACACTTTCTGGTTTTGTTACTTTTAAGCCCCTGTAATTATTTTTTATTACGTATAGGTCCCTGTACACTGTGAGCCCTTGTGCTAATTAAATAAAATATCAAATTAGGTCCAAATTGCGTGAAAATTGGACAGTGGCTCCTGCTATTGGGTAATATTTTCACCAAAAATTTGGTACATTTTTGAGGTGTTTTTCTATTTTTAAAAATTCAAAAACAAGTTGTTTTTGTGTCTGTCAGATTAGAAAATCATAAAAAATCTAAAAACTCTTTTAAAAATTCTAAAAAAATTAGGTTTTGTTAATTTTGCTGTGTTTGATTTTCTATGCAATTTTGGCTATTTTTGGATATAAAAAACCTTAAAAATTAAAAAACACTTTAAAACTTATAAAAATTCTAAAAATTATAGAAAAAACAAAAAAATACAAACTCTTTTTCTGAATTTTCCTTGTTGTCTATATTTGTCATAAAAATTACCTTCATGCTTTTATAGATCAATTTGATATTTTAAATTGATCTTTCAAGCCTGACTGGACAGTTTGCTTGTGTTTTTGTCTTCTTTGATTTTTAGAAAATTCTATAAAAATGATAAATTCTCAAAAATTCACCAAAAATATTAAAAAAAATCTAAAAAACATAAATATTTTTGTTTGAATTTTTGGAGTGATTTTGAGTGTTTAAATAATTTGTTGATTGTGCTTGTATTTACCTCTTTATCATTTTCCTTCATTATTAAAAATCAAAAAAAAAATAAAATAATTAAAAATCCACCAAAAATACATTTTCTTCTCTTATTTTCGATTTGACTACTTCGTAGGCCGTGAGGCCAACTCGTACTCCCTGAGTCCAACCCTGGGTGCTACACCAGGCTAATCTATTAGCCAGGGCCACTATTTTTGCTTCTATTATTTTATCTTGGTTGTTTGGTGGTCTGCTCTTTATTTTTTCTTGATCGACCAGATTTCTCTATTCGGATCACAACAACTCTGACTATTTATATCAGATCCAGATAATGAGATTTTTCGGTTCATAAACCATCGGAATCCATGGTCGTCATGATGGATCCCGTGTAGTGGTTGGTACTGGGAGTACCATATCCCATTGACTTACATCAACGGCTCATGCTGCTCGTGGAGTGGCGGGGAAGGACTGCCAAGGGCTGATCCAAATGATATACCACCATTTGTGTGTCTGAAGAGGGTGGTGGTAGCTGGTATTACTGGAGTTGCCGGATGGGTTCCACATGAATGTGGTGAACCTGACGGTATGAGGCGGGAGATTTTGCAGCATTGCTCCCTAGATCAGTCTGTGCCCTTGATCGGGTTAGAGAAGCTGTTTGTACCTCTTGGAGGCATATGATCCGGATATTCATGTCACTCAATGTTTGGGCCAGCTCATCAATCTTATTGAGCTTATCCATGCCCTGATACTTCTTCTTCTTCTTGATGATTTCTATCAGGTCCAACTTCTAGTTGATGATGCCCATATCAACAGCTGAAGACTTCACTCTTGTTGTTGCCGTAGAAGAGCTATAAGGACCGACCTAAATGCATACAATCCTCTGGTATGAAAACTCCTGCGAGAGAGGCTTCCCCTGAGTGTAAACACGGGTCTGGGACATCACTCTGTAGTTTTTGACCATCTCCTCGTAGATGGCCCAGACCCGGTCTTCATCTTTGGCAAAGTAGGAACCTCCACATGAGGCGTTCACTAACCCTTGCAGATCAGGTGTTAGACCACAAAATAAACTCTAGACAAGGATGGGCTTGCTAATCTCATGGTGGGGAAACCTGTCGTGAGCTCTCTAACACGATCCCAGGCTTCATGGAACTGTTAATTTGGGATTATGGTGAAATTATTGATCATAGCTTTGGCTACGTTGGTTGACCGAGTGGGTAGTACTTGTTCAAGTACTCAGTCCGGAGCTGTTCCCAAGT
The DNA here is from genome assembly GCA_037367405.1 of Ottelia alismoides. Classification (NCBI taxonomy): domain Eukaryota; kingdom Viridiplantae; phylum Streptophyta; class Magnoliopsida; order Alismatales; family Hydrocharitaceae; genus Ottelia; species Ottelia alismoides. The sequence goes on from JAZKJV010007325.1 coordinate 278,016, forward strand.
AGTAATGATTTTCCAAAGGTGCTTCAGCTAGTAGGATACTCTGTCAACCAAGGAAAATGGCAAGGCAATTAGTTTCATGGTGTCCTCGTCCACTAGTCTGTCATGGATGGTGCTGCAGATCATATTGTACTCCTGCATATGGAGGTGGGGCTCTTCGATGGCTAGCCCATGAAATTTGGCCAGTAACTGGATGCTCTTAAGGCGAAGCTCAAAATTGCCTAAGATGACGTGCAACTACATCCATCGATGTGTGATGTTGCACCAGGGATGTGCAACTACCTCATAGTACGGGCTGGTCTGGCTGGGTACTGCGGCTTATCCTGGTGTCTGTCTCCACCCTCAACTCTTGGTATTTCTCCACCACTGGCTGGACATTATGGCTCTTGCCCAGTTCACATCTGCATGAGTTCCCTCCTCACCTCTATCATGAACACTCCTTGGTCTCGGATCTGATGATGCATGGTCTCTAGGGAAGCTAGCAAAGTGTTGTTGATGGCAGCTTGATCTAATACGAACGGGGATATCTGCGGCTGCTCATCAATCCATTTCTCATGTTGTCCATCTCATTGGTATATGCAAAGACAAAATACCTTATATCAAGTGCTGTTAAGTGAACATATAGCTGTGTTGGCATGTCCGATTATACCTTAGGAACTGGAGAAGGGTGTTCGAGGGGGAACAAGGTGGAGGCGAATTCGGGTTCAGAGAGTGGTTCTGAGCTCTCTGAATCCTCCCTAGATGAACGGACATGATTGTTGGAAAGCGGTGCTGCCAGAGGCATCCTAAGAGACCTCCTTCCCATCATTGTGATGTGGGGATTTGTGAATATTAAATCTGGGATGAAAGCAGGATGAGAAAACAAACCCCTGATTCACCTACTCAACACAATTTGATGATCATAAAATCTCGATCGTTTATCTTGTCAAATTTTATTAGGTGACAATCCAATCTTTCAAAGAGGGTTAGCGAGTTGTTAGGAGCCCGATTCTCCCTAGAGACTAGCTTGGATTCCTATGACTAGTTGTGTCTATTTCCAGCCAGTATGGGTGTAAGTACGGACCGTTTCTAGCTACTCGATTTTACTTAAGGCTGAAGCCTTACACCAGGTCCTTTAAGCCACCCACTCTACAAAGGAAGTTCAGACCATTTACTGGATACCCGAGAAATCCTCACAGAAGAATAACTAATATTTTTTAGAATGGTAGTTTGAAGAAAGTTTAGGCATGGCTCTATCCTACTATATGGGACACTCAACTCTCAGCAGAAAAATCAGACAAGGAGGGGATACTCTCCCCAAAATAAGGGTTTTTTTAATGAAGTTTGGTTTTAGGTCAAGTCTGCTTAGCAGTCTTAGATTTTATTTGGTTATATTTTTTATGTATTTTTCTGAATAATGCAACATCTAATGAATTTTTTTATTTCCTTTTTATTTAAGTCCAAGAAAACTGGAGGAGAAAGACAAAAAAGCCGATGTACGATCAAACACAATGATGCATGCATAGATAGAAATGCGTGCCTTGCTTCAGCACTCTACATATAGGGTGATCCGCACATAAATTTAAAGACAGAAATAAAACTAATATATATGATGCATGAGGAAATCGTCCTAAGATGAGAAACTTCTATTCGCGAGAAGAGTTGGTAGTTAATTAATAAGAAAAGAATCTTAAGTCTGGTCTTGGAAGTCGCTCGTTGCTTGCCACAAGAGGTCTTACTAGCAGAGTATGCGACTTCGCACAGTGCATGGTCTCTTGACCAATTCAATTAAAATTTTCTTTTTCGACTATGTCCAAATAAGGTCCATAGGAATAAAAAGTCTATTAGAGTATTTGGAACTTAGATAATTACCGAGCACAAGCAATAAAGTCCTAAATCTAATCCTCGGGAAACAAATAGAAAATACATGCGAAAAATCATGAGAAAATCCGATGAGGTCCTCTGAGTGCGTTGACTCTCAGCGAAACAGACCCCGAATAATGTTCAAGTGTCTAAGTGTCCAAATGTCTAAGTTATTACTAGAATATATTCAAATGAAATTAAATTAATTCTATCTAATATAATTGCTCCTTCCGTTCTCTGCTCCTCCTCAAGTGTGGGTCCCTCCGAAGTGAACTGGGTCGTTCTCCAAGTGGTCCCTTGCATAAAAATCAAAACAAAAGATGGTCATAACACAATTATAAAAGAGAGAAGCAAAAATAGATAAAAATAGATGAAATCAAACTACTTAGTCGTGCTCCCCGACAACGACGCCATTCGGATGAGTTGCCCGACTGACTCGAGTTAAGTACGAAATTAAGGTGTTGTGACCCAAATCAATCGTGTGAATCAACGAGAAAATTAAACCACTAAAAAAATCAACAAATCAACAATGAATGTAGGGGGTTTCACTACTATTATTTACCTGGTATAATGAGCAAGGTCAAACACAATGAGCACAATTTAGAGCTAAGTAGTGAGATTTTAAGAATAAAAATATTTTTAGTGGTTTTAGTTTTTCAAAATTTTAACTTTCTATGAGAAAGAAATATGCACAAGTGATAAAAATAATAAACAAGAACTCTTTTTATATTTTTCTAGAATTCAAAAATACTAAGAAAATTAAAATAAAAATACTTTTGGGTTTTATATATTTTATAGTGTTATTGGTAATTTTTGGGTATTTTTCGGATGTTTTTATGCTTTTTTAAAAATCAAACAACGATAAAAACAACAAATAATGCACAAACAGTTTTGCAAATTTAAAATAATTAAAATGACCAAATTTCTGGAGGTGACTTTTCTGATATAATATAGATAAATAAATATAAATAGAGACTGAGATCACTATTTTTAGATTTTTCTACAATTTTATATAATTTTTATAATGTTTTGAGTGTTTTATATTTTTTTGGTTTTTATAAGGTATTTTTTAATAAAAAATGATATTAAAGCTAAAGGATAAAAAGACAACTGCCCTAATTTTTATGGAATTTTTGGGTGATTTTTCAAAATTTGATAAATTTTATAAGACAGACAAGACACTTTTTAAGGGTTTGTGATTTTTTTAAATAAAATAAAAGCTATTTGGCAAACTAAAATTACCATGCAAACAACATGCAAGCAGGAGCCACAAGGTATTTTTGTAAAAATTTTAGGGCCAATTTATTATGTATTGCATTAAATAAAAGACATGTAATTAAAAACAGTGTACATGGACTTTTGCAAATAGATTAAGTTCTAGGACCAAAGAATAAAAAGTTTTAAAACTCTGGGGTCTCTATGCAGTTAATCCATGAAACTCACGTGCAACAAGTGGAGCTATGCTCACAAGAGAATACATGCAAATACTCAAAATATTTCATTCATTCCATAACAACTAAAAATTTCAACACAAAAGTTGCAAATTCCCCAGAAAACACGTGAGTTTACACACGATATAAACTTAACTGGACTAAAGTGCAAATAAATAAACTACAGGGGTCCTACTACAAATGTTCTTAAATACACATTTTATTTACTGATCGAAAATTAAATAACATAAAAGACAAGGTAAAAGGTGAATTATACCCTCAGGCGCGTGTCGGGCGAATGCTATGATGAACGGCTCTGGTGTGACTTTACAAAAGGATATGGGAGTTCTGGTTGAGGTGTTGAGGTACGACTCTGATGGGTTGTTAGGATGCGGATCTGATGGCTCTGATTGCATGTGAATGTGCATGTCAGATCCACTTCAAAAGATGATCTGATGACCTGGAAAAGGGCATGATCGTGCGACTCAGATTCAATCTGGGGGAGCTCCTTTGGATCTGACGAATGTGAAGCCTGTTGGAAGAACAACTAGTGGAGGAGCTTTGATTGAAGGTGGTCATCAATTGGATGATCGGATCGATGCTCCATGTGGTCCAGCACCTTCAAAGGATGCTACGTGTCGGTTGACAAGCTTCGATGGGGTGATGAACGGTCAGATCAACGAGGTGGTGCTCCACCACCTAGATCTGCTCCATTGCTCCATCAAAGGGTCAAATGGTGCTCCCGTGCATGTCTAAACCAGTAGGTAAACTGCAGGCTGGGAGATGAAGCTCCGGCCAACGTTATTTTGCAAATACAACTAGGGAAGCGATGATGCATGGTGTTCAATCTTCGGCAAACATGGGAGAAGGAGATTTTTCCTCAGTCTCGCTCTGATGAACGCGTCTAAGGGGGTCCGGTTGCGTAGGAAGGATGACGACGAGTCGTGAAGTCAATCGGTGCAGATAAGTGTACGTGACGGGGCTCCGACCAGTTGGTTGGAGCTAATGATCGGGCAGTGGCCAAATTAAAAGAAATCGAGTGAAATGTGAAATGCATGGGGGATAAATAATACCTAAAGGTGTTGATAGACTCAGGAGCTTCAGGAAAGGTAGAGAGAATGGTTATGGTCTCAACTGGGATACGTAAGGCACATGAGGCTTGTCACGACGGCGCTCCGATCACACGATGAGATGTGTACGACCCGACTCCCAACTGAACTCCCAAAGGGACCTGCAGAAGATCGTCAACCTGCTGGAGGTGTTAGAGGAGAAATGGTGGAGGGAGGGATGAGCTACTGAGCTCGGGAGGCGGAAGAGAGTATTTATAGAGGATCCCTAGGGTCTAGAAAGATCGAAAGATGCAGCGAAACCCTAGGATGATCCGACTACGCCTAGGAATCCGTGAGGATCGCAAATCCTAGGAGCATAATCGGGCGTAAGAATCAAGGTAATTGGAGGTCTAACCAACTGGTAAAATGGAGAGAAAACAAGTCCGACGAAGGTGTAGTTGAGTCGGGTTAGCTGGGAGGAGGGGTTGACCGAGGTCAACAATTCGATATGGACCAATAGCAAAATTCCAAACCAGAAAAATAAAAGAATAATGAATATAAAATAGTACACGACTTTAAAATAAAAATAAATAAATGAAAATTTTTTATTACTTTTCAAACTATTTTTATGTGATTTTTAATCATTTTTTATGAAAAATATAGATAGGGTATATACAGTATATGTACATGTATAATATACCTATGTATTATATATAATTATTTTTTTATTATTTTTACAAAAATATTTTTATTTCATATTTTATTTATTTACAAACTAATTTGAGGAATATAAGAATATTTTTATTTGATTTTTGCAATTTTCATAAAAGTATTAAATAAATAGGTCATGCATACAATATACATACAAGTTACTTTTTATACAATGAATTGTGGATTTTATTTTTATTTTATTTTGTGTTTTATGATTTTTATTTTGTTTTTATTATGGATATATACAAATGTTCAAAATAATATGGTATTTTAAAATATAAATACATATTTGCATAGTTATTATCTACAATGTACCCTATCTCCCACTACTTATATTTCTTGTCGGTCGGGCCAAGGTTTGACCTTCTCTCGAGGTTTGGGCCACTCTATATTTATTCTAAATACATCCTTCCTTTTCTTTTCTCTTTATTCTTTTATTTTGAAAAATATGGGTTATTTATGCAATATTAACAAAGACTTGTACAATGTTAATTTATTGTATTTACATATATTTGAAGGCGCTTATGCTAAAATATAATGCTAAAATAAAATAATACATATTGAGAATCGTAGATTCATCAGGATTATTGTCTTTGTGGTGGTTAGATTATCTAGCCTCTGAGTACGATAATTCATGTTCTTCATCAACAATGCTAACTGATCAAGTGTTAGGTTTACCAAAGATGCCTCATAATTCTCAATGACAGATAGTTGTTGAGACTGGTAGTAAGGATGTTGCTGGTATCCATAATGCTGGTAATGAGGAGGAGGAGGATGTGTCTATTGTCCATGCAATGCAGACTGCTGCTGGTGATAAGGTTGGTAAGTGTGTGCAGGTTGCATCTGCTGCTGGCCATGTCTCCAGTTCTAGAAGTGAGATGGAGACTGAAAATGAGACTGGAACTGCAAGTGTTGGTACTACCCTTGTCTGCCTCCCTGAAACTGGGGGGTGGGTCTCTGACCCTGCTAGGAACCCAAGTAGCCTTGCCCTGACGGACGGAGTTCGTTGCACTCTCGGTCGAACCATATACCGTTCACCTCCTGAATGATAGGTAGAGGTCGAGACTGATACTCAGGAATGTATGGAACCTCCTGTTGGTACAATACTATCTAGTGAGACTAATGCTGGATCTGGTTAGGAGTCAACACAAAGTAAACATGCTAAACAATGGACTATCCTACGGTACTCTGCTGGGTGGAAGTGAAAGAAGACTTCTCCTGAGCAAAAGTGTCGGTTGTTGCACTCGTACTCTGGCATGCACTAATTGTACTTACAAAAGCTCCATATGCTTGGTTATCTCATCCAACTCATCTAGGTCCTTTGTCCGTTGTTTGATCCCTTCGAGCTTCTCAAGCTCCTTGGACAGTTTCTCAATTATATCTACTTTGGGCAAGTGATTTCCAATGATGGCCAAATCATAATTGTTCACCCTATCCACTTCATGTGATGCCGCATGCTGACAGCCTTGTGGGTATTGCATGAGATGTAACATGATGCTTCTGGAATGCATGTGAAGAAGAAAGAGTTGTATAGCTCTCTAACGTCTCCTCGAAAATCTAGTATATGACGTCCTCGTCCTTGTTGAAATGCCTTCCCCCACAATTTGCATCTACCAGCTTCTGATTTTCATGAATCAAACCGCCAAAGAAGTCTCGTACAAGGCTTGTCTTCGGAATGTTGTGATGGGGACACTTCTTCGTTAAATCTTTTAATCTTTCCCACACCCCATGAATAGTCTCATGGGACATTTGGGAGAAGTTTGCTATCAGTGATCGCATTTGGTTGAGGCATCCAAGTAGGTAGTACTTGCTTAGAAAAGCATACCTCAACTCTTCCCATATTGTGATAATTTTTCCTAAGTGATTGACCCAATACAGGGCCTTGTCCATAAAGCTGAAAGGAAAAGCTGTCATCTTCACTACCTCTAACGAGATGTTAGGGTATTGGATTGTGCTGCATATGCGATCGAATTGTTGGAGGTGTACATAAGGTTCTTCATTGATATTTCTGTAGAATATGGGGAGTAAAGCTAAGATATTGGGCTTAAGCTCGAAATGCCCATGAATCACAGGAATTAGAATCCATGTATTTGTATGTCCTATTCATGTATTATAGGATTCACTAAGTGAGATCTTAGCCACTGGCTCTATAGGCTCTTCTCCCCCATTCCCACCTCCTCCACAATTACTATCCTCCCCTGTCCTGTCTTGCCACAGCTCGAGAATTATATCTCTCAATCCTGCTTGGATCTCAGCCTGTTCTGCCAAATGGGCTTGAATGGAGACTAACATGGCATTGTTGATTAAGCTTTGTTCAACCATGGAACCCTTTTCCTTTGGTGGCATCAAGTGCATTATATTGGTTTTTGCAAGTATAAAGCGCATTGGGTTAGTCTTCAAGAATGTTGGAGTTCCAAATGATAGTTTAATATTAGAGTCAATCCAGAACAATGGATTGATTGATGAGGTGAAGGGTGAAGTGGAGAAAGAGGAATACTCGGGAAGTGAGTCTTCCTGAGTAGAAGATGACCAATTTGGAGTGTGAAATGAGTCCGCAAATTTTGAACGATAAATGATCCGATCTGATATCTTTGATATAAAGAGGCGAGATGTGAGAACATGAAAGTCCAACAAGCGCGAAGGGCGTGAAAGGATCTCTAGATCTAACAATCAAGCACAAACAAACCCCCAATTCACCAATGGAACACAAGTGGAGACCGTAAGAGTTTGGTCTTTTATCTTTTCAATTTTAGTTGGTGATAAATTCAATCTTAGACAAAAGTCATCAAGCTGTTAGGTGCTGAAAATTTCCCTAAAGACTGGCCTGGATTCTTATGGCTAGTTGCATCCACTTTCAGCTAGTATGGATGTAAGTCTGGACTGTAAAATGGACCCATATTACTTAAGGACAATGCCTTACAATATTAAACCACCCACTTTGCTAAGGGAAGTACGACCGTGAAACGACTACCCGTGTTCCCTCACTGAGAAGTAGCTAGTTGTTTTGTTAGAATCGGTAGTCTGAATGAAAATCCAGAGCTTGGCACTATCCTAGTGTGCATCTCTCACTCATTTGCAAACAAATTCAAACAATGAGGGGGTTACACTCCTCAAAACAATGGTGATTGTCCATATGTTAAGTTTTAAGGTCGAGTTTTCTTTAGCAGTCCCGGTTTTATAAAGTTATCACTTTTTTGGATTTTTTCAATGAATTATCTACCATGTTTTCAATTTCCTTTTTAGATTAAATGAGTGAAAACAAGGAAGGAAGTCGGAAAAGTTAATGTACGATGAAATTCAATGATGCATGTAGGGGATAAGATATGCGTACCTTGTCGCCATCACTCTACATGCATGGTGATATGCGTAAAATTTAAATACAGAAAATAAACTAATCTAAATGATGCACATGAACCGTCCTAGCAATAACTTCTATTAGCATGAAAGAACCAATTAATTTAACTAAGTCCAAATTATGATCTACTCTATAGGTGCAAAAATTCTTGTTTAGGGCTTTGGACCAAATTAATTACGTGACTCATGCAAGTTAATAATGCATATCACTAAAGGCTCAAGCACATAAAACCCTGTGAAATAAATATAAACAAGGTGGTGAAAAACAAAACCGGTGAGGTCCCCCAAGGGCACCGGCACTTGATGAAACAAACCCCGCACACATGGTATATAGTCCTTTTTACTAGAATTTTGAATGTATAAAAATGCTAAAAAATATCTATGCAAATTTCTCCAAATGATTGGTCTCCTCCAAATCTTCTTCTTCTCCTCCTCCTATGCTCTCATGCGACTCAATGAAGAATAAAGCTGCCTTCGCTTCGCTTGGGTGCGTCGGCTCTCCTGAGAATGCTGCCCTTGCTCGTCGGGCCCTCATAAGAAAGAGAAAACACAAGAATGTGTAAGAGACACAATTATAAAAATATAAGAAAAAATATTAGAAATGAATACAATGAATATGAATAATGAAATGAATGTAAGAAAACATAAACAAAAATAAGGGAAATAAAAACAATTATAAACAACCAAGAACAGTAGGTCAAAAGAAAAAACTAACTACCCTTGTCGTGCCTCCCTGACAATGGCATCATTTGTTGAACATGGAAAAATAGGGTTTTAAATATGGAAATTAATGTGCAATGTCGTTGCAACTCGAAAAACCCCTCAACAAAAATTTATTCAAATCTCAAGAAAAAATCAATAAAGAAAATGTAGCTAGAGAAAATTGCTATTTAATTTACATGTATAACTAACAAGATCGAACTCAGGGAAGCAACAAAATTCCTGAGGGTTATTCTATGTAATTAGAAATCAATGAAAAGAATAAAAGAATCTCTATGCACACTATACTTAATTTTAATTTTTATATTTTCTTTTTCTTTTGTTTTCTGATTTTTTAAATTTTTTATTTTGTAAGAATTTTTTATTTTAAAAGAAATGGGATAATTAAAGAAAAATCAAAGAATACACACTCAACCATTTTTTGTATTTTTCAATTGTACCAAAAATAGCTAGAAAATTAAACTAAAACTATTTTTGCATTTTTAATTTTAATATTTTGTAAATTTTTCCATATTTTCTACAATTTTAAAGACTTTAAATACCTAAAAATAGAGAATAAAATAAACAAAAAACAAATGGATGTTTTTTGGATTTTTCAAATAACAAATAAGATCAAAAATAGATGAAATATATACAGTATGCAAGTTATTTTTTATATTTTCTAGAGAGGGGTTTCATAATTTTTTGATTTTAAATGAGTTTTTATGAAATTTTTATGATTTTAAGAGTTTTATGATTTTTATGGTTTTTATGAGGAATAAAAATGCCAAAATTACACATAAATAAAAATAAATCAAAAGAAGTAGACAAGAATTTTTAATTTTTTCATGCAATTTTATTTTTATTGATTTTCACATGCAAATAGGGAAATTTTATGGGGTTTTTTATTTTAAAAAATTAAAAATTTATAAAAATGCAAATGTACTTTATGGATACAAGATGGATGTAACATAAACCTATCAGAATTTTTGAGGAATTTTCTAAGGTGTTTGGATTTTTAATATGCAAATTAAATGTAGAATCACAAGGACCTAATGGTAATTATTTAAACTTTGCATACTAGACAATACATAGATAAAAAGTGCAGGGCGTTGATGAATCTCGGATTCATAACTCTAAATCTCATTTTTTAAGCACAAATCCCTTAAAATCAACATCATTCCTGCATATATTCTGCATAATTAGCATTCATGCATGTTTTCATAAGAATTACATTTTAGCACTAATTTCTGCACAAAATAAGAAGCCAAAAATCCCAGCCAAAATGACATGTAAATAGCCTAACTTCTCCGATTTTTAACTCATTCATGCTAACTCCGAAGAAGACAAAACCACTCCATTGTGTATATATCACTCACAAGAATAAAGAAAAAATACAAAAAAAAATAACTAACCCAAATAAGTGGACTAAAAACCCAAACCCTAGTTTCAGGATTTTCGGACTAAAAACCTCACTCATCTAGTGTCTGATTTAATCCTACTCACTTTTGAACTAATGTACATTTAATTACCTTCAAAACAAGACCACGTTCATGTGAATCAGAGCTCATATGTGAAAGTTGAGTTTTGGGCATCTTTTGTATATTTTATTTTAGCGGTTTTTGACCAGTTAGTTTATATACTTATTTTATAAATTAATAAAAATCCAAAAAAATAGATTAATATGTAAATATTTATCTCTGATTTTATCATATTTTTTTCCGAATTTTTATCTAGTTTAAAAATAACATAAAAATTAAAAATCCAAAAATCAAGGTATTCAATGTACATGGGATACCCCAAAAATATCACTTCGTGAAATTGATCGATTTTGATTTTGATGTCTTCATAAATGTTGTAGATCGCATCGAGACAAGCAATTTTCATGAAGAAACCTTTTCGATCCGAGGTCATTTGCTATTTAGTTGTGATTTTACAAAGTATTTTCTCTCGGAATTTTCTGATGCTGACACGTGGCAGCACCTGGTGCCGCCACGTGTCAGCTATTTTTGGGCTTTATATTTATCGCTTTTATTAAAAAAATTAATTAAAGGTGGACGCACGTACGTCGCACGTGCCTCCAAGGCACGTGCTCCGCATGTGCCCGCCCCAGCGCCCTCATGCCCCTACGTGGGCCGTCCGATCTCGGCAGATCGGACGGCCCCCGCTCATCGTCCTCAACCTGTCGCCTTTCCCAATTAGGAACCGTCGTTGCCCTCGATTTCGCGGCTGCCCACCGCAAATCTCGCCTATCTCCGTTGGACATCTCTTGCGCCGCCGCACCTCGCGCAGATCCCCTTCCATCTTCGCACCTCCAATCGCTGCCAATCATCCAATCCCCATATTCTTCAAATCACCTGATGATTTCCCACCTTCCATCGTCGAGAATCCCTCTCTCCTATTTAAACACCTCCGCCACCCAAGGATGAGCCATCCGCTGATTGACGCTCGAAGGGCTCGGCTGGAGGTGACAGCTCCAGTCCCTACGACACGGCGAGATCCGGTCGTCCCTACGGCCGTTGCAGTGCCACCCCCCGACGTACTGCCTTGCTCCGATTCGACGTCGAGCCCACGACGAGTCAACTTCACCTTCTCCACCGATACAGCCACCTTCGAAGGTTCATCAATGTCTCTGATCATTACCGTCCGCTCGACCATCATCTTCTCCGCCATAGCCTAGAGCTTCAACACCCATCAGCAAACATCGTCATCAACTACTCCAATGAAGCTTCCATGCCAACGTCTACGACTATCCCCAGTGCCTTCGCCGGTCACTCCACGTTCGACACCTGGCAGTCGCCCCTCCGCCGTCCCGTCAGGCCTCCTCCGCCTTCTAGAGACCCGACATCCTTTGCAGCACTGCCCTCCCTCCGCTGCTCCCGTCAGCCTCGACGCCGGGTCGGTCCTGCTCTGCCAACCCCGGCCCACATCCGCCACTCGTCGTCGGGTTGAGACCCGAGACCTCTGCCTCGTGCCTTGCACGTGGGTCGGAGAGACCGCATGGATCAATTGCGAAGAAACCCCCAGCCATCTACCTATTCGCCATCTAGTCCCCTCCAGCTAGAGGTCACGTTCCTAGCGCGTTACTCTCTGGCAATTTTGCAGAAATACCCTCTTTAAATTCTCTAATTACAAATAGGCCCTTGCATTTTATAGTTCTTTTATTTATTTTATTTAATTGCACTTATACCCCTGTGTTCCCTCGTAATTTTGGACCTCTTTATTGCATTCTTTTATTTATTCAAAAATAACATGATGTTTGTCATTTGATTCTCTGCAGATTGACATATTTTGGACATTTTTGTGAATAATGCTTAATTAATAATCAATTATTTTGTGGAAAATTGCATATTTTACCCAGTTTGCGCTCTTAAATTTATATTTGATTAACCATTGCTCTAAAAATTCCCGAAAAATTATTGTAGATTCAATTGTGCTTGACATTGTGCCCAAAAAGAATTGCATTTGCATGCATAATTTGCCCTGTAAAAATCATTTTGCGTATTTCAATATTTAATTTTTAATAGGTATTAGATCTCACATTTTCGAGGTTTAGGATTTTTCTAAGATCCATTACCTAGTGACAGATCTTAGATAATTTTATTCCTTGAAAATAATTAGGTTTAATATTTAGGATAATTAAAAATTGAAATTCATTCTATTTGCATTTAAAAATTCATAAAAAAGTTATATTGCATCCAAAATTCCAAAAAAATTATAGTGCATTTATTTCATCATATTTTACATAGTGGCCAAGTTTCATATTTTTCGGACATCGTTTGAACGTTATTTACATTTTAATCCCAAAAATAGGTCGAAATTGCATTTTTTTTGCATTTTTTATTGCATTAAAAATTACACAAAAAAAGACCGCTTCGAAAGCCACGCACGAACTTTGATAGACATAACTCTAGGTTGTTCCTTTGCCTCCTTGTGATCGACCTTGGGACTTGCCCAAGTAAAATAAAAATAAAACCACGAGATTGAAAATTGAATAAATTATTTGTGGTTATTTTCTTGACCGATTCCGATTGCCGCCTACAACATACGACAAATCATTTTAACATGAATGATAAATAAACATTTTTAACAAGCGCGTTTTCGGATTCGTCAGATGGCGCCTTTGCCGGGGAGGCAAATAGCTTAGATTTTTGTCTTAAAAGTTTTCATTCGGTTTTCCGCATTTGGGTAGTCTGACCCCGAATTTTTCATTGTAAATTCCATTTATTTTCAGCATTTATTTTTTCTTGTCTATTGTATTATTTTTTTAGTTACTCTCTTACACTGTCTCTCTTATTTTTCTTGCGAGGTACCTGGTACATGGAGCGGTTTTTCTAGAACCGACGTAACTTCACCGACTTCCGCAAAAGCCGCAATTAAAATTAAGAGTCGAGAGAGAGCGTAGAGTCTAGGATTTATTTTTCTGAACTTTAATTTCTGTAATTAATTATACATTTACAGTTGTGTCTGTTTGGACTCTCGCGTGTGTAAAAAGACCTCTAACTTTATTCTGTGGTGTGTCGTGGCCTGTTTCACTCTCTGGTGGGGGTGGGGCCCGACTTGAGTGGCAATTAGGATAGACCTGCACCTACGGCTCTCAAGAGCATTTTAATTTTTGATTGTGCTCGTAGGATTAAGCCACACTTCACATTAACTGATACGCACATAGATCGTTCAATTTAGCCAAAAATTTAAGTCAATTCTTCCCCGCTAATAGAACTTTCTGCTTAGGTACGGTTTTTCATCGGCTTGCATTTCATATAGAATAATTTTTCAATTCTTGTATTGCATCTCACATGGAGATTGCGAGGAGTCACTGTAAGTCTTCTAATTTAGCATACATCATTGTTTTCATGTGCATCGGCTTTTCCCGACTTTCTCCCTCTTATTTTCTCATATAAATTTTAAAGGAAATTGGGACTGGACGGTAGACGTGTATTTGTGCTCATTTAAATTCTTCAGTGATCACCTAATTAAAATTGGGACTGCTAATTATATCCGACTTTGAAAATAACCCATAAAATCAAGAATTTTTGTGGGAGAGTAACCCCGACCTTGGATTCTTTTATTTTTTTGAGTAAGCGGGAGACGACACTTAAGGTTACAACCAAGCTCCGATATTTTCATTCAGACTACTGATTTTAAAAACGATTAGCTATTTCTCAGTGAGGAATATGGGTAGCGGGTAATCGGTCCGGACTTCCTTAGCAGAGTGGGTGGTTTAAAGGACACTGCGTAAGGCTCCGTCCTTAAGTAACACGTGTAGCTGTTTTACGGTCCATACTTACACCTATACTGGCTGAAAATGGATGCAACTAGTCATACGAACTCGGGACAGTCTTTTAGAAAATTTTGGCACCTAACAGCTCGCTTTATTTTTGCCCAAGATTGATTTATCACCAACTAAAATTGAAAAGATAATAGCGAACGCTTATGGCTTCATTGTGTGAGTTGGTGAATCCGGGGTTTGATTTGTGTTTGCATTGGTGTACGTGAACCGATTTCAAATATCAAAAGCCATACATGTAATAGAATTTCTTTTCACTATCCCGTACAGTCATCTCTCTCATCTCTTGATTCAAATCTCATCATGGAATTTTTGACCAAACTCTCTTGCGGATCCAACCCATCATTCCTTTCAAAAATGACCGAACATTACTATGAAAATGAATTTGTCTCGATTAGGCCCAAATCAACTACATCATCTTCTTTCAATAAACCTCCAACATTTGCGGGAAACTTTCACCCACGGATGAATTCGGCCCCCTCATTGAATCCTTACTCAAATCATCCGACCGCACACGACCACCTACCATCATGGACTGAACCGCCTTATTCTCAGTTTCTCGCTAATGAAACATTTCATGATCAAAATACCTTTGAGTCTCATTAATGGCCGAGAAACCAAACCCAGATGGAAAGACCCACACTAAATGATCATCAGTGTTGGATTAACCATGACAAACCCTTCATCGGACATGATACTCATACAGAGGATTGGACTAATCACATAGAAACACATCAACCATGTATGCTGACTCCACAATATCAAGGTCCAACCACTCATGATCAAAGAAATAAATTCTACTCAGACCAACTCCACATGCCTGGACCATATGAGCAGCCGTCTTCCATAATTATTGAGGAGATATTTTTCTGAAAATAATGATCACATAATGGATATTCCAAGAAACTCTCCTCCTACCACATACAGGAAAATGGAAGATGAAATTATTGAACACGTATCGACTGCTCCCATGATTGATCATGAACCGAATTTTGAGGATAATATTTCGAGGATAAAAATAAGATTTGAATTGATGGAGGATAGATTTCAAAAATTTGCCGACCGAGTAATCTCATTCTATGGTGGATCGGATATAAAACTAAATGAGGAAATGATTGGATCTAAGAGTGAAAATTTTGAGGATATTCAAAGACCTAGGTATGATTCTAACATCAACACTTCAGCTTATTATTCCCCTAGAAATGATTATGCCTCTGACCCTTACTCTAAATATCAAGGCCCCTTCTCATCTATGGAAGACACCACATCACCACACCACACAGAAAATACCAAAAAATTGTAATATTTGAAAACTACAAAAAATTCGAAAATCTAGAAAATTTCATAAAAATTGAGACTGAAGAAGATCTAAGGAATTAGGATCCAACTGTACGGGAAGCACTGGAAAAACGCTTGATTTTTGAACTTATAAAGGTCATTGAACACTTCCCCGACCATAAAAAAATTTTAATAGATAAATTAATGGTCAAAAAGAAAGGATTAGAACAAAAACTGAAAGACATATCTTGCCAATGGCCTCCTCCTTGGTGTCGAGGAGAAAAAGCAAATCCACATAGTGAAGCGGTTGCTCAGATTTGATTGTATGGTCAAAGACACAATTTTCACTCATGCTCGAATTGATGATGATTCACAAATCAATATCCTCCTGACCTCCGTGTTTCACGAACTTAAACTCGGACCGATCAGGAAATTACGAGAGATTGTTCAATTGGCAGACCGATTAATAAAACGACCGAGAGGAATCATTTCTGTCATCATGATATTCTAAGGTGCTCCGCTCAAAATGGAATTCACGATCATTGATATTGAGCATCAAGGAGAATTCACCTAGTCTCCAATTATTCTCGGAAAGCCATTCTTAGCATTGTCTAAGGCAATTATCAATTGTGAGACCCAGGAAATCAATTTCACAGCATTGGAAGCACTTAGATCTGACCCTGTCTTTGAGGAACCACGATCTTCTGAGGAAACCCACGAAGTCCTCGACAACTGCAACCATGAAGAGGTAGAAGAGCCCTACCCCGCTACGACACCTGAGATAGCGGTTGTTGATGAGACTATTGGTTTAGAGAATCCCCCCCTGCTCCATTCCCAGCTGCTCTCACCGTGGAAAATCGAGCATATGAATCATATGATCCGGAGACTTATGCATGGTCACACCCTGGGTCAACCTATACTGACTACATGGATTACATCAACTCGACACAGGAATGCTCCAATGTCAAATCGATTGAGAACGAACATGCAGAAACTCTCCCCACAATTTTCAATTCCCGCGGATCTCAAAATAGACAAATCCTTCTACTATGATTCTGAGACATATGCATGGTCGCACCCAGGAGCAACATTCTCTGAATATCTTGACCAAATCCTCCCAAATCGAGAGTGCACCAACATTCAGAGACTAAGAACAAATACGCAGGCCGCACACTGACCAAGGAGAAGAATTCCAATGGCTATTCATCTGGATACTCAAGTAAACCGACATCTTCACGAAACAAGAAAAAGAAAGTCACCTTTGACCTTTCGGAAGAGGAATCAGTTGATGATCCCTCATCAGGTCCGGAAAAGGTAGTTTACATGAGTGAAGTCTGTTCGACAGCTCTAAAGCCATATCTTCGCAAGGATCCAAAATTCGATTCTCGTTAGACAAATCCCGTTCCTAATTATTACTCATCCAAAGATGATGCTCCTACCTTCCACAAGTACACTGGAATTATTTCTTATGAGCTGACTGAGACCGGAGCGTCTGAATATTCATCTGAGGATAAAACAATTGATCTTAAAAAGGAACGAATTTTGAGGAAACAATTAAAGAAACAAAAAGACATGAATATCTGGAGTGTGTCCACTTTTAAATACTATTCCTCTGAGGATAACTCTGATGATGTCTACCTTTCGTATGACTCAAATGATTCATCTACTATCCATCATGATTTTTCTGAGGATGACACTGATAATAGTTGGGAATCATATGTTTCATCTCCGTCTCATCATTACGATCTCCCATCGCAGGCTAACAAAAAGATCAGCCGAAACCGCCTTAATCATCGGCTAGTCACCCTCCCTCCCGACCACATCGGTCTCCTTGTACAGCTTCTTCCTCTACTTAGGCCAAGGCCTAAGTATAGGGAGGACCGATGCTATCTGTATATACCATTTTCCCGCATCACACTCCTTCTCCCGATCGGTCCATTTCCACCTTTCTCTTATACTTAGGGTGACCAGAGCCTAAGTATAGGGGGAACCGACACCCACCTGTATATAGTCTCCTCATTTACATATCCCGACCGCCTCTTTTTGCGCTCTTCTTCTATACTTAGACTATTCACAGTCTAAGTATAGGGGGGCGGACCTGTATATATTGTTCCTTATGCTTAGCCCGAGCTAGGTCTTCTTTACGCTTCTTGTGCTCTAAGGACACAGCACTCGCTAAGTATAGGGGGGTCTGTATATATACTATGTATATATTTTAGCCATACCTCGTACTTTTGCGTAAGTCTATATGTATTTACGGGGTGGGTAATTAATAAAAAAACAATAAAAGAAAAGAAAAAGAAAAAGAGATTTACTACTAACACTGACTGTGTCAAAAAATGGCTTCTTATTCACTTTTGCATTAAAAATTTAAAAAAAACAAAAAACTAAAAACCCTTGCATAAAAAAATTGGTCTGCATTCCACACACCTGCACTTCATCCAGCATCGCATTTATGTGCATCTGTGAAACGTCATCGGGTTCTGAACCGAGTTATGAGCCGAAACCGAGAGTGGTCTGGACTTGACCTTAATCCACCTAATTTTCAGAGGAACTTCACCGAGAAATAGGATTTTAGAAGCTTCAGGTCTTTGACTTAATTCTTTGAGTTCAACATAACAATGTGCAGAGTTTAACTCTTAGTGTCTAACCTGGTCTCTTCATTCTGGGTACAACTTTGGAATAAGGAATTAGTTTGTACTCTCGCACTATGCACTTAGCTCAACTCAGACGGGATGTTGGAAGACTGTGTGAGTTTCTTTTCTGGTAGCGTGGAAATCTAAAGACCGGAGTACGGGTTGAAATAAAGCTTCGGAAAAGGGATGGACGGCTTGGCATAATTTTTCTATGACCCCAAAAAATGTACAGAAACAAAAAGATTCTATATCCGTAGGGACACAACAAGATCCAAGCAGAACCACCAAAAATTCCAAATACAAAGAAACATTCTACCAAATAAATATCTGACCAAAAGGTCCAAGCTTCAAGAAACCTGCAGATCTTGGTGGAGACTCGGCTACACTGGCCATCTTCACAAGGAGAGGTGACTACATTGGCCACCCTACAGTTCTTTTCTCATTCTTCTAACTTCTCCCCCTAATTCGATTGTGAACACAGCGCGACAGACCTTAGAAGGAAATACCTGACTCCCCGAGGATGAGTTAGTGGAGAGGAGGTTTACGCGGTAGTCCAGCATTCTGGGTGGGAAGAGCTAAAAACTTTTCACACACATGAGTCAATTGTTCAATGTTCATAGGGTATGCTTTGGGAAGAGGATTGATCTAAGATGACTTCTGAGCCAAAATTGTTGCAATGATTTGTAGAATTTGAGGGTTGTTGATTTTAAAACTCTAAGTCTCACAGAAGTTCCGCCACACTATTAATCCAAAGGTTGAGTCTAGATTCATTTTCACCTTCAGCTCATGGTCTTGGTAAGGAACCCAATCTCATTTCACTTCATGGCATTTCTTTTTGATGCTCAGGGACGAGCATGCTTTAAGTATAGGGGGATGATGAATCTCGGATTCATCACTCTAAATCTCATTTTTTAATCTCAAATCCCTTAAAATCAACATCATTCCTGCATCTATTCTGCATAATTAGCATTCATGCATGTTTTCATAAGAATTACATTTTAACACTAATTTCTGCACAAAATAAGAAGCCAAAAATCCCAGCCAAAATTGACATGTAAATAGCCTAACTTCCTCGATTTTTAACTCATTCATGCTAACTCCGAAAAAGCCAAAACAACATCCACTGTGTATATATCACTCACAAGAATAAAGAAAAAATACAAAAAAATAACTAACCCAAATAAGTGGACCAAAAACCCAAACCCTAGTTTCAGGATTTCCGGACTAAAAACCTCATATCTTCCTCATCCAGTGTCTGATTTAATCCTACTCACTTTTGAACTAATGTACATTCAATTATCTTCAAAACAAGACCAAGTTCACGTGAATCAGAGATCATATGTGAAAGTTGGGTTTTGAGCCTCTTTTGTATATTTTATTTTAGCGGTTTTTGACCTATTATTTTATATACTTATTTTATCAATTAATAAAAATCCAAAAAAATAGATTAATATGTAAATATTTGTCTCTGATTTTATCATATTTTTTTCTGAATTTTTATCTAGTTCAAAAAATAACATAAAAATTACAAAACCCAAAAATCAAGGTATTCTATGTACATGGGATACCCCAAAAATATCACTTTGTGCAATTGATCGATTTTGGTTTTGATGTCTTCATGAAAGTTGTAGATCTCATCGAGACAAGCAATTTTTGTGAAGAAACTTTTTTGATCCGAGGTCATTTGCTATTTATTTGTGATTTTACAAAGTATTTTCTCTCAGAATTTTCTAGTGCTGACACGTGGCAGCACCTGGTGTCGCCACGTGTCAGCTTTTTTGGGCTTTATATTTATCGCTTTTATTAAAAAAAGTTAATTAAAGGTGGACGCACGTGCATCGCACGTGCCCGCCCCAGCGCCCTCATGCCACCACGTGGGCCATCCGATCTTGGTCGATCGGACGACCCCTGCTCATCGTCCTCAACCCGTCGCCTTTCCCAATTAGGAACCGCCGCCGCCCTCGATTTCGCGGCCACCCGCCGCGAATCTCGCCATCTCCGCCGGACATCTCTCGCACCACCGCACCTTGCCCAGATCCCCTTCCATCTTCGTACCTCCAATCGCTGCCAATCATCCAATCCCCGTATTCTTCAAATCACCCGGTGATTTCCCACCTTCCATCGCCGAGCATCCCTCTCTCATATTTAAACACCTCCGCCGCCTGAGGATGAGCCATCCACCGATTGACGCTCGAAGGGCTCGGCTGGAGGTGACAGCTCCAGTCCTGACGACGCGGTGAGATCTGGTCGTCCCTACGGCCGTTGCAGTGCCCCCCCCCCCCCCCCCGGCGTACTGCCTTGCTCCGATTCGATGTCGAGCCCACGACGACTCAACTTCAACGTTCTCCACCGACACAGCCACCTTTGAAGCTAATGTCTCTGATCATCACCGTCCGCTCGACCATCATCTTCTCCGCCATAGCCTGGAGCTTCAACACCCATCGGTAACCATCGTCATCAACTACTCCAATGAAGCTTCCACGCCAACGTCTACGACCATCCCCAGCGCCTTCGTCGACCACGCCTCGTTCGACACCTGGCAGCCGTCGGTCCGCCATCCCGCCAGGCCTCCTTCACCCTCCAGAGACCCGACATCCTTCGCAGCACCGCCCTCCCTCCGCTGCTCCCGTCAGCCTCGACGCCGTGTCGGCCCTGCTCCGCCAACCCCGGCCCACATCCGCCACTCGTCACCAGGTTGAGACCTGAGACCTCCGCCTCGTGCCTCACACGTGGGTCGGAGGGACGTCCTCATCCCCACAGGTCACGTGCCCAACACGTGACCGCGTGGGTCAATTGCGAAGAAACCCCCAGCCATCTACCTATTCGACATCTAGTCCCTACCAGCCAGAGGTCACGTGCCTAGGACGTGACTATCTGGCAATTTTACAGAAATACCCTCTTTAAATTCGGTAATTACAAATAGGCCCCTACATTTTATAGTTCTGTTATTTATTTTATTTAATTGCACTTATACCCCTGTGTTCCCTCGTAATTTTGGACCTCTTTATTGCATTCTTTTATTTACTCAAAAATAGCATGATGTTTGTCATTTTATTCTCTACAAATTGGCATATTGTGGACATTTTTGTGAATGACAGTTAATTAATGATTAATTATTTTGTGGAAAATTGTATATTTTGCCCAGTTTGTGCTCTTAAATTTATATTTGATTAACCATTAATCTAAAAATTCCTGAAAAATCAAACATTGTAGATTCAATTGTGCTTGATATTGTGCCCAAAAAGAATTTAATTTGCATGCATAATTTGCCCTGTAAAAATCATTTTGCATATTTTGGTATTTATTTTTTAATAGGTATTAGATCTCACATTTTCGAAGTTTAGGATTTTTCTAAGATCCATTACCCAATGATAGATCTTAGATAATTTTATTCCTTGAAAATAATTAGGTTTAATTTTTTATTATAATTAAAAATTGAAATTCATTCTGTTTGCATTTAAAAATTCATAAAAAAATTCATATTGCACCCAAAAATTCCAAAAAAAATATAGTGCATTTATTTCATCATATTTTACATAGTGGCCAAGTTTCATATTTTTTGAACATCATTTGAACTTTATTTACATTTTAGTCCCTAAAATAGGCCGAAATTGCATTTTGCATCTTTTATTGCATTAAAAATTACACAAAAAAAGACCGCTTCGAAAACCGTGCACGAACTTTGATAAACATAACTCTAGGTTATTCCTTTGCCTCCTTGTGATCAACCTTGGGACTTGCCCAAGTAAAATAAACATAAAACCATGAGATTGAAAATTGAATAAATTATTTGTGGTTATTTTCTTGACCGATTCCGATTGCTGCCTACAACGCACGACAAATCATTTTAACAAGAATGACAAATAAACATCTTTAACAAGCGCGTTTTCGGATTCATCAGGCGTATTATGTATATTTCCCAGCAAAATGAGTGTGTAGGCACGTGCGCCCCGCTGGACAGGACTAAATTGTAAATATAATAGTTTCAAGTTCAAACATTAACTCAATGTAGACTATTCATTGCAAATAACCTAAATAAATATGTGCTAAGCACGGGCTCATTTCGAACAGGACACAAGTGTAAATAAACTATAGTGTATGATATAAAATGTAATTGTTCAAATAAAGACAAGATGGTATGTGTCTTCACAGGAACTTATTTAAAAATAAAATAAAGATAGGGTGCTAGATGCAAATGTACCCTTGATTGACGTGGCACAATGAGCAGCTCTGATGCTCTGCAGATTTGATCGGATGGTCATGATTGAAGCTTGCTTGGAGGGTCTCGATCTGATCTGGAAGATGAATCTTACGGCATGGAATTAGGGTTTTTCGAACAACCACGATAAAATCTGGAGTGGAGGGCCTCGATAGTGCGGTGTAGGGATGCTCTGGAAGAACTTGATGAAGGTGAGATCCGAAGAACTTTGATCGAGAGGATCTCGATCGTCTTTCGCCTAATTCGTCTGCTGGTTGGCACGATAACTTCCTGTGCTCCTCCTCTATCAATCAATCGGAATAATGGAGCTCAAAATTCTTCAAAACTGGATATGAGGTTGATTTAGGTTCAGCTTCAGGTTAACCTCTAGGTCTCACTCTTGCTCGAATGCATGTTTTTAAACATGCAATTGGAAGCTTGTGCTCGGAGGTATCCTCTGACCAAGAAGTTAGGTCGAAATGTAGAAATATTGAATGGATGGGAGGTCTCCAACAAATAGTGGCCGGAGGGGAGACGGGACCTCAGATTCGGAAGGACCAAAGGGTGTTCAAATGATGGAAGAGCAGGAGATGGATCGGGTGAATGCATTGGTGTGGTCGGAAGTATTCGATGATAACCAGAAATCCTCCAATCATGTAGATCGGAGGTTGACAATGATGATCTAATATAGGTGACTAAGATGAAATTAAAGTGAAAAAGAAATACTAAATCAAAGAATAATTACCTAGGTTACTTACGGAGAAGGTAGAAGTGTGGATTCGCCTCGATCTGCGATAGACGGTAGAGTGGCGGAACTACGTAGCGGAAGTCTTTGGCGAAGTGTTGGATCACAGCATTTGGCACTTCTTTTTACGCTCTTGATTGGAGGACGGCTTCTCTATCACTGGAGGTTATCCCCTCTCACTCAATCTCAGATGAAACAGGGCCAAAGTCGGATCAAAACCTTGCTAGAGGTGGAAGATGGTTATTTATAGGATGAACTCCAGTGAGATTTGAAATTCAATAGTGCGAGCAATTCACGGAGAGATTGGTGGATCTGAGGTAATGGCGAGTGGGAGGAATGAATGGGATGAAGGTGTAGAGAAGGATTCAGGGGTAGTTGTTGGAAGATGTGTGTGGGAAAAATGGGTGAAGAGCGGATAGGACGTAGGATTAGCGAACATGTAGCAGGAACTGAGCAGTTGACATGGGTTAACAAACCCAGGTCAACCAATCATAACGCATGTGGAATAATGGCAAAATGACAAAATAGGAGGAAAATGTGAAATAATTGAAAAAATCGAAAACGAATTTAAGAAAATGTAAAGAAAAATGTTAATTGTAGGTATGTATACTTATATATGAAAATGTGAAATAATTTAGTGATTTTTAATTAATTAGATAACATATATATAAGGTTTAAAATAAATACAAGGTGTTAATTGTAGATATGTATACTTATATGTACATGATTTTGATTTTTAATTAATTATTTATACAAATGTATACATGATTTAATATTTTATTTAGTCGAAATATTTCACAAGGGTCTTATTGGTATTTTTATTTGATTTTTAAGAACTAATTTATTAGGTTAATTAAATAGGTATGTGATTTTTAAGCCAAGAACCATGTAAACTTTGTTAATGACTCTACGACCTTTAAAACATCGTAATCCCCCATCGACCCTGTAAACTTGCCTTGTCTTACCCTACAGACCCCACTGTCAATTTTAACTTTATTTGAGTAAATTGCGTGGGCTATCCTCGAGTTAATGTAACCAATGCAAATCCAACGATGGATATTCCACAGAGGTCGAGGAGGTGGGTGGCGGCCTCGATGAGGTTTGGGAGGGAAGGAGGTGGAGGTTGGGGAGGTGGGCAGTGGCCTGGAGGAGGTTGGGGAGGGGAGAAAGCGGAGGTCAGAGAGCTGGGCGACAACCTGGAGGAGGTTGGGGGGGAGGAGGCGGAGGTCGGGGAGGGGACGACGACCTGGAGGAGGGAGGAGGTGGAGGTCGGGGAGATGGGCGGTGGCCTGAAGGAGGTTGGGGTGGGGAGGAGGCGAAGGTCAGGGAGGGGACGATGACCTGGAGGAGGTTGGGGAGGGGGAGGAGGCGGAGGTCGGGGAGCTGGGCGGCAGCATGGAGGAGGTTGGGAAGGGGAGGAGGCGGAGGTTGGGGAATAGACATGAAGGTGGAGGTCGATGATGGTTAGGGAAGAATATGAGTAACTGCGATTGGGTGCTTATGCAATGTTGTACTCGTTCGATTCTAAGAGATTGTGATTGGTTCTGTGTTGTTTTATGGTAATCTTTAGCAAGTTTTGATCTTTCTGCAATCCGGTAAATTATTGATGTTGCTTGTAGTTAACAAGTGTGGCATTGATAGTTTTTGATGAGCTGGGATCCTGTTCTTCGTTTTCTACTGGATCATTGTCTTATTAATTTGTTTCTAGAAATCGAGATTAGTTTTATGCAGTTGTATGGTAATCGCTTGCTTAATTTTGTCTAATCCAGGTGTTGCAAAAGTAAAATCAATTGCTCTCATTATCTGAAGTTCAAAGGCATTGTTCTTTGGTAAGTTTACTAATCTCCCTAAATTCAAGAGGAATCCGTTGTGCAGTGCCTATGGATTCCACTGCCAACGGAGCCGCGACTACATCGCTACAATACCATAACATCATAGAGCATCCTTTGCCCCTCGACTCCCCACTACAATAGATGTTTCCGCAGTGGGTGGTTCATGGAAGCTTGTCTTGAGGTACTTGTTAGCCGATGAGGCATATTGCCGGCGTGAGAAGTCGCAGGCGATCGCTGGTCCTGACCACAACCGAAGTGCAATGCCCATATTAATCAGGTCGATACTCGGAGTTATTACCGTCAAAAACCGCCGAACGCACTTAATCCGCATTTCAAATTGAATATAGATTATTGCGAGCAAATTATTGCTCGAAAATTAATGAACTTTCACTTGACAACAACAAGAACAAAATCTTGACTCAACAATAAGAACGTAGCTCAGTTAGGAGAACCATTTTAAAATAGGATATTTACACCCATTATCATGAGTTAGTTCCATAATTACTCCAAGAACCCTCCATAATCACTAATTACATGAGAAACCCCGAATAATGATTTACTTTTACTGACATAACCTTGTGGTTATGTTGCATTTAGGATGCCCATTGAAGTTGATGGTTTTTGTTAGAAAAGGTCAAATTGCCCCTAATGCTCAGCCTTATTTGCAAATCATGCCATGTCATTCTCTTCCTTGAAGTGTCAATGACCCTCCCATATCCTCGACTCCATCCTCACGGGAGGTTAGTGATGGGGGAGAGGTTGACGAGGCACTCGGTGCGGAGGTTAGCAATGAGGGAGATGAACGTGACGATGACGATACGAAGGATAGAGAGCTTGATGGAGTCGTCGTCGAGGGAGGCGCAGTGGCAGTCGGCATCGAGGAGGAGGGATACGAGGGAGTCGGAGGAGAGGATGGGGTGGGGAGGTGGTCAAACCTGGTGGAGGGTGGGCTAGCCTGGAGGAGGGGGGGGGTGGCGGCCGCATGCTTGGAGGAGGGGAAGGGGTGGGGAGGTGGTCGAACCTGGAGGAGAGGGGTGGGTGGCATTTTTATTTGAACTAGGGTGCATACACGCGCTTCGCGGCGCGAGTATTTTTTTTTGGGTATTCTATTAAATTAAAAGGCAATAATATAAAAATATATTAGAAACATTATATGAAAAATATGTTAGAATATATTGCGAAGAAATTTTGCTGATCCGGAAGGTACACTTTTTTAAACAGTATGCATCATTTTCATAACTGAAAAGATAATGTAGACAAAGAAATCAGAATGTAATCCTGAGATCAACACACTAATAGCAATGATTTTTTTTAGATCAACAAAGCATAATGCAAGAGAACAATATTAGGAAGAAAGTATAAAAACAGAATCGGATTAACGAAATTTAAAAAAAATAGAATACATAGAATGCAACAACTACTAATATTAATGGCAGTTGAATGACAGAATCAAATGTTATCAGTACAGTTAAATGACAGAATCAAACTATACGCTTTCATAATACTAAGACCAGAAAAAATTCGTAGCAGATGTTTTTATATTATACTCGATGCATCATAATGAAACAGAATATCGTCGTTGAAATAGAAAAAATTCAAAGAGAAAAGCATAATGTATTATGGGAAATAAAAAAACCTAAAGCAAGGGCTTTTTCATTCCGGCAAAGCGTAATGTAAGAAATAACTTCGTTTTAGGATATATCAAACAATACAATGGAAAAAATCACTGCATGTTATACACATATAGATATCTTCAATTTAGAATAGTAGATTTTGCAGAATACGTCGACGCAACTTATACTCTCAAAAAAGAAAGAATAATATATTCTGGAAAATAAAGAAACCTACGTCAAGATTTTTTTTCATTTCAACAAAGAATAATGTAACAAATAACTTCATTTTAAGCTTTAGCAAACAATACAGAAGAAGAAATCATTGCAGTAGGTAATCTATTCTCATACCAGCAGCGAAAGAAAAATATGGCTTCCGTAGAAAAAACATAGTGTGGAACACCTATCGTCCAAGGGTAAAAGGGAGGAAAAAAAGATAAAGCAACCCTTACAATATGAAGAAAAAAATGTTCTTCGTAAAGATGAAATCGTCCAATCACAGATACATTTATATCTGGATAACATGAGATTACGGAACCATAATACATTACAATAACATTATTAACTTTACCAATAGATAGATGAAATATTGATTTAGCAGATGACATCCATTTAAAATTTTTACTTTAGATGAAAAGGATTCCCCAAAACTTTCACGGAAATAAGGAATGATCCATATCAGATAAAATCCATACAATGATAATTTTATCTATGGCAATTAGCATGACTTAACGATATATTGTAAAATGATAAAATATCACAGCAGAGATAATATTTATCAAAGAAATATAAATTAATACAAAATGTATAAAATAATAGATACAAATTTTATTAAAGTGCAGACGACTGATACAAATATCTTAAAGAAAAAATATTTAATATATTTCATAATATTAATCCAAAATTTAAAAACATTAACACATGAAGTAAATCTAACCAACAAAAAACGCAAATGTTGGATACTAATTTATCGGGTAAGTCTGTTAGCCCTTGGGTTGCAAGTGAAGGATTGGATTTCACATTGTCTAAAGTGCAGTACGATTCATAATGCAACAGGAAATTATCTGGGTAAAAAGAAAATCTAGACAAAAGAAGCAAAATGTAACTTGAAAATCAACAGAATAACATCAAGGTTTTTTTCTAAAATAAACAAATCATAATCCAAGAGAACAATAGCGGGGAAAAGTATAAAAAATAAAGTTATATTAACAGAATTTAAAAAAATGACATACATGAAAATACAAGAATTATTATTAGTAATTGTGGTTGAATGACAGAAACCAAAATCATAGGAAAAATACTAATCAATGCTTTTTTATACTCGATGCATTGTCATCGAAAATAGGAAAAAATAAAAAAAAGCATAATGTATTATTCATCGAAAATAGAAAAAAATCAAGAAAAAAGCATAATGTATTAATGTAAATAAACAAACTTACAATACTTTTTTTTCATTTCAACAAAGCTAAAAACATCGTTTTAGGATTGTCAAGAAATACGAGAAAGGAAATAGAATATCCGAGAACAGGAAAGAAGGAGAGAACGTATCAACCAAGAAAAGAGTCGTCCTAATGTCGATTCCGAATAAAAAACGAAACAACCTTTATACTATCGGGTGAATAAAAAAGATATTCATACATTCAGAGAGTGGGAATACACGTTCAAATTAGAAATCCGAATAACAACAGAAAAGATGTGATCATTAATCACGGGTATGTGAACACAAAAAAAATAGCAGAATCTAAAAAGATGAACAAACTATTGTCGCACCTGCAACGGACTGAAAGCCGAAGAAGAAAGTATAGCCGGAAGGGATTGGCAGCCGGAGAAGACAATATAACATGCAAGACAGATCGTCGGAGAATAGAAGGGCACAAAGAAGCTGATCATCCGAGGGGAAAAAGTAGAGAGTGGATCGCCCCGAGAGAAAACGGATATGGAATAAAGAAACCAACTGAGAAAATGTATAAATGGAGAGGGCATAATAAAAAGGTAACAACTAAATATAGTAAAAAGACAACTCGCATACACGTGTAGACTAAAAAATCAGTACGCGTCGAAACAATGCGAGGGAAGATCGGGATGAAAATCGGAAGGGGTAAAACCAAATATAGTAAGTGAATAGCTGTCATACACATGTATGAAAAAGGAAGGAAAGACTGACCGGGAATAGGGAAGGAATACCGACAGAGAAAAAAAAAGGATAAACCCAAAACGGAAAGAAAGAGACGTGAGGGGAGGATGGAGAATCGCCAGCCCATGTAAAGAGGAGGAAATACAGGGTACACGTGTCAATGGGTTTGGGAGAAACCCACTAATAGTAGTAGTATAGATTCTGTCGTAATCTGAGGTGGATTGTGGACTACTCGTGAATTCGGATTCCATTTCCGAACTATATGGTGTTTTTCGTTCAAAGTTAGAGTTTTATGTCGTCCAGGATTGGAAAGCTCCCGCTTTTGTGGTTCTCCCGCATCTCTCGCGATTTGTTCTTCCTTTTTATTCATCCGTGTAAGCACATACGGATGTACACTGATGGGTTTTTTCCTCTAATTATAATATATGAAAAATATTGTTACATCTTTTATTATCTTTGTTTCCTACAGAAGTAGGATCTCGAAGATACCAAATTTAATTAAATAAATCCCATAATCAATGCACGTGAATGTTAATGATTATCAAGAATACAAAATATATACTAATTATTCTCTGGAATTTCCCTTCTGAAAACAGATGCTCGAGATTCTGATTAGAGAATCCACAAATACGTATGAAAAGTGCATAAAACGTACAAGGAATCGATACAATAATCATTCTCATCAAACCACGCTGATTACTATCTTATTATGTTTAGTTCAACCAAATTTATTTTAGATATTTCTTATTCGATGATTCCAGGGACAAATACTGCAGCTGATGGGTACCTTCTCGTCCACGCCAATGGTGGGTTGAATCAGATGAGAATGTGAGCACATATCATCGTTCTAAAGTATCTCAAATTTCTACAGAAAGCCATGTAATTTCGTTCGGAATCTTGGATTAAATAACATGGCGAAAAGTTATTTATTTTTTGCAGATTTAAAACATAGTGGTGATATCTAGATTGATGAATGTAACCCTCGTGCTTCCTTCTCTCGATCATACTTCATTTTGGATGGATCCGAGACATGTTCTGTACTTTTTGGATCAGCAAGTTGTCGAACTAGAGGAGAGGGGTGGGTGGTGGCAGCGGCCTGGAGGAGGGGAGGGGGCTGGGGAGATGGTCGAACCGGGAGGAGGGGGGGCTTGAAGGAAGGGGTGGGTGGTGGTGGCAACCTTGGAGGAGGGGAGGGGGTGGGAGGTGATCGAACCAGGAGGAGTGGTGGGTGGCGATGACGATGGGTTGGAGGAGGGGGAGTGGGTCGGAGGAGGAAGGTTTTTTTCTCTTTCTTTCTTTTGGTTGAATTCTAACCATTAGATTGAGGATGGGTTAGATTAACTCAAAGACTTGATTGAGTTAATGTATTAAAATAATGCAGGGTTATGGGTGTAGGACGGTGCATTATTCGAGGTTTCTTGTGTAATTCGTGATTATAGAAGGTTCCTGGAGTAATTATGAAACTACTCAAGGTTATAGGTGTAAATGTCCCTTTTAAAATTTGTGTGAATGCTTATTGGAATCCGCTCCTCGAGAAAGTTTTTCGTAGAACTTCTAAATCGAACTAATATATCCACTTGATTCATTACTATATCGTTTCAAGGAATCCGGATCATCCAAGTGATTGTCGGAGCTGGAAAGACCATGTTGGTCAGTGACACTGAACGTGTGTACACTTGCGGGAAGAAGTCCTTTGGGGATGTCGACTACAGTGTGCAGGGAACAAGCTATCGCTGACACCGCAAACCGTCAAATCCTTGAAGAGCATATTCGTTGTTCATGCAGCAATAAGGAACGTCTTCCATGTCGTCCTCTTCAAGGAAAATAGCGTAGAAGAGGATGGGGAGGGGAGGAGGCGGAGGTTGAGGAGCTGGGCGGTGGCCTGGAGGAGGTTGGGGAGGGGAGGAGGCAGAGGTCGAGGTCGAGGAGCTGGACGGTGGCCTGGAGGAGGTTGGGGAGGGGAGGAGGCGGAGGTCGAGGAGCTGAGCGGTGGCCTGGAGGAGGTTGGGGAGGGGAGGGGGCGGAGGTCGAGGAGCTGGGCGGTAACCTGGAGGAGGTTGGGGAGGGGAGGGGAGGGGGCGGAGGCCGGGGACGAGTAGGGAAGAAGTGGGATGGTATTTTGTAAATTTGCTAAATAAAGAGGGTGACACGTAACACTTTTTACTAGAATCCGGTTAGTTTTAACGGATAAATGGATGGGACTTAACCATAGGAGCTGTGGGGTAAGGATTAGTAAGTTTACGGGGTCATGGGAGGAATTACGATGTTTCAAAGGTCGTAGAGGCCATTTACAAAATTTATAGGGTTCCTGAGGTAAAAATCCCAATAGATAAACATGATGATACATATACATTATACACATGATTTTATATTTGTTGATTCTTTTTTTTATGATTTTTATTTGTACTTAATATAAGTTAAACTAGCCAAAGAAAATATAGTTGCATCTTTGACGATCGTGAGAAAGCTCTTATTAAATATGAAATATAAACCAATACAATATTCATAATACAATATTCACAAGTATGCACAAGGAAACAATCAATTAAATAATATACATAGTGTATATAGGTATAATATACAATAATACTTCGATTGACCACATTTCACATCTAAACTCTGAATTTTATGAAATCTCCTCTACTTTGCAGATAATTTAATTTGAAGTACAATGAAAGTGAGTTTGATGAATTTGGAGTCTTGGTGGAGTAGATATTTATCTTGAAATTTGAGCTATGTGGCTTTTTGAGAATGTGGTTATTTACACTATATATTTTTATTATTTACAAAAGAATTTTATGCACAATTTCCAAGCAGAAATGATTTTTATTTGCAAAGAATTTGGTAATGAATAAATTAATGAAAGGATGTGTAATATAAGCCTTTATTATATACAAATGATGAAAATATACTTGTGACAAATAAATTTCTGGAAAATTTGGTGTTTTTGGCCTTATCTCCTCCTTTATTCCTTGTTGATCAAGTCAAGTCTTGACCTTCTCTCGGATTCATCATGTATCTATTACACATATATAATCTTTATTTTCTTCATTTTCCTTTATTTATTTATTTTAGGTTAAAATAGTAATAAATTTATAATATTTACATAAGGATGCTGGTTAGTAAGAATATATATATATATATTGATATTTACAAGTATTTTATAAGGTATTTTAAGCTAAAATACATGAATAAAGATGGTGAAATGCACATTCATCACACAGTCATTAGCACACTTACGCTCCAACTCTTGCTGATGCAGCTTTGTCGTAATTCACCGAGTGCCACCAAACACTCGGTATTGTGCCAAAGGGAACTTGCGACCACCAGACCCTCGTATGGTAAACACTTCCTTAGCGTTCTGAGTGCTAAGAGGAAATCCTTTAGAACTTCGCTTGTAGCCTCCAAATCACTCTCGTACGTGTATTACCGAGCATGCTCGACAACGCTCGTACGCAGCACCCGTAATGCTCCATGCCTCCTTGAATCGCTATGCATCAATACTGATACGGTGAGCCTTCGTGCGTACGCCTATGTGCTCGCACCGCATTGCTCCTCAATGCATATTGTTTCACTACATATCGTCCTTCTGCACTCACATACATAATCGTTGCGTGCATCCACTGTCATATCCCGCACTGTTGTCTGTACTTGTTGTACTCGCACTGCTACAAGCTCCACGACACTCTACTACCGAGCCAGTGTCCTGTGTGATGCTTTTTCATTATCATGTACGGTTGAGCCTTCAAGACTCCATGGATAACCTCCATACTACCCACGCACTTTAGACTTCTCCTGAAGTCAGCTTCATCATCATTCTTGGATATCCACTATCGTGTATGCACGATCGTTCTCGATCACGGAATTTATGGGTATGATAGTAGCTATTTTGGTAAGTACTTAAATATATAGATAACTTTGATTTGTTGTTCGTCTAGTTTTTAGTTAATTAACCAAGGTTTTGCATGCAATGTGGTCCTGTAAATGTTGGGTACATTGCAACTATACCATAAACATTGCATTGTTGCATACATAATAAATTATTAATGGTCCATGCTGTGTTGATAACAATCACTCACAAAACGTTTTCATGACCACTAAGAATAAGTTATATTTATAACAACCGTGATACATAAATTAAAACTGGATTTTCCAATCTTATTTTCATAAGAAAAGAGAGATTAGTTATGAAAATATTCACTTTATGATTACAACTAGAGTTCCTAATGGAGTAAAGGATGCAGGAATATATAAAAGGACTATCACTACAATAAAATGTATGGATTTATAGTGATGCTTTTTTTCTAAAATCAGTCATTATTTCAACCGTTGTTAAATATAAAATAATACCACTCATTGCAAATTGTCTTTTATACATAAATTAACAACAGATTTCATATTATTGCTATATTATTAGCGATATATTGCAGATTTTATTCGTTGCTATTTTTCCTAGATTTTTTCTAATCGTCACTAAATTCTAAACTAGAAAATTAGCACCTATTAGTAAAAATTTTGAAAAAACAACACTCGGTAATTGTTGCTATATGCACGTTGATAATAAAATAACAACGGATAATTTGACACTCGTCGTTAATTTCAAGTATAAAAAATAATTTTAAAATGAATTAACATTGTTATATATTAAACAACGAACGATATAGCGATGGATTTTTTTTGAAAAGCATCACTATGAACCCATTTTGTTCAAGTGAGTAAAGTAAAAAGGGATATATATGTTTCTATCGTAATATATAACATTGTCTTCATAAATATGTGTAATCATATCTAGGATTCACATGTGTTTCTTACGTATGTCTCTCATGTGCGTGTAAGTGCGCGTGCGCGTGCGCGTGTGCGTGTGTGTGCGTGTGCGTGTGCGTGTGTGTGTGGAATTTTTATCCAATACGCACATGGCCCGTTAGCGTTTCGGTGAGCACCATTTGTAGGCCATACACGTGTATTATCAATTGAGTGGTTACCTATTTCGAAGGATGTTGTTTTTGGAAGGAGATTAATATGCAAAGCGATTTAACAATAAGTGGTATTCCAATTATATCGCATCGTAAAAAATAGGAAGAACGTTTTGGAAAGAAAACAATCGAGTCGATGATTTCGTGTAGAAAATCGAGATCCAAATACTCAGGTCAGTAATATATATATATATATATATATATACAATAATCAAGTAAATGGTTGTTGCGAGATCAGTAATATCCAAACAACAGTCAGTAATTTACATTCATTTTATTATATGGGTAGAATTCAGTAATATATACACACTGGTCAAGTAAGTGCTTGTTGTGAAGTCAGTAAAACCATAACAAATGGTCAGTAATTTCTATATGTATTATTACTTTAAATAGAATTCAATAATTTAGAGACAATACTCACGTAAATGGTTGTTGCGAGATCAGTATTATCCAAACAACGGTCAGTAATTTAGATTCATTTTATTATATGGTGCAGAATTCAGTAATATAGATACAATGGACAAGTAAGTGCTTGTTGTGAAGTCAGTAAAAACATAACAAATGGTCAATAGTTTCCATATGTCACTACAAGAATGTCAGCTTATGCTGACATTCAACCACCAGGAACGTCTGGTTAGAAACATTTTTACTGGACATTAATTATAACGTCCAAAATAAAAATCCCTCACGACATTACACTTAAAACATCCATATATGTTAACCACATGTGGACGTTTTTTTGAAGAAACGTCGGGAATGTTACCAAAAATTTCGTTTCCAACCATCTCACCTTTTCAGATTCCCACCAAACTCGTCTTGGGCCTTTTGAAATCTCTAGCCTTCCAAAGACGGTTGCTCCTCCTCCCTCTCTTCTTTCTTCCTCCACGGCGCTAGCGGCATCCCACGTTCATCTAGATGGTTGCTCCTCCGACGGCGCTAGCGGCAGCCCACGTTCATGTAGATGGTTGCTCCTCCTCGGAGGCAACAAAAGTCAGGCCCTTTGGGACATCAATCTGCAAGACATCGAAGGAGGTAAGGTTTTTTCTCCTTAGGGTGTAGGGCTTCTTTTACGAGTTGCATATGATGCAAAGAAGGCGGTTGTTGATCTCATTATTGGACTCCAGTTCCACGTTGTTGTGTTTCTCTGCAAGGTTTTCTTTCTCTTCCACATAGTCATGGCTTGGGTTCTCTTATTTCCTATCATGTACTCGATATACAAGTCCGACTGCTTTGAAGGTGCAGAGGTGAATGAAGATTTGAGTTATTACGCCCCAGATTTAGGTTGGTATGATAAGAACAATTTGAGTGCTATTGCAATGGAGTAGAAAAATTATCCAGAAAAACGGATACGAAGAGGCAAAGAGAAACCACCTGCTGATCTCATAGTTTTCGTGCGTGATGGATTGAGGTGACCACATTTCCCTCGTGATAACATTTTCTGAGTTTATTGAAGGGGTTGAGGTTTAGATGGAATATTATGGTGAGATCCATAATTGGGTTCATATGATCTATGTCCACATTACAAACAGTCCGATTTTGTGAAGTGCAATGATTCGGATTTTAGTTCATAATGAGATTTCTAGCCCCACCATTACAAAGTCCGTTTTACATGCTCTAAATGTTATTATTTTGTAAAGTACAATTATTCAAATTTTAGTTCATAATGAGATATTCATATGTGTAGATTGTTTCGTTTGCCATTATTTTGTTTTTTTATTTTGGTTGTAGGATTGTATTGTAACTCTATACTAATCAAACACAATATTTTGGATTTTTAGCATGTCTTCACCATTCACATTCACGAAGAGACAAAAGAAAGATAAATGTAATAGCCGATCTTCGGGCTGGCAAACTCCAGAGCCTTAACATATGCCGACCTTCGGGCTGCATATGATCGATTCAAGGTGTGTAATTGACCTTATCTTTCTTTTAAAATGTTATTATTATAATTTTGTAAAGTTATTATATTTGGTGTAGAGTTTCATCGATATTGAGGGATTTGATACTGATAGAAGAGTAAAAAAGCAATTAATCTTCGTTTAGTAAAGCATCCTAGGGAGAGTTGATATAATTTAAAGAAAGAATAGAAAGAATTAAAAGTATGATCACTTTGATATATCTTCTTTTACCATGTCTAATATACTTATTCTTTATTAGATGTTTCTCAAAGACGATCAGAAGGAGATAGATCCAGTGGTGTTGATCCTGATGCTGAGACTGAAGAAGATGTTCAGAATTTTGATTTGCCTTATACATCTGGAATGTACTTTTGATTTGTATTTTTGATGGAACTAGAAACTTTGGAATTTCTTGTAATCATGTTGATGCTCAACTTTATTTTCATATTTTAATGCATGATTTAGTTCTAACTTTTTTACGCTCTTTACAAATTATTAACGTTTGGTTATCAATGGGATCCCATTATTTTTCACGTTAATAAGGCTTCTTAAAAAAACTGATAAACCTTGATTGCTCGTATGCCCTTACCTAGCTAATTAGACCTTAACATTGGATTGATATTAAGGGATGTCCACATACAATATACAAGTATGTTTATTACCATCTGCTTTTAAATTTTTGTGTGGACGGTATTAAAAAAAGACCGTAAAGCATGATTTTGGATCAAAAATTATAAACATCAAAATAGATTCTACCCAGACGTTCATTAACATCTATAAAATTGCCAAATTTGCAGACGTTCTATAATACCGTCCACAAAGCATCTTTTTTCGCAGATGTTATTAAACGTCCACAAAATTATGGATATATGGACGTTCTTTTGAAACATCCTTTAAAACCTGTCCCGACAAGGCTAGGTGGACGTTTGGTTTGGACGTTTGTTAACATCTAAATAGTGATCTACCGACGTTAGAAATACCCTAGGAAGACGTTTCAAAACATCGATAAAGGTAAATTTTGTAGTAGTGTGTTTTATTACTTTGAACAGAATCAAGTAATTTAGAGATGATACTCAAGTAATGTATATACTGTTATCAAGTAAATTGTTGTTTTTGTTCAATAATGTATATATCTATGTCTTATATCACACGTTTAGGAACATGTGTACAATTCTCAAATAATAGCTACTATGAGATCAATAATAACAAAGTAATGGTCAGTAAGTCATGGGCATTGCTCAAGTAAGAAAGTAACTATTTGTTAATGCAATGCGCATAACATACACAATGGTATTACTAATCACTTGTTATGTCATTACTGATCTCACAACACACATTTACTTGGCTATTTTATACATATTACTAAATTTTGTACAATGTAACTATTTGGATGTAAATTACTTATCACTTACTTGATATTACCGATCTCACAACAAGCATTTACTTGAATGAACTATATTTATTACTATCACAACGTTTGGATCTTAATCATCTGTGTGGAATCATTTATTTGAATCGTTTCTTTTCGAAACCGTCTTCCAATTTTTAAGGACGTTGTATAATAGGAAATATAGGATTTTTTTAAATACGTGATAGCCTATAATTAGAAATATAATTATTGCTAATACACATGTATGGCTCAGAATGGGTGCTCACCGAAACGATAATGGGCACATGGCTCATTGGATAAGCCCTCTCTCTCTCTCTCTCTATATATATATATGCATAGAGAATATTTCAGATGAGGTGCACCTTTCCTTGCTATATGGAAAGCCACACATCCCCAACGTCCATCTTTTCATCAATGATCATGGTTAAAACAGGCTAACATTCCTTAAAACCACTGACGGTTTTCTATTTTTAGTATATTTTAATATGTTCCAAAGCTAATTCATTAGACAATCCCGTTAATCATGCAACCCAACAATTATTGCCGTGTCTGACGAGATGTACCCTAACGGAGACCCATCCAAGCAGAACACCCCAAACAGGACATCCCTCTTGTGCTGCCCTGAAGACCTTCATCGTCCAAGTACCCTAGAATCAAATTTACCGTGTGCCCCCACCCGAGAACCAGTGCAAGTTCGACCTTCACTCTTCTGTTGCGGTGTTATGATGGATGGATGTTGCTCGGCAATCCATCCAATCGACATCGCCGGTCGCTGTGGTGTCATGATGGATAGAGGTTGCTCCGCTCTCCTTCACGATCGGTGATGAGGATTGGCTCCATACAGGTTGCGTCCCTCGATATCTATATTTTTCATCATTGTTTTGATAGGAATTGATGTTCATTCGATGTATAAATGGGGAGCGGGTCGATCTAAGGGTGCAAAGGTTATTTTTTTTATTTTCTATTGGATGCGAATACCGAGACATCGCATTATTAGGATGTCGATTTTGGAGAGAGGATCATGATTTTCAGTTGAGGTTTGATTTTGGGAGAGAGATTTGATCTTTATTGTAGGTGACATGTTTATTTGGATGGATCTTCATGAGATCCGAATTCGGACCTTGAAATCACATGTTATGTTTTTAGTGTCAGGCTATTGGATTTGAATGTACTTTTAACATGAAACAATTTGCATTGTGCACTTCATATAGGAGTGATTTGTAGTTCTAATGTGGTAATTTAGCTGCCGTAGATGTAAATATTAAAACTTAGTTTACAAACTATACACGACTGTAAATTATTTGGCTATATGAAATGCTGGGCTAATATAGACAGATGGTGTTGAGGACATAAATTACTACAATGATTCTAAGGATCAATTGATCGTGATTTTAGTGTGGTTTGTATTTTAAGGTTTTATTTTGTAAATTTTAGTAAACTAAAGGAAACATACCGTCCATACCAGTTGCGAATTCATACGTTATCCTCAAGTTTGATTTATAATGTAAACTTTTGTTTTATTAATATTGTATTATGTTCAGTCATATAGTAATATCGAGACATATATTTCATATAACTGATTAAAATTGCAATATAACTGACAACAAATACCTAGAGGAATTGATTTATTTTGTAATGTTTTGCAGTGTTTTGTATTGTGCCTTTCTATTTTGTAAATCTGAGTAGTTTAAAGTAAATACTCAGACACTCTCAGTTTCAAATTCATATGCTCTTTTCGAGTTTGAGTTATTTTGTAACCTTTATTTTGGATATTGAAATTTCTGAATATTGTGTTGTTATACATACATATTGTAAAATGGGAAGTTAGTTCGCAAGTTACTAGTAGATTTTGTAAAATAAATCACACTATTTGCCAGTATGAAAGAATTTATATTGTATTCTTTTGCATTTTTTTGTATTGTATTCATTTTTTTTGTAAATCACAGTAACTTTAAGTGACCCAATGAATTCTCAATTTCAAATACGAAGGTATACGGTAAATACTTAGACACTCTCGGTTTCAAATTCATATGCTCTTTTCGAGTTTGAGTTATTTTTGTAACCTTTACTTCAGAAATTGAAATTTCTGAATATTGTGTTGTTATACATACATATTGTGAAATGGGAAGTTAGTTCGCAAGTTACTGGTAGAAATTGTAAAATAAATCAGACTATTTGCCGGTATGAATGAATTTATATTGTATTCTTTTGCATTGTTTTGTATTGTATTCCTTTTTTTTGTAAATCGCAGTAACTTTAAGTAACCCAACGAATTCTCAGTTTCAAATACGAAGGTATACTGTAAGTATAATATATTTTAGGAATTTTTTCAGTAGTTAGTCGAATTAATTTTATAACTTTTTGAATTTTTAAAAATCGTAAAATATATGTTTTCAAATTTCACATGCCCG
The DNA here is from genome assembly GCA_037367405.1 of Ottelia alismoides. Taxonomy (NCBI): domain Eukaryota; kingdom Viridiplantae; phylum Streptophyta; class Magnoliopsida; order Alismatales; family Hydrocharitaceae; genus Ottelia; species Ottelia alismoides. The sequence continues at coordinate 317,490 of JAZKJV010007325.1, forward strand.
ATCACCTCCTTAATTTTAGGTAAGTAGTTAATTCTAATACCACTCTTAACTTTTATTTGGTGGTTTTAATCTCATCCATTAGATCCATATCATACGGTCTTTATGAGTGGCTTTCCATGATGCATGGAAAGGTGCACCTCATTGGAAGGGCCCTATACATATACACTAACGTACATATTGTGTAGAAATTTTTGTGAGCACGAGAATTATTAGGTTTTTAATGCACATTCTGGTTTTTTTATAAATATTTTTAATCATTTGAGTAAAATATATTTTATTTTACAATTATTTCATTCTATTCTTACTGCAAGTATTTTTTCAAAAATATTTATTCGAATGATACAAAATGGTAGTTGTAATATCCCAAACATAGTACCAGATCTAGTAATCACAAAGTGTGGTAGTAACTTACAAGTAATAGGGGTTACTACTAGTCACCACGTACTTAAGCATTTAATGCTATGGTTAAGGGCTCTACTTAGGTCCAAGCTCAACAGGTTGTCTAAGCAAGTAATCTCCGATAATGCATCATGCTTAGAGCTCGGAGCTTTACAAATTGTATCAGAGTAGATTCCTTATAATAGTGGAAAAGGCTATCTAAGCGACTGAGTCACCCTACCATAGAGTTAGGAGGAAAGAGCTACCCAAGAGGTAAAGCTGTCATTGTTACTGTGAACATGTAATGGGTCATTACAAAGAATAAGTAACAAATATAAGTGGGGGTGATTGTACCATCCCAAACATAATAACACATATAGTAATCACAAAGTGTGGTAGTAGCTTGGCTAGTAATCCCCAATAGTTTATCTGAGCTAAAAATCCTCAATAACAGACCGGAACTAGGACCCGGGTAATTACAATTGTACAATATTTGAATTACAAATGTTAGATCATTTTGTTTTAATTTAATATCTGCTTTTCTTAAAAATGTTCATTTATGTAAGAATATTATATGTTATTTTCAAAATAATAAAAATCTAGTTTTCTCAAACTAATTGAAAACGTGTGAAAATGAGAGTGCTCGTTACAATCCCAACGAGTTTTAAGTTCACTGGAAAAACCTCGAACTCACATGCCTCCATTTTTACCATCAACAAATCCTTTCAAATCCCGCTTCTCTCTTGTGACCGCTCCCATGCTCGTATCTTGTCACCCTCTTCCTCATCCTGCTCCTCAGATGCTTCCTCCTCCTCCTCGTGCATGCTCGAGTGCAAGTTCTATCTCCATTATATGAGACGGTGGCGATGGAGGAGGAGAGTTGGAGAAACGTGGAAGGACATTGCAATGTAAATTTGATAAACAAGTTACATATTTTGACAAGTTCCATTGACTTTATTTTCAAATGTATGTGAGTTAACCACATGGATTGTGATGTAAGAATTAGTAAGTTTGTTAGCATTGATGAGTAAATATAAAAATTCCAAGGATCGTGGTGTAATTGCAAAAATTATAAAAGGTCATGGTGTAAATTTTTCTAGTAATTAAAAAGCATGGCTTCAGTTCATTTTATTTCTCTCTCCGGAAATATCATTATAGATTTCCTTTTTTTTCCAGAAATTCAAGATAAAGGAATATTTATCAAGAGTTGTCCTGTGACCTATTAAATAATTAATACAGTTGGACGTAGAAATATTTTCAATAGTTACCTTTTATAGCCTATTCTAGAAACAATGGGAAGTTTTCACTATTGTTTCATTATTTTAAATTCTTCAACAAATAACAACATAAAAAATTGTAGAATGAGAAAAGCATGTTGAAGTCAAAAAAATAGTAAGTTGAGATGAAGTAAAAATAATTAAAATATCATTTAGCGACAAGATAAGATGACCTTCGACATCTAAAATACCGATGTTATCTACAATATCGATAAATTGTAGACACATCAAAAGTAAGCTCAATCATGTGATCAGCAATTGATGATATTGAGTCATGTCATCTTCTACATCGACATGTACAGATACTTATACAAATACCATATAAATATATATAAATACACATAGAATCCAAAGTCCCATTAAAAAAATGTGAAGATAGAAGATGATGTTAGGGGCATTTTAGTCCTAAAGTAAATGATATTTGTTGGAGAATTCCCTTTAGGAAAGTCACGTCATTTGTATCGATTTGATTAAAGGCAACTCTTCCTTTTATTTATTCCTCTCCTTTTTTTAATTATTCGGCTTGAGCTTCTCGTATATTATTATAAGCAATTTAATTAATCCTACATAATATCATGTATTCTAAGTAATCAATGTAACCTTCGTGATGACCTCAAGAGGACGTTTGCAAATATAGTTTTTAAAAGGACCGTTTAGTAAACCACATATTTATGAGGGTTTATTGTCGACAGTTGACGATAATTTATCGCGTGATGTCAGTTGAGCCTTTTTTTTAAATATAAACCTTAAAATCGGAAGATCGAACAATTATGAACTCGCATTTAATCACATGCTTACGGATAATTCAATGACTTAGATGTCCATTATTCTAATTAGCAGTCACGAGTCACCTCCAGAAAGGTTCCTACAATGGAAAATTTTAAGAGTAAATTAATATCTGAACTTCAAAAAGGTAACAATGTGCTGTCCGATCTATAATATTTATCTCAATATATTTTTGAGTTGTTATGATTTAATATTACAAAAACAAAAAGATCAATTAAATTTCAATAGTCAAGGACAGATTAAGTTTTGAGTTGTTACAATGGAATGCTAGAAAGATAAAATGATTAACTAAATTAGCATATTTTAAAGTTTGAGTACCACATTATTACTTTTTTAAAGTGCATGTATGACATTGAAAATAAGTGTATGGTTTAGAGTTCTTCTGCGTAATTTACTTAAATTTTAATTTTAGCCTCAACTTCTTTTCTTGCTGGTTATTTTAACAACTTAAGAGAAAAATAATCAAGTGGTCAAATTGCTACTTTGAGAATTTTGCCTTTCACTTTGTAATGTTACCTTTTTGTCCAAAGAGGAACCATTTTACCCAAAATACTCAAATATCTTGATCAACCTTTTTACATGCTAGTACTTAAATTAGGCTCTTATCTTTTGATATCCATATCCAATGAGGTACTCGAATACGAATAAGAATCCGAATATGAACATTAACATGCACATGTATGAGTGTACATATGGTGTAATCATCAAGGCTTTCATTTGGATGACAATGGGAGCAAGAGGCTTGAGTTCGATCTTTGAGATTTCGAACGCATACGAAAACAATCATTACATTGAATATATGGGACAAACGAGCAACACCATTAATCCTTTTTGAATTGCAAAACTAATCATTCTAAACACTACATTCCATAGACCTAGGAGCCATAACATGTACGATTCTTAATCTAAAGATATGTGGGTATGTCGATAATCTTATACGTTCATTCTACATCTTTGATCTTGACGTCTAAAACGATCGTCGAGGGTAGGGGAATAGGGTTGAAAACGGTCGAGTACAGATACGAATACAAGTATAATTATATCCTTATCCATGTTAAAATACGAATACGAATGCAGATACAAATATTGATGGATGTGAAAAATGTGTAACCATATTCTTAAAAATGAATATGAATGTAATACAAATATGAATCGATTATGAGTAATAACATAATTTTTTAATAGATTAACTAAAATATACATATTTAGGATAGTTTACACATAAAATAGAATACCAGATATAGTAATATTAGAACAATTATATCAACAATGGTGAATGCAAACATAAAATGTTGTTACATACAATTATAAAATAGATTACTTATGTACGAAAACGAATACGAATGCAAATATTAGCGAATGTCAAAGTGATATCCATACATGTATCTATTTTAAAACGAATAGAAATACGAATGTCAAAAAATATATAAAATGAATACGATAGCTGATCAGATACGAATATATACATTCGTTTTTATCGTAGGGAAGGTGTCCTCTTGTTTAGAAGAAAAACACGTTTTTAGAGGTGTTAGATGCAATTTCACTTGAAGTTGGATACGTAAATTGCGTGGAGCCATTAAGGGTAAAACCGTCATTTGAGGTCGATCCGATCTGCAGCTGTCCTCGGCAGCAGCAAATGGAGTAAAAGGGTACGTCCAAAGCAGAAGAAACCGTCTCCTCTCTCTCTCTCTCATCAGATTCTCCACAACATCAGGCCTTCCCACAACGAATCCTTCTCGTTCTCTGCCCGTTGGGAAGCCCTTAGATTTGCTCGATGTTGGGAGGATTGGCCACAAATCTCTCTCTTTCTCGTCCATCCTGAGCAGCTCTGTAGGTACTACGAATATATATATTTTTGGGTCCATTTTGTTCTGGATCGATCTCGGAGGTAGGATTACTTTGTGGTTCATTGGTTTTTTCGGAGAGGACAGGTGGCTTTCACGATTTGGTGGGGTTTTTGATTGTGGGTATGGTCAAAGATTCGATCTTTCGTCCTTTATGTGTAGGCTGTGCGGGATGTGATGGGGTTGAAGCTGTTCTCCGACGAGGATCCTCTGGAAGCTATCAAGAGGGCCATCTTGCAGCATGAGGATACGTTTAGGCGTCAGGTATGATTAGTTTTTGTTCATTGTTTATGATTCCCCCCATTTTTTAATGGGTTGTGACTTTTGAATTAATATTCGAGCAAGTTGGTTCTTGTTGGGTGTCTGTTCGGATCATGATTTGATCATGTTGGAATGGGAACAGGTTCACGAGTTGCATAGATTGTATTGGACGCAGAAGAACCTGATGAGTAGCGTTTCTCGCAATGAACGGAGCAATTGCGGTGATCTGTTCGGTTGGGGTTCTCCCCCTGTGGCGGAGAAGGTAATGCCGGTCTTGTTTAGTGAATTTTGTATGTGGAATGGCATTGAGTCTTGTAATTAATGCAGAGTCATTTTGGGATTGGTGTTCTTCCTCTGGAGTACCCGGTGAGTTCTAGGTGCCTATCGTATCAGGATAGACAGAGACACATCGATTTCCAAATGCCGGTTGATGAGTATGGTTGCCACCAGATTAACAAATGTCTTCCAGAGACTGGTTTGGCATGTGATGTGGCTGCGCCTATCTTGACGGTGGATCTCACTCTTGGTGTTGGGGATGGTGATAACACAGGAAAGAATGATGCTACTAATAATAGGGAAGGCTATTTGAATCGACAAGAAGTTATCGACTTGGACGATTCCACAGAGGTGCTAGCGAACGAAGAAGGTATAGTTGTTACTTCGTTTGGGCCGAAGACTCCAAATATCTTCAGCGAATCTAGACGTGAATGTAAGCAACCTAGGAGTTGTGCTGTGGATGCCAGCGAGAAGACGAGGAAGTATTTGGATTGTGGTCAATCCACCTATCTATTATCTGCAGGTAGTTTTATTTGTTAAGCGTTTCTCGTTCTGCATTCTGTCCATTTTTTATTTTCCACGCAATGCATAAGTTGTGCTCTTACTTATACAGTGCATTGTAATCATGGATTTACAATATTTAGGAAACGGTCATAGAAAACTTTAAACTATACTGAGAATCATTAGCTCGAAGGTAGTACATTCACTTTGTTGTCCAAAAAATAACCAAAAAGAAAAAAGAGATGCTTTCTTACGGAGCAATCAGAGGAAAAGAAATCGGAAAATAAGAATCTTTCTGGATTTATTTATTTGGAAAAGAAAAATCTTTGAGTTTATTGAGATTTTGTGCTCTCTCTTATTTATCAACTGCAAGCAGTCAATTTCGATAAACTTCTCTTGTTCAGCAATACTTTAGATTTTTTGTTTGCCATATACAACCTGCGGTTTGTTGATTGACAGTGCATTTGGATGTGATCTTATTTTTACCATCTTCAGAGAAACTAGTGATAGAGAAATCTTAACTAAACAAAGAATCATTAGAAAGACGGTACTTCATTATTTATTTTTACATCTGATTCACTAACATAAGAAAAACTGATCCACAGACATCAGTAAGACTGTGGTTCAGTCTCCCGAACCAATTATTTCTGTCATCTTGAATGGCACATAAAAAAACGGCGAAGCCTTCTCCCACTTTAAGTGAGGTCGGCTACATGAATTCTCGCTCACATCCATGTTGAAAGATCCGACTATTTTTATGCTGGCTATCGGCTACTTAACGCAACCCCCACAAGGAGGTATGCTATAAAAAATGAACTCGACAAGCTAAAAATCAGAATCTCTTGAATTTGATTAGATTTCAATCATCTTGTATTGGATTCCTGTGCACTTTAAATACAATAAACCTCTAATGGAAGATGATGAGAAGAGACAAAAGCAATGCATATTCGTCTCGGATGTTCATACTTTACTCTCTGTGTGCTCTTTGTATGGTCTCTTCTCCTGTCGTTTGATTCAGTGAATAATGCAGTAGATTAGATGGATTCACATTGGACAGCTGTATTCTTGCCTTCTACATTTGACAATGGAAGGAAGTGATGAGAGATGTAGGTGTCAACTCTAGTTGGCCTAATGATTTAGGATAAGTAGTGTATTATGGAATTACTGATTGCTTACGACTGGGCCTTAGCTCTAACTTGATTCCATCAGAATAAATCATGCCCCTGAATCCAGTTTAAGATTCCACATGATTATGAGTTCTCTTACCATGTTGAATGTGTTCTTTTTTATCGGCAAAATCAAGTTTATGCATACAATAGTATTGACATTAGAGGAGTTATCCACTGAATTAAATAACCAAGGTTCCTTGTGATTAGTCACCCAGTCTTTTAGGAACATGTGCACAGCGAAAACCTCTACTAGTTGGTTATTCTTTTTAGCTTTGGCTCATTAGGTCTTTTTAGCTGCATTTAAATGCCTAAAGGATGACACAAACATCATGACTCGTGATTTATCTTGAACATATAACAATGAATCTCAATGAGTCTCTTACACTTTTCTTTGGAAGCAGTTTATTTTTTTGCCCTGCCCACAATTTCTGTGTCTAAAAATAACTGCTAGATATACAACAACAGAAACTACCAAACCATTGGTCCCATTAGGTGGGGTCGGTCGGCTACGTAGATTCTTTGCTTCCAAGTAAATTGAATTTGGGTCATACGCAGACTTTCCATCTAAGTGATATCCTTCTTAATAGTCTCCTTGCGGCACATCTTAGGTCTTCCTCGATCTCTAGTACGAGGCTCTTCTTCTAAGTTCTCACATCTTTTAACTGGAGTGCTATAAATCCTTTCTGGCATATGTCCATGCAAAACACCTTAACCGACTTTCTCTAAGTTTATCTTCAATTGGTGCGACACCAACATTTTTTTCTAATAGTCTAGTTGTGATACCGATCCTTTGTTGCGCGGCCACACATTCGTCGGAGCATCTTCATTGCAACTTTAAAATTTCCTTGCACGTTATTGTAGTTAACTGACCAATGCTCACTATTGCAGGGTCCCTGCAGTTTTACAGTAATTTCATTGACACTTTAAACACACCATCTTATTTTAAAAAATACATGAAGCTCGTCCATTTTGTCCACCCTGAATTAATTATGCAATATTTCCATCAATTTCTCCATCCCCTTGAATGATTGAATCGAAATATTTAAAAATATCCTTCTTTCAAATGTTACCTCTATCACATAAGACATTTTACTCGAGGAAGGATGCTTTTACTCCTAAGCTACTAGATGTGTATGTGGAAGGGGGGGGGGTCAACTTAGATTATGTTTCCCTAAAATGGTAGACTATTTATATAAAATCATGTCTATAGACGTGCTGTGAAGTTCACGTCTTTGCATGTCCACAACAACATCATGATGGTAAGGACATATTGATATCATTTAACTACAGTCATCCATCTACCTTGCATTACTTGGGAGTGAGTAGGCAATTTAAGTTACATGTGTGTAGGGTATGTAGACTCCATCTCGAACTCCTAGTTCATATGCCTTGTTGCGAAAGCCCAGTCCGACTAAATGGGTTATATGGTCCTGTGCAACTCGACCAAGAAGTTGTATCAGATCCAATCGCCCTTTTATCAGGTAGTTTATTATCTTGTAAGCACGGTTATAAGTTAGGTGCTTGCTGGGATTGATGACTCCTAATCTCATCAAGGGGCTATATTCATCTTGAGTCCATTTTACTTGTCATCTCATCGTCAATTGACAAAAGTATTGCTTCTATAAAAACAAAAGTACCACCCTCTTTCTGCCCGTAGTTATTCTCTGCACAAGAGGGATTTCCATGTGAATGTAGGCGTTCTTTGGTGTGTGCGATTCTTCATCTTTTTCTTGGGGAGCTATATATGATACTGCCACTTCAAAATATTAAGAAGCAACCAATTATGTTGTGTTAGAAGCACTTATAAAGATGGAGACATATTTACGTGGAAAACCCTACGGAGAGGGAAAAAACCATGGGGACTCTCAATCCCTAATCTCTCTCACTAGAGAATAGGGCTCTCTTCACTAAGATAAAAAACAATGAGGGATGAGTACAATTAAGGTTGCAAAAGTCGGTAGTCGGTACTCGGTAGGTCGGGTCACTGACTAAGGATTAATCGGCAGTCGGGCGACTAATCGAATTTAGTCGGGCTCTAATCGTCTTTGAATTTTTTTGTTTATTTTAAAAATATAAATCATTTTTATACATATGTTTACATATATTTTTTACATTTTTATATCATCATAATGAAATAAAAGATGTAATTAAATTTAAATAAAACATTAAGCATATTATAATAAATTTACCTTTAAAAAGAGCAAAAAATAAAAAAACATGGTATCTCCAAGCAAAAATCGATTTACTAGTGTGCCTGGTTGGCCACCCCACTAACTAGACTAGTCAGACCTATTAGGCGGGCCGGTCGGGAGACTTTTACAACATTGAGTACAATATATAGAGAATGATGGGTAAACCGTCCCTCATCCAAAGATCCATTTATCCATATAAGTATGATAACTCAACACCCTCTCAAGTTGGGCATACATGTCCACCATGCGTAACTTACCTACATTCAACTCAAATTGTACCATAGGCAGCTCCTTTGTGAAGAGTTCAGCGACCTGATCGGTAGATTTCAGGTAAGGAAGACACAACCGTCATCAATCTTCTCATGGATGAAGTATCAATCAATCTCCAAATGCTTCATTCTGTCAAGCATTATATGATTGTTGTCCAAGTTTATTGCGGCCTTGTTGTCACAAAACATCTTCATTGGCATGCTAAACTTTATGTCGAAGTCATGGAGTAGTATTTTTGTAATGCCATTGGCAAGAGCTTGGTACTCAGCTTCAGTACTTGATCTTGAAACCACATTTTGCTTCTACTTCTCGAAATAACCAAATTTTCGCATAGATATACCACGTAACCTGAGATGGATCTTTTGTCATCAACAGAACCAACCCACTCAGCGTCGATGTTTCCTTCAATAGTGACCTCTAGATTTTTCTTGAACATAAGACATTTTCCTGGTGATCCTTTTATGTAGCATAAGATTCTATTACCACATTAGAAGATGTAGTAGGAGCGTGCATGGATTGACTCACCACATTTACAACGTATGTAATATCCAGCCTAGTAAGGATAAGTAGATTAATTTTTCCCACCAATCTTTGATACCTATCCTTTTCTACATCATCAAGAAGGTCACCATCCTCTTTATTCAGTTTATGATTTGCCTCAATAGGATAAGCAGTAGGCTTGCATCCCAACGTACCATATTCCTTCAATAAGTCATATCATATTTTCGTTGACTTAGACACATACATCTCGGAGATCAAGCCATCTCAATGCCTAAGGAATACTTTAACTTTCCTAAGTCCTTCAATTCAAATTTACCTGCAAGTGTTTTCTTTATCACGGAGAGTTCTTCTTTGTCATCACCTCTAAGGATCATGTCATCGACATACACCAACAGAATAGATCTTTTTTCGCAATTCCTTCTTATAAACAAACCATGATCTCCATTATATTAGATATATGCATTCCTAATCATGACCATACAAAAACATACAAACTAAGCTCTTAGTGATCGCTTTAATCAATATAAAGACCTTTTTAGTTTGCAACACTTATTGTCCTTCTCAAACGCAGGTGGTATTTTATATACACTTCTTTAAGATCACCATTCAAGAAAGCATTTTTCACATCTAACTGATACATTTTCCAGTAAAAATTAGTTTCTAGACAAATAACAACCATGCTCGTATTCATCTTGGCAACATGAGCAAATGTCTTCGGGCAGTGAATCTCATATGTCTGGTTGTATCCTCTAAGCCGAGCTTTGAATCTGTCAATGTTCCCATCAACATCATATTTGATTGTGTAGACCCATTTAGAGCCAACAATGTGAGTGCCCTTAGGAGCATCAATAATATCCCAAGTATTATTTTTAAATAAGGCATCTATTTCTTCCTTCATAGCAGTGATCCATTTCAGATCTTTTTTAGCTTCGTCAATATTTTTAAGAACATGATGAGCATCAAGAGAGGTAATAAAGCATTTATATCTCGAACTCCTATTGGTGTGAGCAACAAAGTCCTCTACTGGATAACGAGTAGATGCTTGAACAATTCTAGTAAATTTTCTCATAGCAATAAGACGATCATCCAATAAAGGGTTGACATTATCAGTATGAATATTAGGAGAGAGATGAACACTTGTAGAGCTTTCATGACCAAAATCACCTGTAGAAAGGTTGACATCTTGGTCAGAGGAAAGGTTGACATCATGGTTCGGTATCATCTCTTTTTCGGTCTCCACCACTTTATCTGATCCCCTTCTTCTGCTATAAATCTGTCCAAATCTGCATATTATTTCACTGTCTTTATCTCTATCTTTCTCATTGTCCTCCCTCACATGGATAGTCTCTTGTATGTCACCAAGAAAGAAATCCTATTCTCATTTTTCTCAACATCTGTACTCACAGACTCCCCTTAAGGGAATCTCTTAGAGAAGTAGAACTCACTCTCAAAGAAAGTAACATTATTACTTACATGAAGATGACGTGCCACTAGGTTATAACATTTCTATCCTTTTTGGGTCTCGGAATTCCCCAAAAAGATGCATTTTGTAGCTCTTGGATCCAACTTATGTCATCCTGGTTCGGAGTTGTAAAGAAAGCAGACACATCCAAAAACCCGTGGGTCCAAACTGAAGGGAGATGTATCCAAATGGATGACAGAGAAAGGAATTTTCTTCCCGATTATGATAGAAGGTGTCCTATTGATCAGATAAGCATCAATCAAGATGACTTCTCCCCTAAAATGTTTTGGCACATTTTGCTGGAGTAAGAGTGCTATGGTGACATTCAATAAATGACGGTTTTTCTTTCAGCAATCCCATTCCGTTGTGGCGTGTAACTATACGAAGTTTCATGAATGATACCATTCTCATCAAGAAAAGCATATAGGAACTTTCCATGTACTCCTTGGCATTATCTGTCACGAGCATTCTTACTCTTGTTGTACATTGAGTGCTTATCATATTTATAAATCTCTTTATAGAAGGTGGAACTTCACTTCTATGTTTTAAAAGGCAACATAAGTACTTAATAAAAAATCATCGATGAAAGTGATATAGTACATATGACCACCCATGCTCTTCACAATTGACGGACTCCAAACATCAGAATGCTTAATTTAAAAGCATAAGTAGATTTACCAGTAGATGAAGGAAATGTAATTCGTATTTGCTTTGCAAATAGGCAAAACTCACATTGCAAATCATCCTCAGACTATCTAGAGAAAATCTCAGGCATCAACTTTTGTAGAGAAGAAAAATCGATACGACCAAGACGTTCATGCCATTTTTCGTTCTAAAGTGGAGTTGTCCTTTTCAAGGTGAACTTTCATCACGAAGGGCTTGACCCACTTGAGCTGGAAGATGACACAATCCATCCTCATTTAAAATCAATTCCAATCTTCTTGCTAAGGAAGGCTGTATCGATATCGATATCGTTTCGGTCTGCTCGGAAATGGATAAATCAGGACATATCGACGATATCGGTGGAAATGTTGAAAATGGCTCAAAAAACCATTTTTTGGTATTTTTTTCAGAAATTAAGATCATCTAAGATATTAAAAGAACATATAACCTACAAATGTACACTTATATCACACATATCGGTCATTTATAGACCATATATCGCATATATCGGTATCACACATATCGATGTTAATGTTGATTCTTGACTTATAAATATTGGAAATGGATTCCAAGTTCTTATAACATGAAATACTACAAATATACACTTAGATAACACATATAGATAATTTATGAGAACTATGATCCATATACTGTACATATAGGTCATATCGATTCGAATATATTCCTGATATTGTTAGTTGTTGACCTACTATATATTAAAAATGGAGTTCATCCATGTTCTTTGATCACCAAATAACTTACAAATGTATTTTTATACTCTTAGATCACACATGTCAATAATGATCAATGAGAAAATGCTTGTTCGATATAAAGATTTATCTATTTACAACAATAAATGAAAAATATCTAAATCAATTTAACATTGTAAAAGAGATGACCTAAAACCAAGAATTCCGCGGCGGATCTAAATCGGCTCCCATCCCTATTATCTCTCATAGCGGATTGCAGACTCAATGAACTCGCAATAGTTTTCTCATGTCATATACGAGTACATGGCCTTATAATCCATGATATACCGCTTGTATTGATGGTTATCAATCCCTATGAGTATCCCGAGACAAGGAAAAACATTGCTAGATCCAGTATCATGAGGTGCACGTCGAGGCTGCGAAGTACTAGCTTGAGATCCTCGGGATGACGACGACGGAGTAGGAGAAGATCTCTGCGGAGGAGGAGGATCTGGAGGAGGAGCGTAGTACTCGGGGAAGAAATCGAAACTGTCACCACCAAAGAAGCTGCCCTGGCTCTGTTCGGGTTGGCTACCTTGGTAGTTCTCACCGTTGTAGCTGTTATATCCTCCATACCCACTGTTGCAACCATATCCATAAGATGGAGGAGTATACGCCTGAGGAAGAGGAGGTCTAGGTGGAGGAGCAGGAAAATAGTCAGGGAAGATGCCAAATGATCTTTCATCTTGTGAGGTTCCATATCCGTCCATAGGACTTGATGTTCCTCCGCGGTATGGGTGGTCAATGTCCATGCAACTTGTAGAGATATATGTCTTTTTCGTACCTCTTTATCTATTTTCTTTTCATTCGTCTACTCTATGTAATTTACCCACAGGTCTCTCCTTTATATAAGAAATCCTAGGGCTTATGGAATAAACCACTTGTTCTAATTTTCCCAACATAGTATCAGAACGGCGGTCCTAGACCGGAGCTCTCGTACCGAAACCCTAATCCTAACCCCACATCGAGCCTCTTCTTGCGTCACCACCCCTCTTACGGCTTCCGCCAGTCTCGTTGCCCCCATCGCTGCCCTCAGGCAGCCTCCACCAGCACAAGCGGTCTTTCGCTGCCCCCAGGCGACCTCCTCCAGCACATCGCCGATCCTCAAGCGGCCCCCCTGCAGGCCCATGCGGCCCCCGCTAGTCACCAAACGGCTCCTCGCCTGCCCCCAGGTAGCGTCCTACTAGTCCAGGCAGCCCTTGCCAACGTAGCCCCGCTGCATTACGGCTCTAGCCGTATCTCGTGCGGCACTAAAGGAGGTTGCTCGTCTTATATGAGGAAGTTGGTTGTCGTATGAGACTACAAGCCTTGTCCGTGTCCGTGTAGACGTTTATTGGTCTAAGACTACAAGCCTTGTCTTCTTCGATCGACACGATGTCAGAGAACAAGATTGATATCCCCACCACGAGTGCCTTCAGAGGTCCGGCACCCATTGTTAAGATGGATGGGTCGAATTATGAATTGTGGGCTGTGCAATTTATGAGCCTAATGAAGTCATTGGGTAAGAAACATATTCTTACCGAGGAAGAACCGACGGAGAAGACAGGATTGTATGCCTCCTGGGAAGCCGATGACGCTTATGCACAAGTCTGGTTGTCTGGTACTTTGATACCAGATATAGCAAATGATGTCCTGCACCAACCCACGGCCAAGACTATGTGGGATATTCTTGTTGCCACGTATTCACAGGCTAAGAATGAGACGAAAATTCTACAGCTGCAGCATGACATTTTCACCATTAATCAGAATGGTCGACCACTGCATGCCCACTACACCGTCCTGCGTGGGATGTTTGAGAAGCTTCATAACTTCGTGCCCCTCACGGCGACTCCAGAACAGATGAAGTTATTCTGTAATGCTACGATGGTTGGCATCTTTCTGGCCTCTCTTGACTCACAATATGAAGCTGCATCCTCCCAGATACTAGCTGATGCTACCATTCCTCCCATGGAGGAGGTCTTTCGGAGGCTTAGCAGGATAAATGTTCCAAGTTCTGTGCCAAATTCCTCAGCCATGGCGGCCTCTCGTGGAAGAGGTGGCTCATCAATTTCGTGGACGAGCATCAAGAGAAAGAGGTGGACGTGGTCGTGGACCCTTATGTAACTACTATCACAGATCTGGCCATACAGAAGATACATGCTGCTCTAAGTATGGTTTTCCAGCATCAGCCCGTGTAGCAGAGCATGCTCATCATCAATAAGCAGTGCCATCCATATCAGATCAACGATATGATGATCTTGTGTCTCGACTGAGAGACATTGTGCCATTATCTAGTACCCCAGGACATGCTCCAGAGACAAGCCCAGATTTTGCCGCCACTACAGGGGCAAGTACCTCATGTAGTATTCATGCCTCTACTGTTTATGCTCGTTCAAATATATCCGAGTAGATTATTGATTCTGGAGCCACACATCACTTGTGTGGAGATAGAGGTCAGCTAGTTGCCTATCGACAGGTTCAACCAGGAAGGACTGTGATTATAACAGATGTGACTCATTCTCCTATCACAGGATAGGGAGAGATCACCTTGACATCATCTATGCGTTTACAGAATGTGCTGCATGCTCTTGATTTTTCCATGAATCTACTATCTATCAATCAGATTACTAAGGATTTAAACTGTCGAGCAATATTAGATCCATCCTCTCTTATATTTCAGGACATTCTTACGGGCAAGGTGATTGGTTGTTGCCGTTAGCAAGGCTGACTTTATCGACTGGTCCAAACAACTTATGCTGGCCTATCATCCCACTCTGTTGGACTGATTTCTCCTTTTCTTTGGCTCTTGCGCTTTGTTCATTTACCACTTCAGAAATTGCGTCAAGTTCTTCCTCAGATTTCTCCTCGCTCATCATTCAACTCTGAAGCGTGTCAGTTAGGGAAGCACCATCGGTCGGTCTTTCCTAGGAGTCAGAGTCGGAGCAGTAGCTCCCCGTTTGAGTTGTTTCATGTCAACATTTGGGGTACAAGTCGTGTTCCTGATCATCAGAGACACAGATTTTATTTAGTTGCTGTCGATGACTTTAGTCGTCTGTCTTGGATTTTCTTGTTGAAAAATAAATCTGAAGCTGGAAATGTCATAATAAATTTTATAAGAGAAGTGCAGAATATTTTTTCCACCGTTCTCAAAATTGTAAGGATCGACAATGCGCTTGAATTCTGGACACATATGTTTTGTCAATTCCTTCGGTCTTATGGTATTCTACATCAAACGTCGTGTCCATATACATCCCAACAGAACGGTGTAGCTGAAAGAAAGCACCGTCATCTTCTTGATGTCACCCATACTCTCCTGATCCAGAGTTGTGCCCCACATTCCTTCTGAGGTGATGCAGTTCTTACGGCTTGTTACCTTATTAACCGCATGCCCTCATATGTACTAGGGGAGAAAGTCCCCTTTTCACTTGTGTTTCCTGACAAAGAATTGTTCTCCCTTAGCCCTCGTGTCTTTGGATCTGTTCCGTTTGTCCATCGGTTGTCTCCAGGAATTGATAAGCTCTCTCCTAGGCATGGAAGGAAATATCGGCGATATATCGACGATATATTGCCGATATATCAATATCGACATGTGACCGATATGGGAACCGATATGGCGATATATCCCGATTTCCAGACATTTTCTTCACAAAGGCTCGTCGATACGGCGATATTTTGCCAATATATCATCGATATATTATCGAAATATCGTATCGATACGATATCAAAACGATATCGATATCGATACGGCCTTCCATGATCCTAGGGCTATCAAATACATCTTTGTTGGGTATTTCAGAACTTAGAAGGGTTATCGTTGCTATGACTCGTTACATAGGAGATATTATGTCAGCGCAGATGTGACGTTTTTTGAGTCTATCATGTGTTTTTCGCCCACAAGTGACAGATTGACACCTTCTGATTCGGATATTGAGATCTATATTCCACCTCCACCTTCTCTGGGAACCCCACCCCCATCGTCACCACCATCCCCAGCACCACCACCTCCACCGTCACCATCTCCCATTACTCTGGTCCCTCCATTACCACATCACTACAGTCGACGGTCTGCTCCTGCTCATGGCTCGTCACCTAATATGCCTTAGGTTTATTCTGAAACTAGTACTTCTAATGATGGAATTACTACTATCTCTCAACAGGGCTTCTCCCAGGAGATTGATGATCAGGTTGGTGGCAGAGCTGATGATGATGATCTTGATTTACCAATTGCTATTAGAAAGCAGAAACGCTCATGTGCCTTGTATCCACTTGCTTCTCATGTCACCTTTGAGCGTCTAACTGGTGATTTTGGGAAGTTTATCGCTGCTTTGATAACCGTGGTTATATCACGGACATATCAGGAGGCATTAGCAGATAGCAGGTGGCGTGTCGCAATGGAGGAAGAGATGACAGCTCTCCAATCCAGAGATACTTGGAGTTTGGTCTTGCCCCCCGCTGGAGCATCTGTGGTAAGTTGCAAATGGGTCTTTACCGTGAAGCAGAATGCAGATGGCAGTATTGATCGGTACAAGGCTCGATTAGCAGCACGTGGTTTAACTCAGACATATGGGGTAGATTATCTTGACACCTTCTCTCTTGTTGCTCGACATTCTACCCTACGGATTCTTCTATCTGTTGTTATGATTCGAGATTGGCCCTTGTTTCAACTTGATGTAAAGAATGCCTTTTTATATGGTGATCTTTAGGAGGAAGTCTACATGCAGCAGCCATCTGGGTTTGTTGCTCAGGGGGAGTGTTCACAGGTATGTAGATTTCATATGGCAATATATGCCCTTAAGCAGAGTCCACGAGCATGGTTCCGGAAGCTCTCTGATCTATTTGAGAAACAATGGTTCAAACGGTCGAATGCATACCATTCACTTTTCATACAGAAAACCTCCAGAGGTATGATTGCTATTATAATATATGCAGATGATATACTTATTACAGGAGATGATATAGAAGGAATAAAGAGGGCAAAAGAATTTCTGAACAGTGAATTCGTTACCAAGGATCTTGGATCTCTGAGATTCTTTCTGGGACTGGAGTTTGCCTGAAATCAACACGGATTGGTGATGACTCAGAGAAAATATGTCACGGATTTGCTAAGTGACATGGGAATGCTTGAATGTCGACCTGCCACCACACCAATGGATCCAAGCATGAAGCTGTATGAAGATGATACTGATGAGGTTGACAAGAGACGATACATAGAATTGGTGGGAAAGCTTCTCTATGTTACCATTACCAGACCTGATATCTCCTTTGCAGTCAATCGGGTGAGCCAATTCATGAAACAACCTCGTCAGGTACATATGGATGCTATACAAATGATACTAAGATATCTTAAATCATCTCCAGGTACAGGGTTGTTATTTAAAAGAGGTGGCACCATCACTATCTCAGCATATGCAGATGCAGATTATGCAGGGTGTCCTAAGGACATGAAGTCCACTACAGGATTTGCTGTATTTGTTGGAGATTCACTTGTCTCATGGAAAAGGAAGAAGCAAACTATGGTTGCTAGATCTAGTGCTGAATCAGAATATAGGGCTATGTCACAAGCATGTACAAAAATGATGTGGGCTCGAGCAGTTCTTGTAGATTTACACATAGATGTACCTCGCTAAAATGCGACAATCAGGCTGCCATGTTCATTGCGAATAATCTTGCATTCCATGAAAGGACGAAGCATATTGAGATAGATTTTCACTATATATGCGTCATGATTCAGAAGGATTTCGTTTCTACATCTCATGTCAGCTCAGGAGTGTAGAGATATATGTCTTTTCTATACCTCTTTATCTATTTTCTTTTCTTTCGTCTACTCTATGTAATTTACCCATAGGTCTCTCTTATGTAGAGGCTAGGGCTTATGGAATAAACCAGTTGTTCTATTCTCCCCAACACAACTCAATAAACCTATAGATGATATCAAATCGTTCATGTAGCTATCTGTAGGATGATGGCCACGTCGTCCATATACATCGTAATCCATAGGTCCTGAGCTCGAACTTGCGACAAACTGCCCATGTGTGTTTCCATGCCGCTCCATGTATTCTCACTCTGACTCAAATCTTATATCATCATGTGGTCCACGACCACCCCCTGTTGACCCTGCCTCCCTGAATATCTCTCCCCATCGCCTGATCCACCACGACCACCACCAACATCATCATAATCGCTCCCACTCTCATCTTTTGATTTCGATTTGGATTTCGATCTAGTGGAGAGAATGTCATCCATAATCGCATCAAGCTCCACCCCTCCAAGAAGTTCTGTGATTTACCCAGATCCGACCATGTAGTCATCAACACCTATTCTCATTTGTTGGCTTATATTCTGATTTGGCATGCCTCCCGGTTGATCGAGCAATAGAGCGTTGTTGGAATCCAACCACCTCTGCAGAACATCTTCATATGCATCGTCATCGTGCATCTTGAAAATATATGCAAGATCGATGGGGTCTTTGTAGTCCTCTTTGTCATGCCCCTCCATTGCATGTTTCATCTTCAACCTCAAGTTGTAGTGCACAAAAATAAGATTATGGAGCCGCTGTTCTCCCAACTTGTTTCGTCTCTTCAAATGGATCAAGTTGAATGTGCTCCAGTTTCTCTCACAACCACTGACAGATGCAGTTTGGGACAATACTTTCACTGCCACTTTCCGTAGGTTGGAAGCTTCCATCCCATGCAGTAACCACCATTCGGCTGCAGAAAATCCAAAAGAGATAAATCAATAATAGTGAAATTGTTATACATCACAATCAGCAGACTTATTCGTTTTAGTCCTTACTAGGAAGAGTACTGCCTCGTTCATTAACTACGGTTACTCTACCGAAAGAATCCAAGGCATCCCTAAAGTATTTGATATGCACATTAATCAAAACTTTAACTCATAAAAAGGTTTGTGCCTTAAAGTAATTTAAAACTCACTCTAAGCAACTATAAATTGTACATTATTTAATCAATATTACTTCATTCATGCACGAGGTTTATACCTTCTCGTCCTTGACGAGCTTCTCCACTACAACTTGCACAACTACTAGAAGGTCAGCATTTGTACCAAAACTATTCTTGTAGTGATACTTTGGGTTCAAGTAATACGCTGGAGATGTACAATTCTTAAATTTTAATCCTTCTAAAATACCTACAAAATGGATTAAAAATATTTATTAGATAAATCCATACCAACCTTGTCAAGAGGATGTGAGAGCATCTTGGACCAACGTTCGTCTATGATGCTCAACCATACTTTAAATCCTCTCCCAACTGCTTCTCTAACCTTCTCCCTCATGTGGCGCATTGCCTTGTAGATCACTCCCATAGTTGGCTTCTTGTCCCCATCTACTCTAGGCAATGCAGAAACAACAAGTTTTATTATCTTCGTGACCCTTGTCATGTCATCTCAATAATGGAGATCATTGATGATTGTTTCCACCCTCTGTCCTCCTTCGGTTCGAGCTTCTAGGTTCTCAAACCATTCACCTTGGCAACACATGGTCTTCAACCCTGTCTTGTGTTGTTTGAGGCTTTGCAATGCTATAAAATTGGTTGCAATGCATGTGATGCCAGGCCTCATCAACTCACCATTGCACGTCTGCCTCATCAAAGACAACACTTTGGAATGGTTGTAAATGAAAGTCGTGATCGTTCATGCTTGTTCCGTCACCTTTGCGACGAGCTTTCTCTTACCGAAGTCCTTTAGAATCAGATCTATGCAATGCGCAGCACAAGTTGTTCAAAAAATACCATAGCCGGTAGACTTCATTATTATTTCATCTGCTTTCTTGAAGTTGATGCCATTGTCCATGACAACATGTACAACGTTCTCCTTCCCAACGTCCTAAATGACGTCCTTCATCAACTTCAACATGTACTTGTAGTCCTTGACCTGTTCAGATGCATCGACAGATTTAAGAAAAATGGTCTTACCGTCATAGTAAATGAGGAAGTTGATGATCTGCTTCCTCGTACAACTTATCCAGCCATCACACATCAGTGTCACGTCGTACTCTGGCCATCTCATCCTCAACTCGGTGATATACTCGTTTATCTCCTCATTCTCTAGCCCAAGATACTTGTTCATCAGCTCCTTGGCAATGGGAGCCTTCGCTCTCGTTCCTGTTGTGACGATCTCATCAATGACGTGCTGTAAAAAAGGTCCACTAGCGACATGGGCTGGGATTTTCTCTCCAAAGAAGAGCTTACCGATGGCCTTGCCTACTCTCTCCCGTGCATGGGGGAACATCTTCTTTACCGTCTTTTGCTTCGGATCCTTGCTTGGATTGTACTGCATGGACCCACTCGTCGTCAAGAATGGTTCTAGTTCCTTCCCCTTGTGTTTCTGAGTGGGTGGTGGTACTGGTGCACCTCCGGAACCATTCCCACTACCACCGACACAAGGGAAGCCGCCATGTCCACCACCGAGTTCTCTCCTCTCAAACTCGCTCCTCATGGACTCTTTTGTCGCCCTCCTCTCCGCTACGGTCTGAATGTCATCGGAGTGGACAAAGTCCTCGTCGTCTGAATATGAGAGGACCTTAAACTCCTTCTTAAACATGAATTTCTTGAACTGTTCATCTCACCTGGACCTCTCCACATCCTTCTCCTTTTCTCCCTCCATGCTGGCCTTCACCATATCCCTCACATCTTTTGGACAACGAGTGCACTTGGCAATATTTTTATTGTTGCGAACTATACACTGCTTCAGTCTAGTAATACCCCCTCCTCCCAATCTCTTCCTACAGAAGTTGCATTGTGGTTTCACTTTATTGCCATCTGGAGCAGTGGCATACTTCCAACTAATCTCTCTACTATCCAAGTCCATATGTCCACGAGAATCATCAGAGTCTGAACCGGAGTGTGCCATGATCTTGAATCCTGAACAAAAAACACAAAAAAATCAAAAGCTCCAAATTTCATGAACAAAAAACTCAATAAATTGTAGATCTATTTTTTTGGTTTTTGGATTTCTTTAAATACACACATTCTGTTAACAAAAATCACCACCAAACCATGTTTCCTAACTTCTAAACAAGAGATCCAACTCCATCCATCCATAACATCTCTTAATAAATACACAAAAATCAAAAGCTCCAAATTTCATGAACAAAAAACTTAATAAATTGTAAATCTATTTTTTTAATTTTCAGTTATATTGAAATACACACATTTTGTTAACAAAAATCACCACCAAATCATGTTTCCTAACTTCTAAACAAGAGATCTAACTCCATCCATAACATCTCTTAATAAACACATAAAAATCAAAAGCTCCAAATTTCATGAACAAAAAACTTAACAAATTGTAGATCTATTTTTTTAATTTTCGAATTTATTTAAATATACACATTTTGTTAACAAAAATCACTACTAAATCATGTTTCCTAACTCTTAAATAAGATATCCAACTCCATCCATGCATAACAACTCCTAGTAAACACAAAAATCAAAAGCCCCAAATTTCATGAGCAAAATACTCAATAAATTGTTGATATATTTTTTTAGTTTTGAATTTATTTAAATAAACACATTTTGTAAACAAAAATCACCACCAAATCATGTTTCCTAACTCCTAAACAAGAGATCCAACTCCATCCATGCATAACAACTCTTAATAAACACACAAAAATCAAAAGTCCCGAATTTCATGAACAAAATACCTAATAAATTGTAGATCTATTTTTAAAATTTTTGGATTTATTTAAATACACACATTTTGTAAACAAAAATCACAATAAATTATGTTTCCTAACTCCTAAATAAGATATCCAACTCCATTCATCCGTAACATTTCTTAATAAATATATAAAAAATCAAAAGCCCCAATTTCATTAACAAAAAAATCAATAAATTGTTGATCTATTTTTCTAATTTTCGGATTTATTTAATTACACATATTTTGTTAACAAAAATCACCACCAAATCATGTTTCCTAAATCTAAAATATGAGATCCAAATCAATTCATCCATAACATCTCTTATTTACTACATAAAAATCAAAAGCCCCAAAAATTTGGAGCCCAAATTACATGAACAAAAGAAAGCGATTCATCCAAATTTTACATAAAAAGGAGATTATGCATCACATAATAATCATGAACAAACTCCCTAACTAATTGCCTATTTTTATATATCAAAATTGAGAAACTCTCACCTCAAAATGCAAAGGAAGAGGAAATTTATGAGCTCCTTGCAAAGTTGCAATGCCACGGTCGATATGGCCGATATGGAGGCGAAATGCCTCATTTAATGGCAAAAAGGGACCAAAACTTTAAAATGAAGAAAGGAATCTATACTGTGTCGGCGATATATCGCTGACACCTGATATATCGCCGACACCGTGTAAACGGAGATACATAGGAATATTGATATGGGGAGTCGTCAAAATCGATATATCGGCGATATATCGTCGAAATCGATATATCGACGATATATCGTCGATATATCGCTGACACGATCTTCCATGCTTCTTGCATGTTTGTAAGTCTTCTAAAACACATGAATTATGATCCAAAACCTGCCTACAGTGTAATTCTTTATTAATCTTACTGATTGAAAAAAGATTTACTGGAAAATCAGGGACACGAAGTACATCGGTAAGGAGAAAATGTCCAGCAACAGAAATTGTACCTTTTCCAACAACAGTAGCTGGAGACCCATCTGCAACTATAACTTTCTTTCTTCGAGACAATAACTTATAATCATGAAACATTCTAGGATTACATGTCATGTGATCGGAAGCACCATTGTTGATTATCCACTTAGATTTGGTAGAGCAAGCGTTGTCAAATCTACTCGTATTAAAAGTTGAACCATTGTTTGTCGCTTGTAAAGAGACATGTTCTTTCGTAAGCGATTCCTTCAAGGATGACTTCAACTCCTCGAGGGTATCCTTTGTCAAGTCAGGTTCTCTGGATACTCCAAGCATCATAGGTTCATTCACCAGCAAATTTGTAGCCTTTAGACTTTGACTATCTCTCACAGACATTAAATCATACACTGAGCATACAATATGAATAGCTGGTCAGCTCAAAGAACTTCAATCACAACAACTATCCCAAACGATAGAGGAAACCACAAGCTTCGACGGAGCAAAAAAAACACAACCCCCACTCCTCAACTCCTTGGACTGGTTGTCAAAAAACACAGCAACAACCCTCTTTGTCCAGGAAAAAACTTACAAATGCAGCCCGAAATGCAACAACAACTAAGAGACAACCACAAAAGCACCAAATAACAAGGACTTACAACCCAGAGCTCCAACATCTTAAGGACAACAACCTCAATAAACAATAAAAGGGTTTGACCCCTGTTTGCTGCACCTAACGACTTCTCTAAAGGTTTGCACAACAACCTTACGAAGTTGTGCACAACAAACAACCAACTGGGCACATGAGTTTGGCTCCTACCCGCAACACCACTGAAGGATATGGTAAGATCCTTAAGCGCGTCACGAAAGTGCGAGGATCGCATTGAATGCGATCGAGAGCGACTAGTCGCACTAGTGTCTCGAGGCAACTGGATTTAAAAAAATTTCATGCGATGAAACTACATGATCCAAGAACACTTCTCGGATCATTTCGTCTAAACCACAAACAAGTATTAGGGTTACCTCTTGAAGCGTGGTTGCGATCGAGTCTCTAAATGAAGAGACCTCCTGTCTCAAGTCCGATTCAACGGATAAGACGTTTGCGAATGCGTTGATGAGACACGTGTTTCTCACAATCCTTGTTGATGATCCAAGTAACGAATTTCCTGATCTTGTCACATGAGATCCAATGTCTTCTTCACGAGCGAGGCGCACCAAAGGATGCAAAGATTCACAAGCAAGCAATCCAATAACATAACGACGATGCTGCGGCGATGATGACTCTCTCTAGGGCATAAAGGTGGACAATCACAAGAGAGAGAGAAGGAGAGATGGCGTATAGAGAAAGAGAGAGAGCCTTTGTTGTTGTAATTGTTGTCACTTGAAGAGTAAGGGGTGCCTTTTCTTATATAGAATTTTGGGAGCCCATGGATCACAATCCATGGACTACACACAATCAATGGATGAGATTGATTTGTGCTTCTTTCAATGGCCAATATTTTATTGTAAAAACCCAATAACAATTGATTTAATTAAGATTAAATATATATTAATAAATTAATATAAATTAATCATAAAATTTAATTAATCATACATGGAGATAATTGAAAGGAGGCTAGCTTCCTTCCATAAGAGAAAGGATGACCACCTATTCCTAATAGGAGTTGGTGGCCATCCACCCTCTTATTAGGGAAGGTGGCTATCTCATCTCAATCCATGGGATTACATTATCTCACAGATTTCTCCAATATTTGCAACAACTTTTGTTGCGAATTATTTCAACAACAACAACAAAGCCTTTTCCCACAATTAAGTAGGGTCGGCTACATGGATTCTTCGCCTCCATTCAGATCTATCTTGGGTCAATCTCGGACTTATATCCAAAAAACTAAGATCCCTTCGTATAGTCTCTTTCCAACACTTCTTGAGCCGTCCTCGCCCTCTCTTAGCCGGCTCAACATCCCACCACTCGCATCTCCTAACCGCTGCATCAGTTGACCTTCTTTGCAAATGACCAAACCATCTTAAGCGGTTTTCTCGCATCTTATCCTCGATCGGAGCTACACCAACTTTCTTTCTGATTGCATCATTCCGAATCCGATCTTTACGTGTATGTCCACACATCCATCTTAGCATTTTCATTTCTGCTACAACCATTCTCTGCACATGTCTATGGTTCACAGGCCAACATTCAGAACCATAAAGCATAGCAGGTCTCACGGCTTCTTTGTAAAGCTTTCCTTTAATTTTTAAAGGAATTTTCTTATCACAGAGAACAGCGGAGGCTCCTCTCCACTTTAACTAGCCTGCATTTATTCTATTAGTAACATCTCCATCAATTTCCCCATCATGTTGCAAAATAGATCCCAGATATCTAAAAGAATCTCTCTTCTGAATGTTATCGTCACCAATCTTCACCTCGATTCCTTCACCATTGCTTCCATCAAAGGTGCATTCCATATATTCCGTCTTAGCCCTACTTATACGAAAACCTTTAGTCTCCAATGCATGTCTCCAAACCTCAAGCTTCTCATTTACTCCATCTCTAGTCTCGTCAATCAACACAATATCATCAGCAAATAACATACACCAAGGTAACTCATCCTGAATGTGACTTGTCAACTCGTCCATAATCAAAGTAAAAAGAAATGGACTCAAAGCTGAACCTTGATGTAAACCAATGTTGATATCAAAATAGTCAGTCTTCCCCGTCGGGGTCCTTACACAAGATAAAGCCCTATCATACATATCCTTTATGAGATTAATATATAGGACAGATACTTGTCTCTTCTCCAAAACTCTCCACAGTATCTCTCGTGGGACGGAATCATAAGCCTTCTCCAAATCAATAAAGATCATATGGAGATTCTTCCTTTTAGCTCTATAAATCTCCATTGTTCTCCTCAACAAATGGATGGCTTCAATAGTTGAGCGACCTGGCATGAATCCGAATTGGTTTTCTTTTATTTGGGAAACTTGTTTCAACCTTCTTTCGATCACACGTTCCCAAATTTTCATAGTGTGACTCATCAGCTTGATACCTCTGTAATTTGAACAATTTTGAATGTCTCCTTTATTCTTATAAAGAGGCACCACGATACTCCTCCAATCTTCAGGCATTGTCTTGCTTCGCCAAATAACATTGAATAGATTCGTAAGCCAAGTCAAACCACGCTCGCGTAAAACTTTTCATACTTCTACAGGGATGTCATCCGGTCCAACACCTTTCCCAGGTCTCATAACCTTCAAAGCCTCCTCTACTTCTTTTCTTTGTATTCGTCTATAGCATGCACGATTCAAGTAACTTTCACTACTACTAGATCACCCAAAGTGATCTCTCTATTTCCTTCTCCAATGAAAAGTTTATGGAAGTATTGCTCCCATCTAGTCTCTATATCCTTCTGAGTAACAAGCACGTGACCTTTCTCGTCCTTAATGCATCTCACTTGAGAAAGGTCTTTGGTCTTTCTTTTTCTTGCTTTGGCTAACCTGAATATATCCTTCTGGCCCTCCTTAGAGTTGAGATTTTTATACAAAACCTCATAAGCTTTTGACTTAGCTTCGCTTACAGCCTTCTTTGCTTCCTTCTTCGCTATTTTATAGTCTGTGACAATTTCCTCTGTTCTATCCTTAGACATAGCGTTAAAGCAAGCTCTTTTAATTTTTAGCTCCTCTTGCACCCCTTCACTCCACCACCAAGCCTCCTTTTGACCCGGAGCTCCTCCTTTTGACTCTCCTAGCATCTCTTTGGCTATCTTTCGGATACAAGATGCTACTGCCTCTCACATCTCGTTTGCACTACCGCTACAATCCCAAGATAAGTCTTCTAAAACCTTCTCCCTGAAGCTTGATTGCTTCAGCGGAAGATTCCACCACCTAGTTCAAGTGATCTTAGGAACCTTTCTTTTCTTTACCAGCCTTTTTATTTGTAAATCCAAGACTAACAAGCGATGTTGGGTTGTCAAACTCTCTCCAGGGATTACTTTGCAATCTTTGCAACATAACCGATCTCTTCTCCTCAACGCAAAGTAATCGATCTGTGTTCTAGTTGAGACACTCTTATAAGTAATTAAATACTCCTCCCTCTTCTTGAAAAGAGTATTTGCTATGAAAAGATCATATGTAGTTACAAAATCCAGAATGACTTTTCCCTCTTCGTTTCTATCCCCAAAACCATGTCCTCCATGCACACTTGCATACCTCGAAACATCTTTTCCTTCGTGTCCATTAAGATCTCCACCTATGCAAACCATCTCTCTTTGTGGGATTCCTTGTAAAATCTTATCCATATCCTCTCAAAAAGCTTGTTTAGTCCTTTCATCTAAACCAATTTGTGGTGCATAAACTGATATGATATTCAGAATTTCTTCTTCAAGCACCAACTTTAGCAAAATAATCCGATCCCCAAATCTTTGCACCTCAACCACACAATCCTTCAAATCTTTATGAACAACCACTCCAACACCGTTTCTGCCCTTATCTTTACCTGAATACCAAAGTTTAAAGCATGTCTTCTCGATCTCCCTTGCTTTCTCTCAAACCCATTTAGTCTCTTAAAGACATAATATATGAATCTTCCTTCTTTCTATTGTATCCACTATCTCCATCAATTTTCCAGTTAAAGTACCGATATTCCAACTACCAATCCGTAACTTCCTTGGCAATCTCTTTTGGACTAACTTCTTTACTCGCATGCGTCCATTATGCGAGAACCCTTGCAAATTTTGGACTGCATCCGGGTGGTGATGCAACGGAACTAGCTTATTTACCCGCATGCGTTCCTCATGCGAGAACCCTTGTAAATTTTGAACTACATCCAGGCTGCGATGTAGCGGCCCTTGCCAATTTTTCATTGCATTCGGGCGATGCAACGCGTCGCAAGTTATTGTTGCAAATTATTTAACAAAAATAAATCCAATTATTTTGTGAATATTGCAACATGCCATTGGAAATTTTTGAATCACATTCACAACCCAAAATAAAATGTGAATTACATTTTCAATTAATTGTCCAATATGAATCCAATTCACGTCAACATTTAATTAACAAATGTAAATTACAAATAGCTCTCTCTTATATATTATAAATCGCTTACAATATATATGAATAATATAGATAGTGCTATCCACATTATTCATATCCATGATAATTAAATAACATTTATTCATCTTGGATCTCTATTCTCATATGCCCTAATAATCTGAATCTCATTCATATTATTCACATCTTTGATAATTAAATCACATTTAATTATATATGATAACTCCTTATAATATGAATCAAATTCATATCATCCATGATAATCAAATCATATTTAATTATTAATTTTCTCAACAATGAAATTATCCTTGAACTCTTTCAAGAATAATGCGCTTTCTCCGCGGATACTTAAAGATAAGGACGTGACGATTGTATTGTTCCACGTAATAGTGACTTGGATATTGATATCACATCTCAAATCCAGATCTTTCGGATCTCTCGTAGATGCTTGATTAAATCAAGATCGCAAATCTATTCTTCTTATCGCATCTGAATCATATTCAGATTAATGTTCAACATTTTGACTAAGATCAGATCCCTTCTCTACTGAGAGCAGTCACTAAAATCCAGACCCGTTTCATCACTTCCGAGGAATGGAAGCGTCATGGTTATACAATCGTGTATGATCACATCACTCTCAGGTATTCCTAATACCTTTACATCCTGCATACTGGAAGATCAATAATAAACCCGAAGTATTAGATTAATTTTAAATTGTCTACTTTAGGGTTTTATCATTAAGTTTCTCATTCGATAATTGGGAGTCGGTATCGATCATATGCTCTCCAAAGGCACATATCATACCTAGGTGTTGATCATATAATTTCCATAAGCTTATATCAAACCTATAAATCAGTCAAGCTTCCAAAGCGAGATAGCCGTGCATGGAATTTGATTCTTCCCAATATTTCATGAGTGAGCTCATGTCTTCCGGTTCACAAGTGAACATGTATGATCCCTTTAGGAGATCGTATTACTCATATGCCCTTGCATGCACAATAGTGCGCTGGTTAGGTCATCAACCTATTGGTCTGTCAAATGTACATACTCAGACATATACTAACACATCTGTCTCCGATCAGAGGATGCGTCCCTATATCATGACAGTATACGAAAAAGGTCTTTGGTTATGTGTCCCAAAACATGGAGGCCGTGCACAGGTGCAGGCTGCGCGTGGAAAGGACATGTGCAGGTTGCGCAGGAGCAGGTCACAGCGGAGCATGTCGCTAGGAGCAGGCTTAGCGCACAGGAGCACATCACACAGGATAAGGCTCGTGTGCACAGGAGTAGGTCGTGCAAAGAATCAACCGAAGAAGGCCACACCGCTGAAAGGGATGCTTGGGCTAACAGAAAGTACAAACAATCCAATTTTTAGGGCACGGGATCTTTGTGAGCAACTAAAGGATTGAAGAGAACTATCAACTCGTCGACAAGGGCAGTAGTGAAGACGATCACACAAACATTAGCTCTGATACCATGTTAGAATAAACACACAAAGCACTCACAAAGATAGAGACACGGATTTACGTGGAAACCCTATGAAGAGGGAAAAAACCATAGGGGTTCTCAATCCCTAATCTCCCTCACTAGAGATTAGGGCTCTCTTCACTAAGATAAAAAAACAATGAGAGATGAATACAATATATAGAGATTGATGGGTGAACGGTCCCTTATCCAAAGATCCGTTTATCCATATATGTATGATAAATCAACATGTTGGTATATGTTTTCTTAGATGTTATTTGAAGAACATCTCATTGCATTTATGCCATGATATCTATACATCCCTTTTCTCCCATAATTGCTTGTGAACTTTGTCATGATTTAAATCCAATCGTTTTTCCAGGTCAAAGTGCAACCAGTAGAGACAATCCAGAAAACCAGTTTACCCCAAAGAAACATTTTTCTCAAACAGCTGAATTATTCGACCTTAACACAGTTCTGCCGGAAGAAGTAGACGTCCCCGTCTGCGAAGCAGAGATCTCATCTGTAGTAGGTAGTTCATCAGTTGCCCATTATAATTCTGTCGATAACTCATGCTCCAATATTCATGATGTCCAGAGCGAGTTGAGCAGCAGTGTCTTTTGGAAAACCTTGGCGATAGCTTCAGCTGACAGATCAAATTCGACTTCGACGAATTCTACATTGATGAACGATACCAAATTCATACCGGCTTTCGTCAGCAACCCTGGAACTTTTGTTGCGGTTTCACAGCAAAGCTCGAACGGATTCTCACCTTCTTTGCCACCTGATTTGGAAAAACCGGTTTGTGGAGTTGGAGCAAACCATTCATTTATTGATTGCAGAGTTGTTGGTACAAATCCTTCGGTGGGTGCGGAATTAAACAGTGGAATGACAAGTTTTGATGGGGATCTTCCGGTTCTTGATAATGGTGACATGTTATGCTTAAAGTCACGGGGTATTAAGGATGCTTCTGATTCTAAGAAGCCAATCATAGAAGACGACATGACATATGGCTGCAATGAGACATATGATGGCTGTGAATCTAAGTTGAGATGGCCTGATGAGGCTGACCGTGCAGTTCTAATGGCGTCCACTTCGCTCGTTCACATGTCGTTAGAGGATCCTATTCACTCAGAGAAAACAGAGGAGGATAAATGCAGCGACCGGCCTCAAAGATCCATCGATTCCTTGGAACGGATTGTCTTGGCATTGTCCGAATACCAAGAGGCAGAATGCTCTAGCCCGTTCAAACCCTCAGAGGAGTTGGGAGCAAGTAGCAAGTCTAGATACAGCTCGAGAAGCGGTAGGAAGCTAAGGGATTTCCAGAAGGATGTCCTCCCAAGTATAGTGGCTCTCTCGAGGCATGAGATCTGTGAAGATATGCACGCGTTCACAGAGATAGTTGGATGGAGTGAGCTCAAGAAAAAGGGAACTGCTCGCAATTCATGTAGGTTGGTAGGTAGAGGTAGACAACCAAGAAGACGGTGACTGGAGGATATTGATAGGAGGATCATTTTAACATGCTTGATTCGTTCCGGTTGGATTTTTCATCTTTACCAATATCATTCACTGCAAGGGTTCTTACGTAGAAGCTTAAGGGAGCTCGGTATTACTATGGTAAGCTTCATTGAACTTCGCTCTTTCAGCATCCATTTAGCATTGTGATCTTGACATTCTACCCATTGAATCATTGCACTGACAGGTTAGGTTCCATCATGCTCATTGTTGATTTTCCCCTCTCTTTCCTATGTGCTTAGTTCGCAATTGTATTGGACTGTGCGGTTAAGCTTACTTCGGAAATGGTATATAGACAATTTGCTTACATGTAATCAGAATTGTGTCAGTTCATAGTTACATTGCACTGTGAAATTTTTACTATCCTATATAATTCATGGTTGCAGAAGAATATGGAATTGATGACAACAAGGGTTCGGTTATCGTTTAATAATACATTGTTGGGTGACTTGTTTATCCATTTATGGACGTGCTTCTTAAAGAGTGTTGAAGAATGATCTTGTGTGGGTTGTGTTTAGTCCCACAATAGAGTACCTCAACCAATGGTAGGGCTTGAAAACCACTACCCAATAAGTCAAACAACGGTAATGCATGACATCAACCCAACAATAGTAGAGCATGAAATGCTCTACCCATCAAAGAGTAACTGGGAGGAACCCGAACTCGCATAGGTAATGCAATCCCTGAAACTCGAACATGGTCGTTCGTGTCGAAGTCAGGTGTGAAGACCGGTTGAGTTGTACATGGACAGTTTCTTCTTTTTTGGTGGGGGGCAATAAATGGAGCAAGCTCATTGACAACAACTGGTGAAGCAGCAAGCAAACCTTTGATCTTGGGAAGGAACAAACACCTGTCTTTTTTGCACTTAAATCTGGAGCAGACAGCAGGGGCTGCACCTGTCTCTTTTCATCAATGTGCCCATTATATTATAGTCCCCATTGTTGTCCTTTCTTTCTCTTTCCCGCTTGCACTGTCCTCAATCAAATCTTTTACTCTTTGTTCAGGGTTTTGTACTTTCAACTTCTTTTTTTACTTCTCTTTTATGACTAGAGGTGTAAATGGACACACTTAAAGTGGGAGAAGGCTTTGTTGTTGTTCTTGAGAGGAGAAGATGGCATGAAGTAAAGAAAGTTATGATATTTGAAACTTGAATCATTTAGCATCACGTGGAAAGCTCATAGTAAGCAAGTATATATTATTGCTCGACAACCTGAACGTCTCTGGATGGGCTTCAATTAGAACGAACAACATTTTCACAAATGGTTGTCTGAGAGTGGGAACAGATCCGACCTACAACACCCACGCAGAAATTGTTCAAGAAGGAAAAACATGCACAACCACAAAACACAAGGATGCATAACGGTTCAGCTATGTACATCACTGCTCACATCGGTCTTTTTTTCTCTCATGAAAAAGAAAATACGGTAGTACAATGAGCGACAACCCCCCAAGAGCGCTCTTATTTTAGGCTTATCCATTGTCGAGTAAAAATTGATGGAGTTGATCCAACGTATACCGTCCTAAGATACATAGACAAATATCCAGATAAATTTGAAGAGTACTATAAACAGAAAGAAAGAATAGAGTGTCAGGCAGTTCATTTTTTGGATTACAGATTCGAATACAGGGATATCTGCTTCCTATTCTCTTCATGAAGGATAAAAAGAACAGAATGCACACAATTAAATGTAGTGGTATTGGAAACAGCAAAGATCGTTGAGGGGGTGGGTGGTCATTTTAATTCGGGTTCATTAAAAATGAACATGAACTGGCTAGAGGGGGCTGCATTAAAGGAACCCTAGATTTCCAGCACAGTGCTCAAGATCCATTATCCTATTCTCCTTGCTCTTTCTGTGCCTGATGAGTGTGAGAGCACGTCAGAAGATGCCGTATTATCTATCTTTTTTAGGGGAAGCAACTGCCACATTTTTCTTCTCTTTAATCTAAATAATGCCACATGTTTCAACCAACCAAAGGGAGTGATATAAGTGTTCGGGTTCGGATCCTATGGGTAATTTTGCTTTTACCCAAAGTGAGTAATAATAATAACTCTCCATTAATTCAATATATTCCTACCAACTAAATACTAATCAATTTTAAAAATTTAATTTAAGATGTAACAGTTGTAATTTTCAAGTAATGGTCGGAATTTTTTTGGTAAGATCTTGAGATTCAAATTGTGAGTGTTTAAAATCTATTTATAGTAATGTGGCAAGTCCTCTTCTCATATGGAAATCAAGTTGATAAGAATATTGCATATATTCTTTGGTTCTCCACTCCAGAACTGTGAGTTGGAATGGTTTACTTTTTATTTGTAATGTATTCTATTATTGTAATTTTTAGTCGATTGTAAATTGTGCAAACCATGTTTCAATATTATGATTGTATTATTATTGTCCATGATTTTATCAAGACTTATTAAAGACATATTCCATCTTTATATTTATACAAGATGATATTTTTATAATAGGTATTATCCACCGTGGACTCAAATGGGGTAAATTTGATATCGGAATTAATAATACTCTTGAAGCTATCATCTTAGGAGATAAATCAATATTAAATCAAGTATTTGATTATGAATGTGTTGCATTCACATTTTATAATACCTATGGAGTTCGAGGATTTGGAATTCGTCAAGGAATTGCACCAAAAATAAAACAAGTGGTGAATAATTGATAGACAATTTTTTTGCTCAAGGAAGGTTATAGGAGACCGATCAACTTTAAAACCTAATTAACTTACCTTATTTAAAAATGAAGTATTTTGTGTGGCGGTTGCTATGTATGTGCATATAGTTATTAGTTGTTATTCAACAGGAAATTAGTTTTGCATGACATAATTTTGTATTGCAAGGGCTTAGTTTCTAAGGATTAACGCTCTAGGTTTGTTTGGCATGGATTTAGTTGTTGATGATTAATGCTACAATATTAATTTGCATTTATTATCGTTGTTGTATGGTCATATTTTAGCCATATGGAATGGAGATAATGTGGCTTCCATCTAGAACCCTTTGTTAGGATTAAAGTCATATTAGGATTATGAATCTTAATAGGATGGTACTTCTAATCCTAATAATAGTTGAGTTGTATTCTATTTATAATCCTAAAGGGAATATGACTATGAGGTTGTAATTGGGCTATATATAGAAGGTGAGAGGTATTGCCTCAACACTATCGCAAGAATAATGTAACCCTTAGAGAAGGGTTGGGTGGGGGGGGGGAAGAAAGATATGAGAGAGCGAGGGAACGGGGAGAGTTGTACTCATTCTAATTTATAATGATCTTTATTCTCCGGTGGTCGCGAGAGATGAGTGACTGATGAATCTCCATTTCATCACCTTTATTCTATCATTTTGGCCTTAAAAATCCTTATAAATGCATGTAAATACCTTTAATTTGCACAAATTAACATTCATCCCTTGTTGTATAAATATTTTATAAAATACTATTTTAATACTAAAATTATAGAATAAATAAAAGAAAAGAAAAAGAATATTTTATGGTCCTAAACCCTGAGACTTAGGCATCTCGATGACTAGGTCGACAAGGAATAAAGTAGGGGGAGATAAGGGCCATTTATACAATAAAATTTCCATTTATTAATTCATTATTTATTCATTTTAGGACCTATTTTATTTTCTTCTTTTTATACCTAAAATAAAGAAACTTTGTACATGAAAGTTGTAGATAATAAAATATAGAAAATACAAAATCGATTTCATACAAAAATAATATACAAAGTAAAAGTTATAGGCTAAATAAGGTTCTAAAATCCGAAATTCTCAGACCCATATCTCTCAAATAAAAACTCAAAATATATTAAAATTACCTTTAATTGTATATAAACTTTAATAAGCTACTTAAGGAACGTGGTTTCATATTTTTGGAGTTAAGGTGTGAAAGTTGGGTTTTGGGCCCCTATTGTAGAATATATCTTATTAAAATAATCATTTTATTTATTCTTTAATATTTTTATAGTTTTATATTTTTATAATTTTGTAAATATTATAATAATATATATACATATTAAATTAGAATAAAACCGTAAATAAAACATCAAAGGAAAATACTTATATACAATATGTAGATGAATATACAATAACTATACCTTTATAATAAATAGGCCTATTTATTTAGGTGTATATATTATATCAGAAAAATGTAAGAAAAATATGTGTAGTATATAGAAATAACTTATAATTGTATAAAATAATAAAATGAAATAATAAAATCAAAAATACAAAATAAAAATAAAATACTTTAAAAAATATATAAATATACATATAATTTAACCATTAAAAGTAACTTGTAATTATATACCTCTAAAAATAAATAAAAATCATAATCAAATAATTTATAAAATAATAAAAAAAATTAATTTTGTAACTAAACAAATAATAAAATCATTTATTATTATTTTATCGATTTTCTAAATAATTTTGGCCAGGCTTTTTCTGGTAGGTCCATGTGGACCAACCAGATTTTCCGCCCGTTGACCTCGGTCAGCTCTCTGACCGAGGCCCCCAGATTATCAGATATAGCCCTTGGCCTCTTTTGTTGATTTTTCTACCACCGACTCTTTCACGCATTCGCGTTGATTCCTTCATAGCCTTTTGTCCTCGATGTGTGCTCTTACACGCCGACATATTATCTCAGGGATTGGATCAATGCGTCGCTCAATGTTCTTCGATCTTTAAATCCCTTGAGTCAACATGTACATAAGCCAACCCGACCTTCTCTAGATTTGAACGACCTTTGATCGAGTTTAGCATCTCCCTTCTGGTGCTTTGGATAGAGGAGGGTGGCATCCTCCTCTCCAGCCTTTTGGCGACGAAGTTGAGCAAGGTTTTGGGTCGACTCCACCATATCCGGTGGCTCGCCGCCATTGAGGTCCCCTATCTCCTGGTCCAGGCCGGTTGAGGTGATTTCTTTGCCTTTTTTAGCTTGGTTTAGTTGTAGGTTTCGTTCCTCGTCTTCATTTTATCGTTAATCGCATCACTTTGTCATAATTCGCCATATTCGTAGTTCACCGGAGCTAGCCTCCAACAAACCTTCCACCTGTTCCCGACCAGTTCCACGACGCGCCACCACCTACAGGCTCTTTCCCTTCCGCTTCTCCATGCCCTGACGCCTCCCACCCAACTTGCTCCCTTCTAGAGTACGATCTCGACCTCCAACTCCACCACCTCGCAGGAGTTGCTGCCACCTCACCTCCCACTACTTTCATTCCCTTCTAATCGCATCGAGGAAGTTTGCCTTTGACCCGGAGTTGCTTCTTGTGTAGGTTTGAGCGTCAAAGACACAACTGGGTGGTATTTGGACCCCCACCGGAGATACATGGAGCTTCTTTGCTTCGCCTCCCTCGCTGGCGAACTCCGATGGTCTTCTCCATCTTTTGATCCCCCAATCTTTACAGGATCCCCGCAGGAATGTTTCTGTGCCATTTTGGAGCAGCAAAGAGCATCAGAGGGGTTGATCTCATCGGTGGAACTTCGCCTCGGTGGTGTTCTCCCCAGTTCATCGATCAGCCGCCTCCATCGTTAGATGTGCCCCTATTCTTAGCAACGTACATCAACCGTCATATCTTTTGAGCCAATGTCGTAGGATCCTCGTACATGATCTAATCATGATAATCAAAGCCGAAGCGTCATCGACTCATCTGGTGGCGACGCGTGGCAAGTGGATTGTATCCGATCGTAGATCAGTACGCGTGGAGGGGTATTTTGTTACGCACCCCTCCATTCTTTTCTTTATTGTCTTTGTTTACTATTTAGTCCTTCAACTTTCCTTTACTGTGTAAAATATTTTGTAATATTTGCATTAAGCCCCACAAACTTTTGGTAATTACGTTTAGGTCCTCTGCTACGTCACCTTACGTGCCTATGCACATGAGGAGCATGCATTTTGCTGAGAACCCCTTGCAGGTTTTGATATTTGTGTTTAGTTCAAAACATTAAACTGCACGTTGTAACTTTTTGTGAAATTTACAAGGAAGCCCTCGTGCTTTATTTTATTTACAAAAATACCACTGCTAGTAATGTAGTTTCTTTGTTTCCTTTAATTATTTAAAATAGTTGTTGTGCTCGAAAAATTCCCAAAAAATAGGTTTATGTTCCTGGATGCTTGTGTGTCCATGCTTATATTTTCTTTAAGCATTTTATGATATTTTAATATTTATTAAAAATAAAAAATGGCCCATTTCTTTCCTGTCTATAGTATAAAATACATAAAAATATAAAATCTTTTTCGAAAAATTCCAAAAAAAATATTTTTCTTATTTATTTAGTTATTTTACAACTCCATACCAAAAACCTCTAAAAAATAACAAAAGTAAACTCTTAAAAATTGAAAAGACCCAAAAACCTTCATAAAAATCTAAAAATTTATTAAAAAATCCAAAAATATTATTTTCTATTTCTGAATTTTCTATATATTATTTCTATTATTATATTAAAATTAATTTGGGAAATTTTGGACTTAAATTTCTATTTTAGCTTCCATTTCAATTTCGGATATTTTATTTAATCCCATATTTTCGATATTTTTGACTTTAAAAATCTATAATAATTAGCAAAATTCTATAAGAATCATAAAAAATAGTATAAAATATTCGAAACACAAAAATATTTTATTATCTTGATTTTGACTCTTGTTATCAGTATTTATTTCTATATTAGTTTATATTGTATATATACTCTATTTACAGCTATATTATATATCTTTTAAAAGAAAAAGAAGTACAAAATCTAAAAAAAGAAAATATAAAAATATAAAATTAAAAACAAAACACAAAAATATAAGAACTAAAGACCCACTTAAAAAGAAATATAGACAAAGATTTCATAATCATCTTTTATGCTTCATAGCCTAATCTAGCCTTTTCTGCTTCCTATGTTCGACACTCTATATACTTGCACTATATACACATTTTGTAGAGTTAAATAAAATAAATTTTAACTCCACATTTATTTCATTGCTTGATATTTATTTGTGGTTAATTGTTGAATTCAATGGTTTTCTTGAGCGGTCAATACTTCGACTGCGGTCTCGCCTTGTGAGATTGTATGACCCTCGAAAAATTGAAATTTCAAATGGTGCCATTGTCAGGGAGCAACTATGCTTAGATTGACATTATTTTTTATTGTGATTTATTTATCTATATTTTTTCTTCATTTATTTTCTCTTTTATTTGATATAATTGTTGAGCTATCTAACCTCTCTTTGTTGACTTAGTCGTAAGGTACCGCAGATCGAGGGAGGCTCTTCTAAGAGTTTGCGCACCCACGAGAAGCCGAGCCAGCTTTTTGACCTAGTTGTTAGGAGGCAACAACATAGGATACTTTGAGGATTTTTGAAGACATTTTTCACCTTGCATCTTTATTTCATTTATTTATTGTGTAATTTAAAGTGAGAGAGAGACTATAATAATTTGTAATAATGCAAGACTCTCCAGGACACTTCACATCTTACGAGGTCCACTGCATGAGGGAATATTCCCTTGATGGCCTAGTCGGATTTTTCACAGTTTTTTCACCTTTTTTCATTTGTTTCCCGATTATGTTTCATTATTTTTGTGTGATTGAGCCCTAGTTGTAGGATTGCTTATCGATAGATTAATGTCAAACACCTAATAACCATTGCCTGCTCATATAGTTTACATTTGGACTTAGTCAAAGATATAAATTGCTCTTTACTTATACTTGGAATCGAGCACTGAGAGGGACTCTACACATCACTTGCAGGACCCGTTGTTTCGGGCACCGAAGAGCTCCCAAGATCGGACTTTTGGATCCCATTACCGAGTGATTAGCATTTGTGCTTCACGCTAATAGCAATTTCTCACCTAGGGTGACTTCATCAGCTTGCATTTGCATATAAATAGGTTTCAATTCTGCTTAACATCCTTGCATGTAGAGAGCTGGAGGTAAGGTGAGCATTTACGCTTTAACATTTATCATTTATTTTTGCTTGCATTGCTTTTCCGACTCTCCCTATGATTTTGACCACGTATGAGCTAAGAAGAATTGACTCCTCGATAGGCGTGTGCATTCTAATTAAAAATCCATAAATGGTGATAATCCATAAATTGGGACTGCTAGTATTACTTGATCCTAAAAAAGACCAAAAAGAAAATCATTGTCTTGGGGCAAGTAATCTCCCCATTATCTTCGCATTTACTTGCTCACGTACACACTAAGGTTAGTGCCCAAATCCCATAAGCCAACCTAAGTGATTGTACAATTTTTGACTCTCACCTAACTCTAAAACAAACAAGATTAAAGATCGAACTTTCACGGTCTTCACTAAGTTGATTAGGTGAATTGAGGGGTGTGTTTTGTTTTGCGTGAGTTTGTTTGTGATTGCTTGTGTGCATACTCGATCGTTTCTACGCATTTCCGTCTTTCTTCCATATCTTTTGACTTGACCATCGTGCTCTCCCGATCATTTTCCTTTTTCTTCGAGATGGTCGACTAAAGCGATTTTTATCCAGACTTTGCGGAGACCTCGTACCCTTCAGCCGATCCACCTCCATTTTTCTAGGAGGATTTTGCTCCTGACTTTTGTATATATCTTCCTCAGTCACAGTTTCAAGACTCGGATTTTTAACCATCTCCACCTTCACATTTTCTACCTTCACATCCACCTGAGATTGACATGTTGTTGTCACCTCTCATGGAGTCCACCCTTGAGCACTTGACCTAGATGATGGCGCGCATGAGATAGATGATTGATGACCTCACTAGTATAAATAAGAGTGACCATGATACTTCACCTTTGATGATATGGGTTCACTCGAGAATTCTTATGAAAGCTTGCAATTACCAAAGATATAAAAAATGAGAAAATTCAAAAAACTAAAAAGATTTCAGGATACACTTTGTCGATTCAGACTGTAAGGAGAGGGCCCAAATGTCAGATCATGTAGCTACACATCCACTCTCACCTTGTCCCATCCTTGACCCTGAGGACAACACTGTACAGACTGCTCTTAGTCGTCCTTGTATATATGCTGATTCCGATATCCTCCCTTATATGTAGGAGATCCAAAAATTCAAAAAATGACATCTGAACTCGAAGTGGTGGCCACCATTCATGAGATCTTTAAAGCCCCACTTCACTAGGACATGATCCATTTATCTGGTCCTCAACCCAAGAAGAGAAAGAGGATAAGCAGACCTGAGCAGTCATATTTTGACCATGGCCACGGCCCACATCACCAGCCGTCCGATTTCTAGAAAAAGGAACATGTTATTCCTTTCATTATTTGTACTATCTCTGACTACACTTGTGACCACACTCTCCTTGATGGCAGTGCTTTGATTAGCATCATACCATTCTCGTTGGTACAATCTCTTTACTTATGGCCTCTCAAGAAAATCAGGATGATACTTCAGTTTGCTGATAGATCAATAGAGAGGCCAAGGCTATTCTAGAAAAAGGCCGTCATTTTGATTCATGGCATGAGCTACGCCGTTGATTTTGTTGTATTGCCCATGGAGACCTCTATTGAGGAGCACTCTCCAATCATACTGGGATGAACCTTTCTCGCTTCTGCGAGAGTCCTTATTGATTATGGATCAGGAGAGATTCATTTCTGTCTTATTGACGAGAGCGAGGTAATCATCACTGCACCCACTGCCAATCAGAGACTTGCACATGATGTGCCTTCACATATCTTAGCTGACCTCGAGGACTATGACATTGATGAGAATATCAAAGATTTTGCTATATGTTGGATTCGACGAGATCCGAGAATTCCATTCCAAGGAGGAAGATTCGGAAGGTATAAAACTTGGAGTTCCTTCTTTTGGTACTTGACGATGCATTGATGATATCTACGGGATTTACACGATTGATACCATAGAGCGTAGGGCAGATATTGATGAGACTTGTAATGTCGAATTTGATTTGGTTGCTTTTATTACTGAATTCGGGCCTTTTGATGAGAATGATGATCCAGTTGAGACTTTTGAGGACGAACATGACTCGACTACTTCGACAGATGAGTTCGTTCCTTTTGGTTTTGACCTAGGAGGGACCTCGCAGGATGACTTTGACCTTACTTCTTCCGATGATAAGTTTGTCCCTTTTTTACTTTGACATCTGCGAGACACCCAAGGCCAGACCTAGCCATACTTCTTCCACTGACCCGTTTGTGCCTTCACACTCTAGGACTACTAAGGATCTTCACCAGGTCGATCCTGATCGGCTTCCATTCATTGTGGGACCTCGATATCGACCTCCACCTTGTCAGATCCATTCCTCAACGATCTCACAAGAAGGTTCGCTTTCTACCTTCTTGACCTCTCTATATCCACTCTGTTGTACATTTGCTTTCGTTTATCTCCGTCCATCCACCGTATCGCTCATCCACCCTATTCTCGTGTGTGCCTTGCTTAGGACGTACTTTGTCCTAAGTATACGGGGTGGACGAGCCGAGTGTTCATACTTTGTTCCGTTTCATCATTCTTGTTGTTTCCTATACTTAGGGCATCTTTTACCCTAAGTATAGGGGGAGTGATGTGTACATTCTCTTTGATCTTTCTTCTAGCTTCATTTATCTTTTCTTCTTTTCTTTTCATTGTCTTTTTCTATCGAAAAGTGTCGCCCC
This sequence comes from Ottelia alismoides, assembly GCA_037367405.1. Lineage (NCBI taxonomy): Eukaryota > Viridiplantae > Streptophyta > Magnoliopsida > Alismatales > Hydrocharitaceae > Ottelia > Ottelia alismoides. The sequence goes on from JAZKJV010007325.1 coordinate 359,021, forward strand.
TTTGTGTCAGTCTTATATACTTAGGATGTACTTTATCCTAAGTATAGGAGGTGTGCACCCCGAGTTCTGTCATTCTTTGATCCTCTCCGCTGTCTCTTCTTCTTGTCTATACTTAGGGATATCTTACCTTAAGTACAAGGGGATACAGTCTGAGTACAATCTGTTCATTCTCACCCTTGACCCTCCCTGCTTTGTATATAATTTGTTATACTTAGGATTACTTGATCCTAAGTATATGGGGGACGGTCAACTTTTCATTCATTCATTCATTCCGTATTGATTTATTATTTAGACTTTCCTATACTCAATACGAGTGATGTCTTCTCTTTTTCTCTCTGATCTATGAAGACATAGCTCAAACTAAGTATAGGGGGTTGTATATACTCAATATATACTTTAGCTGCAACTCGTACTTTTGTATTGTTTTTAATAATTATTATGGCTAAAATTCTATAAATATACCTATTAAATTCATTTAAAACACTTAATAAAAAGATGTTGATTATTCCTCATATTCTTTTTATATACTAATTAATAAATCAAGGAAAAATATTTTTGCAAATTGTTTGAAAATATTTTTGAAAAATCTTTTGAAATTATTTGGAAAATGTTTTGTTAAATATTTTCAACCTTTGTAAAAATATTTTATCTAAAAAATTTATTTTTTTTTGTGTGAAATAAAAATATTTGAAAAATTATTTGCAAATATTTGAAAAATGGTTGCAAAACATTTTTAAAGATCTATATATACTGTTTGAAAAACCTTTGCAAAATGATTTTCAAATGTATGTAAATGTTTGTAAAAATTGTTTGTAAAAGTTATTTTGTACTATAGGTTTCTAAAATTGTTGTAAAATGATTTTCAAAGAAGTTTGAGGAATATATACGTCGCACTAAAATTCTTTATATATATATATATATATCTATAAAATGATCACTTATCCCTTATAAATATAAGATGCATCCCCGTGTAGATATTTGCACCTATTTTTTAGCCAAAATCGTTTGCTTTCAAAATTACAAAAACATTTGCAAAAATAAAAATACAAAAAACATTTGCAAAATCTTTTTGAAAAATATAAAAAATTGCATTTGCATCATCTTATTCAAAAATCCATAAAAAGTTCAAAACTTTGAAAATTGCCTCACAAAAGTATTTTCTACCATTGTACATAACATTTGCATGGCATTCACATTTTTTGGATTGAGTTTAAAAATTGAACAAGTCTAAGTAAAATCAGAAGATTGGAGTTTGATTGGACCTTAAATCTACCTAATTATAGGAACCTTATAGGAGCTGGAACTGAGGTACTTCATGTCTAGTTGACTTAATTCTTTGAGAATCACGAGATTTGGTTCAATAGATTCTTGACTGCCTAAGTAGAGTATTTCGGAGCACACACATAGCTCTTGTTGATAATGACCTAACTTGGACACCTGCTCCTTTCACTTGGCTCAACTCAGTTGGAGTGGTGAGGGGATTGATTTTGCCAGCATGAGACGCACACAAGTGGAATATTTATCCTCGTCTAGGGAGGGAAGTGCACCCCAACCCGTCCAATGGTAGAGACATCTAAGACAGAAGAGTGTGGTTGCAATAATGCTTCAAAAGAGGGATAACCTACTGATCAAGAGGAAAAACTCCTTATGTAAAATGCTACTGTAAATTAATATTTCAAAAAAAAGTACAAACTCCAAAAAAAGGTGGACATGCCTGATTGAAAATAAAGTACATCCCGAAGTGTATATATTTGTATAGTCAATAAGCAAGCTTGAGCTTACAAGTTAAATCATGTGAGCCTGTAGCTGGATGGCTTGACTACACTAGTCATGCATCCTAGGATAGATAGCCACATTGGCTACCGTCCATTCTTCTCTTCACCCCCTTCTTTTGAGCTGGTTGTCACTTGAACTTAGAAGAGAATATCTCGCTCCTCGAGGAAGGAGTTGCTGGATTGGGGAATCATTAGGTTGTCATGCTGGAGAAGTCAATCTCTTTATCATTTCAGTCGAGGGGAGCCACTATCACAGACACTATACAAGTCAGATTCATATCATAAGGGTTTGTGTATGAGCTGAAATATTCTGACCTGCCTATTGAGGAGACTTGAGCAGAGTTTTAGGATTCTTGAAGGCCATTGTATTTCAAATCCGACTCCTAATAATGGTTCCTCATGCACTAAAATTCTAAAGGTCCGACTTAAGATCCAAACTTTGATTTTGTGAAGACAAGTTTGACAACTAAATTCAGTCCATCTTTCTTTATTTTCCTTTTCTTTGTTTTTCTTTTCGGCACTTATTACATAAGTGTTTGATATGGACTAGCAAAGGCAAGTATAGGGGGTGATGAATCTCCATTTCATCACCTTTATTCTATCTTTTTGGTTTTAAAAACCCTAGTAAATGCATGTAAATACCTTTAATTGCACAAATTAACATCCATCCCTTGTTTTGTAAATATTGTTTAAAATACTATTTTTAATGCCAAAATTATAGAATAAAGAAAAGAAAAGAAAAAGAATAAAAATATAAAAGATATTTTATGACCCCAAACCCCGAGACCTTGGCATCTCGATGACTAGGTCGACAAGGAATAAAGTATGGGGAGATAAGGGTCATTTATACAAAAAAATCCATTTATTAATTCATTATTTATTCATTTTAAGACATATTTTATTTTCTACTTTTTATACATCAAATAAAGAAACTTTGTAAATGAACATTGTAGATACTAAAATATAGAAAAATAGAAAATTGATTTTATACAAAATAATATATAGAGTAAAAGTTATAGTCTGAATAAGGTTCCAAAAATCCCAACTTCTCATACCCATATCTCTCAAATAAAAACTCAAAATATATCAAAATTATCTTTAATTGTATGTAACTTTTAATAAGCTATTTAAGAAAGGCGGTTTCATATTTTTTGGAGTTAAGGTATGTAAGTTAGGTTTGAGCCCTATTGTTGATTCTTCATAGCTTTTTGTCCTCGATATGTGCTCTTACATGCCTGCATATTATCTCGGGGATTGGATCAATGCGTCGCCCGATGTTCTTTGAACTTTGGAGCCCTTGAATCAGCTTGTACATAAGCCAGCCGACCTTCTTCTCCAGATTTGAACAATCTTTGATCGAGTTTAGCGTCTCCCCTATGGTGCTCTGGATAGAGGAGGGTGACAACCCTCCTCTCCAGCTCTTTGGTGTCGAAGTTGAGCAAGGTTTTGGGCCGACTCCACCATCTCCGGTGGCTCACCACCGTCGAGGTCCCCTATCTCCTGGTCCAGACCAGTTGAGGTGATTTCTTTGCCTTTTTAGCCATGTTTTAGTTTAGGTTTTGTTCACCATCTTCATTTTATCCTCTAGTCGCAATGCTTAGCCATAAATCCCCACCTTTGTAGTTCTCAGAGCTAGCCTCCGGCGAACCTTCAACCTGTTCCCGACCAGTTCCACGACACGCCACCACCTCCAGACTCTTTCCCTTCCGCTTCTCCACGCCCTGACGCCTCCCATCTAACCTACTCCCTCATGGAGCAGGATCCCAGCCTCCAACTCCCCCACATCACCAGAGTTGTCGCCACCTCGCCTCCCCCGCTTTCATTCCCCTCTAATCTGGTCGAGGCAGTTTGCCCTCGGCTCGGAGTTGCTTCTTGTGCAGATTTGAGCGTCAAAGACACAATTGGGTGGTATTTGGACCCCCGCTGGAGATACCTGGAGATTCTTCGCTTCGCCTCCCTCACTAGCGGACTCCGATGATCTCCATCCATCTTTTGAGCCCCTAACCGTTAGAGGATCCCTGTAGGAACATTTCTGGGCCATTTTGGAGCAGCAAAGAGCATTGGAGGGGTGATCTTATTAGTGGAACTTCGCCTCGACGGTGTTCTTCCCAGTTCGTCGATCAGTCGCCTCCACCGTTAGATGGGCTCATGTTTTTGGTGACGTACAACAACCGTCGGATCTTTTGAGCCAATGTAGTAGGACCTCGTGCATGATCTAATCGTGATCGTCAAAGCCGAAGCATCATCGCCTCATCTGGTGGCGATGTGTGGCAAGTGGATCGTATCTGGTCGTAGATCAGTGCGCGTGGAGGGGTATTTTGCAACACACCCTCCACTATTTTCTTATTGTCTTTATTTACTATTTAATCCTACAACATTCCTCTATTATGTAAAATATTTTGTAATATCTGCATTAAGCCCCACGAACTTTTGGTAATTACATTTAGGTCCTCTGCTACGTCAGCTCACGTGCTTGTGTGCGTGAGGAGCAGGCATTTTGCAGAGAACCCCTTGTAGGTTTTGATATTTGTGTTTAGTCCAGAAAATTGAACTGCACATTATAACTTTTTATGAAATTTACGAGAAAGCCCTCGTGCTTTATTTTTTTACGAAAATATCCATGCCAGTAATGTAGTTTCTCTTTGTTTCATCTATTTATTTAAAATAGTTATTATGCTCGAAAAATTCCCAAAAATATGCTTATGTTCCTGGATGCTTGTATGTCCACGCCTATATTTTCTTTTAGCATTTTAAGATAGGTTAATATATTAAAAATAAAAAATAACCCATTTGTTTCCTGTATACAGTATAAAATACATGAAAAATATAAAATCTTTTCGAAAAATTTCATGAAAATATATTTCTTATTTATTTAGTTATTTTACAACTCCAGACCAAAAACCCATACAAATTACAAAAGAAAACTCTTAAAAAATTTAAAGACTTCAAAAATATTCATAAAAATTTTAAAAAATGTTAAAAACTCCTAAAATATTATTTTCTACCTTTGAATTATCTATATATTATTATATATTAAAATTTATTTGGGAAATTTTGGACTTAAATTTCTATTTTAACTTCCATTTGGGCTTCGGATATTTATTTAATCCCATATTGGGATA